>PKML01066275.1:73513-242230 GCA_002933935.1 Eutrema yunnanense | reverse complement strand
AGTATTTTTTTTTTTTTTTTTTTTTTTTTTGTTTTTGTGACGGACATATGGTTTGATCATTGAAGAAGATGATGAAGATTTTTCTTTCCTTGTACATTTTTTGTCTCTCAATATCAAGACAAATCTATTTTTTGCATCATATGTTTGTACTTCTTTTTTGTTTTTGGAATTTAGATGTGAATTTGAACTTAATTTCCTAATGTTTTGTTACTTTGATAATCAAAAAAACTTATTTCATACTTGTTTTGATTCATACATTCATAACTAATAACTTATATACATATAAACTTTAAATTTTTTTAAAAAATGTTCAAAATTAATCGCTGATTAATCGGTGATTAATCACCGCTTTTCGGTATAGGCGCAAATCGGTGCCCGACCGCCCGCCTAGCGCCTTTTCGAACATTGGCCATAATGTAGTCTAAGTGCCATAAAATATGTGTAATCTCCATTTTGCCCTTAATGAATTGTGTTTGTTTCATTGTTGATTTTATGATTAAAAAAATAATATTGAAATAACTTTTATAATTAATAAATGAAAACGAAAATTAATTAAAAATCTGTTTTTTTTTTCTTTTTCTTCCCAATTCATCCCTCGCCATCGACAGACCTCAAGAACCAGCTAAATCTCATTTTCGCCGTCAGATCCTCGCCTCTGCCTCGTCCCCTCCTCCTCTGCAATCAATTTCTTGTTCGTAGCTCCTCTCTCCTCCTCCATTGTTGAACCTTCAAAACTGAGTGACTTGTTCTTATTTGGGGATTTAGGGATTTCACAATTTAAGGATTGAATTTGCGAAAATTGCGTGTTTTAATATGTAAATTGGGTTGGTAACCAAGTTTTATATGATGATTAGGTCTTTGCATTGGTAATTTGTCGAGTTTAGTTGTTGAATCATAGTGATTCTTAGGTAGATTAGAATTAGAACCCGAGTTCATCACCAAATCTGCAGAAGATGACAATTGGTACAAATGGTATAACTAAGAAACAGAGGACAACTGGTACAAATGGTACAACTAAGAGATAGAGGACAAGTAGTACAAATTGTATAACTGAGACAAATTGAGTAATTGCTAATTGAGTATTCTTTTATTCTATTTTCAGGAGACAATGAGATCAGCCACACAAACATTTCAATGGATTTCAAGAAGTGTTAGTAATACCGTCGAATTACACCAAAAAATCAAGAAAAGTGGTTTCCATTCTCCAGAGAACGTCACCGAAAGACGAAAAACGAATAATAAATTTGGATAGTTGGTTTCCGAGCAAAAGTAGCATGGATAATATGAAATTATCATTTTCCTAATACATATTATTGGTTTCACATCAAACACCCCTTATGATACAAGGAAAACTTTGATAATGTTAACAATCTTTTGATGGAAAAGACCGAAATATATGATTTTGCGTAATTTGTGTTATGAAAACCTTGTAAATGAACTGCAATAGTCGAAAATTATATGGACAACTATAAAATAATAATTTATATTAAGGGACAACTGGAAAAATGCTAAAATCGCCAAAGGAAAACTATGAAGAATTTTGGACATCTAGACACGTTGGTACAACTATGTACAAAATTGACGGCACATTTGACGGCGCACATGTTACTTTGACCGCGCACATGTCTATTTTAGTCGGGGCACGTGTCCTCTAGCTTCGTGGATGGAAATATGCAAGGTACAACTGGACAAGTATGGACAACTATATGTAACTCCTTAATTTTTAAAAAATTAATAATTAAATTAAATTAAACATATAAAGAAAGTATTTACTTAAGAAATGCAAACACGTCTTAAACTATAAGGAACAATATTAATAGCATGGATAATATGAAATTATCATTTTCCTAATACATATTATTGGTTTCACATCAAACACCCCTTATGATACAAGGAAGACTTTGATAATGTTAACAATCTTTTGATGAAAAAGACCGAAATCTATGATTTTGCGTAATTTGTGTTATGAAAACCTTGTAAATGAATTGCAATAGTCGAAAATTACGTGGACAACTACAAAATAATATTTATATTAAAGGACAACTGGAAAAATGCTAAAATCGCCAAAGGACAACTATGAAGAATTTTGGACAACTGGACACGTTGGTACAACTATGTACAAAATTGACGGCACATTTGACGGCGCACATGTTACTTTAACCGCGCACATGTCTATTTTTGTCGGGGCACGTGTCCTCTAGCTTCGCGGATGGAAATAAGCAATGTACAAATGGACAAGTATGAACAACTATATGTAACTCCTTAATTTTTAAAAAAATTAAAAATTAAATTAAATTATTGGTTTTTTTTACATTTTCAACACCTAAATTACATCTCATAGTTATTCGTTTGTTGTTTGATCCCACATTCTAGATTCTTTATCGCCTAACCTATGACGGATCAAACAACTAAAGAATATTCTTTATACACACTCCTGAAGCAACCAAACTGACTTTGATACACATTCTATCATCAATACAATGATCAGTAAAATCAGAAACACAATGGCATTGTATCATCAATACAAGTTCCCATGGCTTCCATCTATGTTGCTATAACCTGAAAAAATATTAAATTAAAAAACATCACACTAAAAAGTTTGGTGTGCCTAATTTCAGCTAATGCAAACATCTTTAACCCTGCAAACTTTTGAAATCAACCATTCGTTTACTTGAGCTTACGAACATACATAAGAATCAGACACATGCAAAATTCAAGGCAGGGGTTGGTTGATGATGAATCTCAGCTTCTTGTTTTAAAGATAAAAGGCAGCATCTGAAAATCCCTCCAAAGCTCAATTGCCGAACAACATGGTACAAAAGTTTGAAACAGGTTAGAGTCGATCGCTCTGCCATGCCTGAGATGGAGGCTGAACATAAACTCCGGTGGGATCCATCGCCGGCCTCCCGCAATCCAAACTCCGGTGAGAAATTTGCAAGTTCCCTGACCTAAAAACAAAGATAGGAAATTGATTTCAACAAGCAATACAAAATGCATCAAACTTTTCAGCAGTCAAACTTTCCAGCAATCCATTCGCAATGGCATGTATAATTGAAGGCTGATGAATCATAATAGTTGCAATTCCACTATTTTACTTTGTCTAATGCAATTCAACTATCACTGAATTGATATTACATAACAAAAATTTTGTGAATTGAAGAAGAAGGAGAGAAAACATGATCATTGTGTCTCTTCCTTGGCGTTGGAATCCTCGTCGTCGTCGTCTTCGTCTTCCGCGTCTGCACTTGCAGTGGTGTAATCCTCGGCATCTTCTTCATCATCAATAAGAGGAAAATGTTGCCTCTTCGAGAATGAGGGCCAATGAGCTTCGACGGAATCGACATCTCAAAAACCTCTCCAATTTTTATGTGTCTCACTGAATCTCAAGAAGACTCCGAAGCAAAATTAAGATTTGGTAGGAAAATCTGGAACCAACCGTGGACTTAGCAGATCTGCCTCCGAAAATCCTGCATTCGATTTCGATTTTGTCGGCAAAATACATTTCACATGAATTTTTTTTTGAAAGTGATTAAAGCAAATCAGATGAAGAAAATAAGTTGTGAGGTCTGGAAGATAAAAAAAAAGTGAAATGAAAAAAGTTGATTAAGATAGTGGAGAAGAGAAAAAAGTGGAGAAGAGAAAAAAGTGGAGAATAAGAAAGCTCGTTGAAAAAGATAAAAAAGAAAGGAAGAGAAAGATATTTTGTAATTATAAATTTATATTATAATTATTATTTTCTTATAAATGTAAGTTGGGTACATATTCATGGGTTATTGGGTTTGGGTGGGTATAACCCTGGTTTTTTTGTGGTTATAAAGATAAGTAGGGATAAAGAAGAACTTTCCAGGGTTTTCCTTATTAAAAGAAAATCAAAATTAAATTCTTTATTAGACTTATGGTTTTTGAGCCTATTCGTTTCCAATTTATGCCATATCAGCCTCGCGCTCTCCAGACGATGGAGGATTTTGAGATGGAACATCTTATTAAAGAGATTGACTTTTTAGGCTGCGGGGATATCCAGAGTGGAACAATTGCTGGAAAGCCACTATTTCTGAAAATTTATTCTCATATGCCATCTTTTTTTTGTATTTTTAATAAACAATTAATTTTAAAACAAAAATAAAGGAAAAACCAAAAACCCCAAGCCAAAACTAAAAAATTACAGATCCAACCACTTGGATCCAATGAAAAACCCACCCAGACCCAACAATCCAGAACCAAACCCAAATTCAGTTAATTTAAATTTGAAAAAAAAAAAAACCAAAAAAACCTCCCACTTCCCCATGCTTCCCCGCGAGACCATCGGTCTTCCCTGAGGAAAGTTCTGATCGATTCATTCTGACCTTCCACCACGAAATCCGACAAGAGCTTAGCCACTCCGGTTCCCTCGCGTTCTGGTCTTCGATTTCGTCTGCAGATTTCGTCGATTGCCAAGAAATCCCGAGCCCTCCCTCAAAAATCCCGAGCCCTCCCTCATAAATCCCGAGCCCTCCCTCAGACCCACGCGATTCTTCATATTCTTCCTCTCAGACTTCGCAATAGGTAACGGAATCAAAGCTAGTTTCGATGCCTTAGTTTTCGATTTTCGATGAGCGCCATTATGCCTAACTTCTCTCCTTTCGGTTTTGATATGAAATTGTTCTCGAATTAGTTTGGATTATTCACAAATGGTATGTGGATGTGTTGTCTAACTTATATCTAGTTTTGGTTGTTTTAGCAATGGATTGTCATGAAACCAATCCGAAAGTGACGGTTAATGAAGGAGAAGAAGAAGAAGTTACTAAAGAGATTTTAGTTGAAGAAAACGTGGATGGAAGGAGAGAAGAGGAAGAAAACGTGGATGAAAGGGAAGAAACAGTTCCTGACGACGAAGAAAACGTTGCTGAAAACGTAGAAGAAAACGTTGAAGAAAACATTGCTATCGCAGGGGAAGACAATGTTGTGGAGGAAGAAGAGGAAAAAGAGGAAAAAGAGGTAACTGGAACATCTTAGGTTTGAAATTGTGATGTAGGGACATCTCTGGCTAACTGGAACATCTTAGGTTTGAAACTGTGATGTAGGGACAAATGTGTCTAACTAGAACATCTTAGGTTTGAAACTGTGATGTTAGGACAACTCTGGCTAACTGGAACATCGAAACTGTGATGTAGGGACAACTCTGGCTAACTGGAACATCTTAGGTTTGAAATTGTGATGTAGGGACATCTCTGGCTAAATGGAACATCTTAGGTTTGAAACTGTGATGTAGGGACAAATGTGTCTAACTGGAACATCTTAGGTTTGAAACTGTGATGTTAGGACAACTCTGGCTAACTGGAACATCGAAACTGTGATGTAGGGACAACTCTGGCTAACTGGAACATCTTAGGTATGAAATTGTGATGTAGGAACATCTATGGCTAACTGGAACATCTTAGTTCAACAGTGATGTAGGGACAACTCTGGCTAACTGGAACATCTGAGTTCAACTGTGGATAAGTGATAGTAATAAGTGTTTTTTATTTATTTGCAGAGCTACGATAGTGATGCTGATGAAGATGATGATGATGAGAGCCAACCACTGCCGCCGGAGAAGATGTTTTTTGGTCCAAGCGAGTACAACAAGACTTGCAAGGTCGGAAGTAGGTGTAAGCTGAAATCGACGGTGGAGTACATTGAGGATGGTCTTGATGAAGAGTTGGATGGTTTCGAAATCATTCTCAATTCAAGCATCTGTTCCACATGCCTAAGGAGGCAAACCACATGCTTCAAGGCATGTGGATACTTCTCCTTCGGACATCATCTACGGAGAAGGAGAGAGAAGCCTGGTTTGTGGTGAACGGAGTGCCTATCAGGTACTCTTTGAGAGAGCACGCCCTCCTTACTGGATTGTGTTAGATAGGATATATTAGAATCCATTTAGAATCTTAGATTTGGATATATCCAATATACTCTTGTACCTTATATATACTTGATCAATGAGAACAACTCCATCACGGAGATTAACCAAATTACATGGTATCAGAGCTTTTTAGCTAAAACCTAAATCTCGATCCTCCGCCTCTCCTTTTCTTTATTTCCTTTGTTTAAAAAAAAAAAAAAAAAAAAAAAAAAAAAAAAAAGCTGAGATGTCGGGCACTACACCAGCCGCCGCCGCTGCTCCTAGCTCCGATAAACCATACGGAATCGCACAGATCCGAGGTTACATACCAATCCAGCTTGATCTCGCAAAGCTAAACTACGATGTTTGGCGCGAGTTATTCGAAACTCACTGCATCAGTTTCGGTGTCATTGGACACTTAGATGGCTCATCTACGCCATCTCTTGAGGATGAAAAGCAGTGGAAAGAAAGAGACGGGCTCGTCAAGATGTGGATCTACGGTACGGTGTCTGAAAAACTCCTCGACACCATTCTGAAGGCAAAATCCACCGCCCGTGATCTCTGGCTAATTTTGGAGAACTTGTTTCGTGACAACAAAGAAGCCCAATCGCTTCAATACGACAATGAACTCCGTACACTTGAGATCGGTGATATGAACATCACCGATTACAGCCACAAGTTGAAATCTCTCTCCGACATATTGTCCAATCTTGACTCACCAATCTCCGAACGAGCTTTGGTGATGCATATGCTCAATGGTCTCTCTGAAAAGTTTGACAGTATCACCAACGTCATACAACACCAAACACCATTCCCATCATTCACTAAGGCACGTTCAATGCTGCTCATGGAAGAGAAACGGATTAACAAACAAGTCAAGACAGCACCGCAACACAACACCACTGCCTCTTCATCAACCATCATGTATGCAGGAGCTGATCAACAACAGAACCAATCCTCTCAAAACAATGGCGGCAACTATTCAGGTCGCAATAATAACAACAAGAATCGTGGAAGAGGTGGTCGCAATAATCGCGGTCGCGGACGCTTCAACTACAACCAGTGGAACAACCACCAATACCCTCAGCCACCGTGGTCCTACAATCAACCGCCTTGGACGTATCAACCGCCATATGGTGCTCCACCTCCGACATACGGTGCTCCACCTCCGACATACGGTCCTCCTCCTTTGCCTCCATCGTTTCACCAGCCGGCTCCCTCTTCCTACGGAGGTCACTTTCCACCCTCAAACGGATCGTTTCAACAACGCCAGCAAAGTGAAGCCCACTATATTCACACACCACCATCTACCGGGAGCTCACCCTCATACGCTCCATCTGCTCTTTCCAACGTTTTCAGCTCTATGAGCCTCCAAGATCCGACGGATAACGATTGGCACATGGACACGGGAGCCACGAACCACATTGCAGCTCAGCCAGGTATGCTACGTTCCCTTTTTAATAAGAGCACTATTTCGTCTGTGATCGTTGGCAATGGGTCCTCTGCTCCTGTGACTAATACCGGCTCAACCTCGTTCAACACAAACTCACGACCACTACACCTCCGCAATGTTCTTGTCTGTCCAACGATGATTAAGAATCTGATTTCTGTACGACAGTTTGCTACAGATAACATGTGTTCAATTGAGTTTGACCCATTTGGTTTTTGTGTTAAGGATCTTCACACACAGAACAGAATTCTCCGATGTGACAGCCTGGGTCCGCTCTACACACTTACACCACCTGCATCGTCATCTCCACAAGCACTCACTGTCACTGCATCTACCGGAACACTTTGGCATCGTCGTCTTGGTCACCCAGGACTCTCCATCCTTTCGCAACTTGCATCGTCTGGTTTTATTTCTTTTCCCAAGACCGACATGACAAAATTGTGTCATGCGTGTCAATTAGGCAAACATGTTCGCCTTCCATTTTATTCTTCAAACTCGGTTGTTTCAAAGCCGTTTGATGTCGTTCATTCTGACTTATGGACCTCACCGGTTCCTAGTTTTAGTGGCATTAAATACTATCTCATTTTCCTTGATGATTTTAGCCACTTTGTTTGGGTTTACCCAATTCGTCGCAAGAGTGATGTGTTCAGCCGTTTTCTCCACTTTGCAGCACTGGTCCGAACCGCTTTCAACCGTAATATTGCCTCACTTCAATGTGACAATGGACGTGAATTTGACAACAAGCAATTTCGAGATCATTTCGCTGCCACAGGAACAAGCTTTCGCTTCTCTTGCCCGTACACTTCCCAACAAAACGGAAAAGCAGAGAGGATGTTGCGTACATTAAACAATCTGGTGCGAACCTTGTTGTTTCAAGCTCAAATGCCACCTGCATATTGGGTAGAGGCACTCACTACCGCAGCCCATCTTCTCAACCTTCTCCCATCGGCAGCAATCAACAATGACGTTCCATTTACGAAGCTGTTCAATCGAAAACCACAATACAGTCATCTTCGTGTCTTTGGGTCTCTGTGCTACCCAAATCTTCTGCCTACAACACCACATAAGCTTGCTGCTCGCTCCACCAGATGTGTTTTCCTTGGTTATCCATCGGATCATAGGGGTTTTCGTTGCCTTGACCTCCATACAAAGAGAATAATACTGTCCAGGCATGTCATCTTTGATGAAAATTCATTCCCGTTTGCTGAAGAACATGTCTTGCCGCAGCCTCAACCAGTGATCATACCACCACCGCCAATCCCTAAGCCGCAACTGGTTCCTCAAGTCACACCACCACTGGTTCCACCACCACCAGCATCTCATCCAGCCCCGGCCGCATCTACTCACCCAATGGTTACTCGGAGCAAACACGGCATTGTTAAACCTCAAACTCGCCTTTGTCTCCATACCACCACTACTTCTCCCTTACCAAAAACCCATATTGATGCCTTACGAGACCCAAACTGGAACCCAGCCATGAGAGACGAACATGGTGCTCTTATTAAAACGGGGACGTGGTCACTTGTACCACGGCCCAAGTCTGCTAATATCGTTCGTTCTATGTGGTTATTCAGGCACAAGTTTGACGCAACAGGGAAGCTCGTTCGCTACAAGGCTCGGTTGGTGGCTAATGGAAAATCTCAACAACCTGGAGTTGACTGTGACGAGACTTTTAGCCCGGTGGTTAAACCAGCGATAATTCGAGCAGTGCTTGATGTGGCGACAACGAAAAACTGGCCTCTTCATCAATTAGACGTCAAAAATGCGTTTCTCCATGGAGATCTTAAGGAGACAGTGTATATGCATCAACCACCTGGCTTTCGCGATCCAAGCAAACCAGATCACGTCTGTCTCCTTCATCGATCTTTATATGGCTTGAAACAGGCCCCACGCGCCTGGTATAATCGCTTTGCAACTTATGCTCGGCGTGTCGGTTTTGTTCAAAGCATCTCGGATCCTTCTCTATTTGTAATGACTCAGGCCAAGGACATTGCGTACTTGCTACTCTACGTTGATGACATCGCACTGACGGCTTCATCCACATCGCTTCTCAACTCGATAATCGCCTCCCTTCATTCCGAGTTCGAGATGACTGACCTTGGTCCACTCCATTTCTTCCTTGGGATTTCCGTTCAACGTAACAACCAAGGTCTCTTTCTCCACCAACAGAACTACGCTGCTGATATCATTCATAGGGCGAATATGACGAACTGCAACCCATGCCAGACTCCGGTTGATACCAAGCCCAAACTCGCGGCATCTGATAGTCCACCGGTTACGGATCCCACTCTCTATCGAAGTCTGGCGGGTGCTCTACAGTATCTCACCTTCACTCGACCTGATATCTCTTATGCAGTTCAGCAAGTGTGTCTCTTCATGCATGATCCACGGGAAGCTCATTTCAACGCCCTCAAGCGCATCATACGGTATGTCAAAGGAACGATCACTCACGGATTACAGATTTATAAATCATCAACATCAAATCTTGTTGCCTACTCGGACGCAGACTGGGCTGGATGCCCCACCACTCGTCGCTCCACATCTGGCTTCTGTGTTTTTAATGGCACTAATCTGATCTCATGGTCTTCCAAACGACAACACACGGTGTCGCGTTCTAGTGCCGAGGCAGAATACAGAGGCGTTGCCAATGCCGTTGCTGAACTGACATGGCTCCGAAATCTCTTCCTTGAAATGCGCATTCCGCTACTACAAGCGTCCGTGGTTTTCTGTGACAATGTGAGTGTTGTTTACCTCTCCTCCAATCCGGTTCAGCACCAACGCACTAAACATGTTGAGATCGACATACACTTCGTACGTGAACGAGTGGCTCTTGGACAAATCAAGGTTCTCCATGTCCCATCTCCCCAACAATATGCAGACATCTTCACCAAAGGGCTTCCGACATCTTTGTTTCTTGATTTTCGGTCCAGTCTGAGCATCCGGAAGCCTCCTGCTCCGACTGCGGGGGGTGTTAGATAGGATATATTAGAATCCATTTAGAATCTTAGATTTGGATATATCCAATATACTCTTGTACCTTATATATACTTGATCAATGAGAACAACTCCATCACGGAGATTAACCAAATTACAGATTGGACTGCCACGATTACCCCGACAACTATAAGGCGTTGGGGGATTTGGAGTTTGCTGAGCGGATGTTTGGTAAGGAGCTGAAGGTAACAAACAAAGATGTGGAGGAGAAGCTTGAGGAACTTAAGAAGAAGACCGAATGAGTGAAGAAGAAGACCTTAGCAGTGAGGAAGACCTTGGGAGACAGGTTGAAGCTCACTATCTTGTATTTCTTATGCAAGATAGTGAAAGCCAAGTCTAAGGTTGATGGTAACATAGATTCGTGGCTGCTGAGTGTTGTTGATGATGTCCACGCTTGTGAGACATTTCTTTGGGTCGGTTTATATTCGACGAAACCATGAAAGAGATCCGACGCTTTGTGAAAAGCTTCAAAGGCGTCGTGAAACCAAAACAGCAAGCGGCGTTTGGTGGCTTTGTTCTTCCTCTCGAGGTTAATATTTTAGAGTAATTTATGATTTTAAATATTAGTTTAAAGATTTTAACACTGAGATAATATAACGAAATGTGTAGATTATGGCATATGAGGCGATTCCAAATCTTGGACGAAGATTGCGGGAATCTGTACCCGCAGAGCAGGAATGTCCAAGGTGTTGTAAAAGTAAATTCTCAGAAAGTTTAATGAAAGGTCATCCTTAGGATGACATCAATGAAGCGGTCGGTCTCAGCAAGGTAAGAGTTTGTGAACATAGTTAGTTAGTAATATTTGTATTTTTTTAGAGTTTCATTTGATGTTCAAATTATTAATCTTTACAGGACATCTCTATCATCTTTGAACCAGATTCAGAGGAGAATGATCTGTTGGAACGGATCATAGACGATGACTATGATGATGGGATAGGTTTCATCGATCCCATCGTTGAAAGTTGGAGAGAGCGTCTAATTGTTGAGAAGAAGAAGATATTTTGGAGAGATATCTTTGATTTGGATGTGGCTTCGCGGAGTGATGCAGTCCCTGAGACTGCGAGAGTTGATGTTGGCCTTGACAGAGTTTCTCAGGTACCTGGGCATGTACCTGCACAGTCTAGAGAAGCCTTGGAGAGGAAGATGAAGAAATGGATGGAAAAAGCGATGGAGAAAGGGTTTGAGAAGATCACGGAGAAAATAACAGAGAAGGTTATGGACTTGGAGAAAGCGATGGATGGGAGACTGAAAGAGCTTGAGAATTTTGTCTCAACACATCGAGAGAGTCGATCTTATGAGACTCCATCCTATCAGCCAACTCGACCAATCATCGAGGAGACAAGTGAGTGTGGAGCTTATGAGACTCCATATGCAGCTGGTGTGGTTCTTTTCAGTGGAGTCCCTGACCCATCTCCACCAATCATCGAGGATATAAGTGAGTTTTTTTGGTTTGCGGTTTTGGGTTTGGTGATTTCCTTGTTGTGTTTAATTTGTTTATTTTTTTATGCAGCTGAGGAGGCTCATAAAGAGAAGAAAGGAAAAGGAAAGAAAGACAATAAGAAGAGGAAGGCGAAGGATCCCAATGTCACTCCAATACCAACTGGAGTGAAGAGAAGAAGGGGAGAGTCTGACTATCTAAGGCCACCGTGGGTTGATGAGAAGGAGCCTGAGCAGGAGCCTGAGAAGGAGCCTGAGCAGGAGCCTGAGCAGGAGCCTGAGCAGGAGCCTGAGCAGGAGTCTGAGAAGAAGCCTGAGAAGAAGCCTGTGAAGAAGCCTGCGAAGAAGCCTGCGAAGAAGACTGGGAAGAAGTAGGGGTTTGTAGTAGTTTGGTTCTTTGGTTATGAACTGTTTGGGCGGAAACACACTACTTATCGTTTTATGTATTTCAGTTGTTGGAACAACTGGTTTATATAGGTTCAACTTATTTAAGTTTCTTCGGAACAACTGGTTTATATAGGTTCAACTTATTTAAGTTTTTTTGGAACAACTGGTTTATATAGGTTCAACTTATTTAAGTTTTTTGGAACAACTGGTTTATATAGGTTCAACTTAAACATAAACATAAACATAAGGTTTTCAAAACATAAGGTTTTCAAATCTTATAAAGCCACAGAAACATTAACATAAACATAAGATTCGTAATACAAAAGGACCTTCAGCCGCATAAACTAAAGTCACTTCCTTCTCCCCGAAAGTTTCTCCCTCAGCATATGGATCTCGTGGTCCTTCTTGGCTAAGATTTCCTTGATCTCATCAATTTCTTGACGCATTTGGGCAACGGCCATACGCATCTCACAATGGAGTTTGAAAGCACTGTGAGACGAAGCTCTCTGCTCATCTAGTCGGAGCTCTACTCTTGTAAACTGCTCTTGGATTGCATGATCCCACCACTGAAAAAGGTGGTCTCCACCATAACAAAGGTCTCCACCACCACTCGCTGTGCAATGGTAGTATCTTCTTCCTTCATCCCCCGGAGTTTTAGCCACGTCGACTCTCACTTGTTTACCGCACCAACACTTTGAAGGAATACCAAAATTAGCGTCCTCTCTTGCGTAGAGATCCTCGTAACTTTCTTCTGAGGAATCAGTCTCTCTTGCACTTATTGGCATTGTCACTGTAACGGGAAAACATAAATAGTTATACAGACATCGCAATATCCCATATCCTCGACAATTGCCATTTACCCAGAAATCGAAATCCCATATCCTCAATGTACCCAGAAATCGCGAAATTCAGAATCGCCTAGATGCCTTAATCGAAATCCAGAAATCGAAACCCAGAAATCGAAATCCAGAATCGCCTAGATGCCTTAATCGAAATCCAGAAATCGAAACCCAGAAATCGAAATCCAGAATCGCCTAGATGCCTTAATCGAAATCCAGAAATCGAAAACCAGAAATCCAAAAATCGAAATCCAAAAATCCAAAAATCGAAATCCAAAAATCCGAAAATTGAATTCGCGAAAACTTACCTTTTACGATTGTTGAACTCCACCTTCCAAATCCAGAAATTTGAAAACTTTCCCCTTTTCCTCTCAAACCCTAGAAATCGCTCTCTCTCTCTAAAAGGAATAAACGAAAATTGTTAGAAATGAGTGGATGTGAGAGTGTGTCGAGAAAAAGGTATATTGATTAAAAAAAAATAAAAAATTAACCAATTGGGGAAAAGAAGGAGGGAAGTTCCGAAAAAAAATAGGGAAGTTCCGAAATGAGTGAGAAATATATTTATTAAAGTTGGTGTGGTTTAAACATAGTTGTCCCCTAGATGTACAGTTGTTCACCAAACATCATAGTTGTGCTTTTGGCGATATTTGCGTATTTTAAGTTGGACCTTAATATAAATGATTATGTTGTAGTTGTCCACGTGACTTCCCACATTTATGTACCATTTAGGAGGTTTTCATAAGACAATTTGCACGAAATCGAATTTTTCAACTCTTTTCCATCGTAAGAGGTGAATATTAACAAAGTCTTCCTTATACTATAAGGAGTATTTGATGTGAGAACAAGCATATGTATTAGGAAAATGTTTATTTCGTTTTTTATTGATTATAAATCGTTTCTTTAGGTATTACGAATCCTTTTACAACTTAATTTACCATTTTTATTGATTATGATTGTATAATTATTTTGTTCGTCGTTGTACTAGTTGAACCCGGTTGTACAAATCCGAGTACATACATCTTCTTATATGTACTTAGTTTAACCTGGTTGTACAAATCCGAGAAATGCTGAACATACATGTTCTTATTTGTACTTAGTTAAACCTAGTTGTACAAATCCGATGCCATATAGCAACATACATGTTCTTAGTAGTACTTAGTTAAACCTGGTTGTCAAGATCCGAGAAATACAGCAGCATACATGTTCTTAGTAGTACTTAGTAACATACATGTTCTTAGTTAAATTCGAGAATTACAAAGAAGAAGATATGTTTACTCATCAGGACTTTCGGACTGCAACCACCTCTCCAAGTTAATGCCAGGGACAGACTTGTTTCTCCTCTTCCGGCTACCTTCTCCGGTAGATGGAAACCGTGTTTCCTGATTTCTTCCAGATCGTTTGGTGTATAGCGGCGGTAAGGCGAACAATTCTTCTATTTCAGCAGGAACCATCCAGTTAGAGTCATGCGGGACGACATAAATCGTTCTGTAATATGCCAACGCCCATGTATCAATCAAGTAATATTGAGAACAGAGATCATAGATTTGGATATTCGCGGTTCTCCCATCCTTCCTCATGAGGTTTCTCGTTGCGGCTATTGCGTGGACACACGGATACTTGTCTATATCAAAACATCTGCACGAACAACTTTTCATTTTCAGGTCCACCAAATAACTCTTCCCATCGCGTCCAATAACGTTGTATTCAAGCTGGAAGCCGTTTAGCTCAGTCACCACTAATTTCGATGCAATTGCACATCGTGTGTGCAACTCGTTCTCCACAAAAGGCACCACTCTCTTGTGGTCCGATGCAGCACCAGCTTCTTTCCTATGTTTGTTAAACCATTCAGAAAATTTTTCAAGAATCGCATCAATCATAGGTAATAAAGAGTACTTCCTTGCTTCCCTAAACACACTGTTCATTGACTCTGCGGAATTGATGGTGTCTATGTTGTACTTGTCTCCTGGGAATTTGCACCTTGCCCATTTATCCGGCTCTATACTCTTATCGAGATATTCGGCGACTTTAGGATACCTACTCCTAAAATCAGCATACTCTCGGTTGAAATCACTCTCCGTATAAATATGAGCACAATCCCTGAATTTCATCGCGACATGATCCTTGTGTTTTTCTTCACATTTCCTCTCACGTTTTGAGACAAATGCCAGATACAATGTCCATGATGTGCGCTCGAGTACACCTCAAAGACTGCCTTGATGATGCTTGAATGTCTGTCGCTTATAAAAACCATTCCAGGAACATCTGGTATAACTGTTTTCAGCATTTTGAAAAACCAGGTCTAGCTAGCATCTTTCTCACTATCAATTACACCAAACGCAATGGGGGTAATGGTGATGATTGGGATCCTGAGCTGTTGCGAAAACCAACATACCACCATATACAGACTTAAGAAAAGTTGCATCTACTACTATCACTTTCCTCATAGCCCTAAACCCTTCAATGCTAGCTCCCAAAGCAATGAATAGGTACTTGAACCTTTTCTCTGCATCCAATTCCACAGCTGTTACTGATCCAGGATTCACCTTCTCTAACATGTACAGATAGGAATACAACATCTTGTAGCTTTTTTCAGGACTCCCTCGCACATCACTTACATGTTGTTTTTTTCCTCTCCATGCCGTAGCGTAAGCCAAATGCAAACTGAGTCTTCCTTGAACAATACTCATGAGATTTTTAGGACTCGGGGTGTCTAATAGACCTGGATAGTCTTCATGCAAAAGAGCTGCTACCATTCCTGGTGTGCCTTTCTGTTTACAACTGCTTGTGCTCGCAACAGCCCGAGAGCAATTATGCATCTTTCTATGTACTCTGACACTGAAAAATTCTGATTTCTGAATTCTCGCAGCTCGTAAATACCATTTGCAACCTTGTGCAGCTTGACCACATCGTAGCATAAGTCGCTCCGTATCCGACTTCACCGTACGAATTCCAAAACAGTTCAAATTTGCAGCTCTATGAACCAGTTCTTGCACTGCCTCCTTTGAACAAAATTCTTAACCCTTTTCAAGACCCGTACCATCTTCCCATTCTTCAACATACTGACTATCTTGTACAGGAGGTGGCAGCTCAACATATTCATGCCTACCATCGAAACCGTCATCCACATGGTTATCCACTGGGCTATCCACAGCCTCAAAATCGTTACGTGAATCATTCTCACAACCTTCATTACCATCATTCATCGGCTCTTCATTGATATTCTCGTTATTTTGTTATGATATTTCGCCAGCTCTGCAAATAGTAAGGATTCCACCATTATCTGCATCATCAACTCTCCCATTTGAAGCCGGCTCCCCATAATTCTTACCAAATGTTCCTCGCCCCGCTCTTGAAATTTGATCGACCCACTGACTTTTATCCAAATCATCATTCGACAACTCCACATGCATAACATGTTGAAGTCCCTTTTCATCTGATGTCGTCAAATAAACAAAAACGTCCTCGTCGTCTACAATATATGACTCTCTCGCAGCATTAGAGACGCTATAACTCGATTTCAGCTTCCTCGGGGTTTCATCCAACCTATGGAAATAGCTATTCTTACCATTAAACATGATTACAAACCAAATGTGCTACCAAAACAACCAAATTCATTTTCAAATCCCTAAATCTAACAAATCCCCAAATCTCCTATCCAAGAACTCACCAAACCCGATGAAGAAAGGAGAACAAACCGAGGCCAACGAGAACGAAGAACTCGCCGGAGGTGACGGAGGACGTGGTTGAAGGAGCTCGGTTTGAGCAACAATGGTGTCTCGGGAGGAGGAGGGAAGGTGAGGAACGGCCTCGGGACGAGTCGCGGGTTAATGGCGGACTCGTTAATGGCATCTGTTTTTTTTTTTTTTTTTTTTTTTTTTTTTTACAAATATCATTAAGGTTACAATTGGCATTACACATCTTTAGTGGCATCCAGATTAGTACATGGCATAGGAGAATTTTTTCTCAACAAAAGTGGCATATGAGAATGGCGCTCATCCAGAGTCCAGACGAAGGAGGTTTTGAGATGGGTTCAGTCTGGGAACTCCATTTTAGAATTTGAGGGCTTAGATCTTGGCGAATGCTTACGGCCAACAAAAAATAAAAGGATCACAAAGCTTTGACCAAATTCTAGATTTTAAATTAGATTTAGGTTTCGTAGGTTCTACAAATCTCAATGTAATACTACAAAAAAAAATTAACAAACATTATTTATTTTACCACATATTAATATTGAATACATTTTTTAACATAAATTAAAAAATCTTATCTATTGCAATGCATTATAAAGTTATACTAACTTCGCTAATCAGATCAAGTATAGAAGACCACATCTAATACACTAGACTATTTTTACCATTATCTCAATAAATAAAAAAATTACTTAACTTTAATTAAAATTCATCAAATATTTACTATTGTCTGTTATCTAAAAAAACAATACTTAATATTGTTAAAGTTCGTCAAATGTTTACTCTGAAAGATCGAATTTAAGATATGGATATTATGTTATCGGATAGATATTTTAAAATGATAAAAATAGTCATTCATACACAAAAATATACAAAGTAAATATATAAAAACTATACACTCATCGTGAGTCATTCTTTAATACAAAGCAAAATTGAACACTATAGAAACAAATGACGAAAAATGGGAAATAAAATATTGAAAATGGTATATAAGCATATATTAAAAGAATGCTTTTTAGTTTTCTAAAATGTCAAACAATTCTTCCTCTATTCATATTTCTAAACACATGGCATATAACCCAAACATGTTGAGAAAATATGTTAGTATTTTAAATAAATTAGTTTTCTAATTATATAAAAATCAATTATTGTATTATTATTTTACTTAACTAAATATATTATCTTATACACAAATACAAGTAGAAGAAAATGACACATTTATATATATTTGTATAAAGAGAAAATTTATGTAAATCCATTATGTTTTAGATAATTTAAAATTATTAACCAAAAAAAAAGATTAAACCAAATTATTAATACATGCGCGGATGACAAAAGTAGTATTCCCTCTCTTTCACAAAGAGTGTCATTTTGACATATTTCACACATATTAAGAAAGCTATTAAAATTTCTGCATTACCTTTATTAATACACTAAACAATTTTTCTCTTTCTAATTAATACACTAAAGCAATAGGGTTAAAGTCAGAATTTTGTTTGATTTTTGCCATTGAAAATACAAAATAATACTCTTTGTGTAACAAAAATAGAGTATTAAAATGACATTTTTTGTGAAACGGAGGGAGTAGCCATGGGCATTCGGGTATTCAGGTCAGTTCCGGGTCTTTCGGGTAGAAAGATTTTGGATCCATTTAGGAACCGATAGGGTTTCGGGTCGGTTCCGGTTCAGTTTGGTTCCGAGATTCAAGAACCGGTAAAAAACCGAAAAAAATCATATCTTAATCGGTTTGGATATTTATTATCCGAAAACCCAAAAATATACCCGAAAACCCGAAAAAACGAAAGAAAATATATCCGTAAAACCAAAAATATATCTGAAATACACTAAAAATTAACTAATATTTATGGATATATAATTATATTTTGGATATTTCGGGTGCCTGATCGGTTCTCGGTTTGGTTCCGATTCTTCGGGTATAAAAGTTTAGGTTAGGATCCATCATGTATTTTTATAGGTTTTGGTTCGGATTCGGTACCTCCTAATCGATTCGTTTCCGGATATTTTTTCCCAGGCCTAAGAGCATCTCCAACCTCACTCTATTTTCTAATCCAAACTCTATTTTGGAGTAAATTTTTCTCGAACCCCACTCCATTTTCCACTCCAAAATGGAGTTTCTCCATATTCTACTCCATTATAGAGTAACTCCATATTCTACTCCATTATGGAGTTTGACTTTTTTAATTGCAAATTAATCCTTTAAATATTAAATATTTATACTTTTTATTAATTTAGCAATATATTTGTCGTACATATTATCAACTATCAACATATATGCATGTGACACTATACTAATATTTAAATGCATAAAATACATTTGACTATCATAATTATTTAAACACTAAAAAATTTATTTAAAAAGATTGCAAAGTAAAATAAACTTAAAAATACATAACAAGTGATGAAATTAAAGATAAGCAACATAAACAAATTTAACACAATAAATACGATAAATTTAATATTCCCCTAAACCGCTTCCTGGTTCACCGAAATCACTAAAAAATTGTCCAAACGAAGTTGATGGAGGAGGACCGGTTTGCTATTGTGAAAGGACCGGTTTGTTTTTGGAAAAAAATGTATTGCATGACATAATGACTACATGTGTGATTTTACATAACATGATAATCGAGGATGAACGTGATCTCGAAGCACCAATTAGAATTGGAAGAGAAGCTCCACCTCCAGAGGTCCAAATAGTAGATGATGATATATCATATTCCAAGAGTTTCTTGGTCGATTTAGAGCAATGAAAGATAAAGAAGCTCATTTTTCACTTCGAAATGTACTAATTGATCATTTGTGGGAAAAAATTAGTGTCGGTGATGTTTAATGATATTATGTAATTTTCTTTATTTAATAAGTATTAAATTTTATTAAATTCATAATTTATAAAAGTTTTGCAAAAAAATGGGTTAATTTGTAATTTTTAGAAATAAAAGACATTATTAATAAAATACAAAAAGAATCTATTTAGAATATTATTTTTTGGAGTAAAAAATGGAATTATACATTGGAGCAAAACACAACTCTATTTTAGAGTTGTTCTATTTTGGAGTAAAAAATAGAGATATACATAGGAGATGGTCTAAGAGGGATTATATCTCAAATAACCCAATAATCCCAAACAAATTAATTCGTCTTTCCAAAAATACTGCCGAGTAGTGATTAGTCCTTTCTTTTCCACTTGCTGAGTGATCATTTGCTGAAACATCTGCTTTGTTTAATAAAATTACCAATGCGTGGAAGAGCGCAATTACTTGTATTTGTGTATAAAATTGCTGAGTAGTATATTAATGTTTCCTTCATTTCCAAAAGTCTTGGAAAACGAAAGTAAAAGTTAAGAGTCATCTAGGTTCTCTCTCTACATATATATATATATATATATATATATATATAATCCAGGTTATATGATACAGAGCTATGGCGACACAATCAAATAAAGAGCTTTTTTGGGTTGGAATAGTAAAGGTTTTTGAAGAACAGCAGGTCGATGTATTTCTAAGGGCATGTGACAGTGATGAGAAGACAGCTATCTCTGCCCATAAGCTTATTCTGGTCGTGACTTCTTCTTCTTCTACTACTCCTTTTGCTGTTTATCATTATCTGATTCAGTAGAAAATTCCTAGAAATGTTCTTAATTACATGAAATGTTTTAATTGCTAATGTTCTTTCCTTGACATATATGTGGATTTTTTATAGGCTGGAAGATCAGAGGTGTTTAAGAAGATGTTTCAGACAATCACTCTCTCGGAGCTGAAACAAGAAGAGTTACAAGCTTTTGTTGAGTTCATCTATAGCGACGGCTCTATGCTTTCAGAGAAAGCGAAGAAACACGTTAGGTCACTCTATCGTGCAGCCGACAAATATGAGATTCCGCTTCTGCGTGACCTATGCAGAAATGAGCTCATATCATCTCTTAACTCTTCGAATGCTCTTAAAGTTCTTGAGCTCGCCGAAATCCCTTTTGACAAAGCCCTTAGTGATGCCGCCTTAACTGTTATCAAAACCAATAAAAGTACGATTACTAGCTCTACTGAGTTCAGTTTTTTCGTCGTCGATCACCCAGATCTTACCGTGAAGATAGTGAAGGCCATTTCGGCGACGCCTCACTACTGCCCTTATTGTTGTCGCAATTTGTAGTGTGGTTCTTGTGGTATCACTGTTTCGTTTCGTTGTTTGATCACTTTCACAAACCTTAAATTTCTTTTGTTTTATCAAGCTTGCAAATCTTTGGAAATTTTTATTTTAGTTTTTTTGATCCGTACTCCGTTTAATATAAATTATTTCCCAATGATGGAAACATAAACAAACGATACAAATAATTTTTAAAAATAATAGTTTCCTTGTCCAGCAAGTAAAACAAATGTTGACGGAAAAAGATGGAAGGTGTTAGTGGTATATATACCTCCGGTTTAAACCGAGATTGGCCTAATTGATTCCGGTCGACGAAAGTTTATAACCGTCAAAAGACCAGTCCATGTCGGTTCTGTTATCGGCCTCATGGTCCATTAAGCCCGACTTCATTAAATCGACACCGACCTCCAAAATAAACAGAAGATTTCCATATATTCTCCGATAAAAAAAAGAAATCTTCTTGATCCGAACTCGCAAAAAGAAAAAAAATTACCAAATTTTAGCCGACAAAATATCTTAAACCCTCCTCATTCGAAGACTATCCCCATAATTAACGAGGAACACATCAAATTTATGGGGTGTGAACTACTTGACTTTCATATTCAATATTTTTTGGTTAAATATAAATTTGATGTGTTAAATTAAACGATTTTTTTTTGTTAGGGCTCATATATACACGTATTCAAAAATTTCCAAAGCATATATATTTTTTTGTTTCCCTAAAAACGCAATCTCCTTCAAATGCACCAATTGTGCATATATGAGTTTTTCTCCTTCAAATGCACCAATTGTGCATATATGTATTCTAGTTTTGAGTTTTTCTTCAGGAGTGTGGTTTTTCTTCTAATTGTGCACTCAGTAAAAAATCATCTAGATCCACCCCTGTGGAAGAACTTCACCGGAGGATTTCCACATCCGACATTAAACTATATCGTTTTCTTCTTGATTGAATCAAAAATTTTGCCAATTCAAAATTTACAATGTTGATCTGAAATAAAAAAAAATGTTCGAAGTAGTGAATAAATATAACAAATAAACAGACCTAATGCAGAAAAATGTGAATTTATTTTATTTTAATCATTTATTTTATTGAAAATATTGTAATATAAACATATCTACAAGAATTATTGGTAACCGAATAATCCCAAACAAATTATTCTTTTCTTTTCCATTCTTCTTTGTTTAATAAAACTACCAAAGTACCAATGCATAGAAGAGCGCAATTAATGTTTCCTTCATTTCCAAAAGTCTTGGAAAACGAAAGTAAAAGTTAAGAGTAATTTTGACCGTCTAGACTCTCTCTATATATATATATATAACCTACAATCCAGGTTATATGATACAGAGCTATGGCGATTGGCGACACAATCAAATAAATAGCTTTTCTGGGATGGAATAGTAAAGGTTTTTAAAGAACAGCAAGTCGATGTACTTCTAAGGGCATGTGACAGTGATGAGAAGACAGCTATCTCTGCCCATAAGCTTATTCTGGTCGTGACTTCTTCTTCTTCTTTTACTCCTTTTGCTTTTTATTAATTATTATCTGATTTAGTAAATTCTTAGAAATGCTCTTACATGATGAAATGATCTCATTGCTAATGACATATACGTGGAATTTTTATATATATAGTCTGCAAGATCAGAGGTGTTTAAGAAGATGTTTGAATCAGATGAATGCAAGGCTTCGTCCAGGCTGGAGACAATCACTCTGTCGGAACTGAAACATGAAGAGGTGGAGGCTTTCGTTGAGGTCATCTATAGCGATGGCTCTTTGCTTTCAGAGAAAGTGAAGAAACACGTTAGGTCACTCTATCGTGCAGCCGACAAATATGAGATTCCGCATCTGCGTGACCTATGCAGAAATGAGCTTATATCATCTCTTAACTATTTGAATGCTCTTAAAATTCTTGAGCTCGCTGAAACCCCTTTTGACAAAGCCCTCAGTGATGCCGCCTGCGTTATAATCAAAGAATTTAGACGTACGATTCCTGCCTCTACTGAGTTCAAGGTTTTTGCAGTCAATCACCGAAATCTTACCGTGGAGATAGTGAAGGCTATCTCGGCGAGGAGTTCTCAATGCACATGGGGATGTCGTTCCTGTTGTAACATTTAAAAACAACTAAACTCCGTATAATTATCATTTTCATGGGATTTGACTTCCTTTGTTTTCTCAAGCATGCATGCAAATCTTTGGAAAAATTTATTCTAGTTTTTTTATCCGCACTCCGTTTAATAAAAATTCTTTCCGATTGATGGAAACATAAACAAACGATATTTTAAAAAAAAAGATTCCTTTTCCAACAAGTAAAACAAAAATGTTGTCGGGCAAAAAAAATAGAAGGGCTCGCGAGGAAGCTTTTTAAAGAAGAAATTGTTTGCTGAGTTAATGATTTTATAAGGTCAAGAGGTACCTACATTTACAAGTGCTTACATATACAGTCTTTGTCACGTCCACACTGGTAGAAGATATAGAACTATCAAAAGAATGATACTAACGTTGGCACGGGGTTGGTCAGAGATTGGAGATGAAACGAAGCTTCAGGCTATCAGATCCTTGATGCTCAATTCAAAACCTTTGGCTGTGGCTCCGCCATTGCCGCTTCTTGATAGTGAACTTTTTACGGTTCGCACAATTAACCCATTGTGCACAATACCACAATCTAATGGTATGTCATTGTAGCACTTAGGGATCGAATCCACAAGGAGGCACGAGAACAACACACAGAGAATACGAGACACTTCTTAATCTAAGCTAATCAAATAAGGGTTTTTCTAATGATCCTAATCAATTTAAAGACAAGATAATAAATAACCAAGCATATAACAAAAGTAATTAAAAGACTAACAAGTTTTGAACTAAAACGTAACGAAAACGATTTAAACAAGAATAAGCAAACGAACTTCGGGTAATGGTAATCGACTTGGACATTCTCTAGCTAAACCATGATACTCAAACAATGCTAATCCTTAGGCCTTAGATCACTAATTTAGACTAATCCACTTCCATGAAAATAATCACTTCACTAATCACTTAATTGAGAACAAACTTCCATTTGCAATTAAATGATCAACAAGCATTAATCTCAAGTCTAAATAGCCATTAAACACCCTAGACATCTATTTCCATAGGCTAGGAATGTAAAACACTTGCTAAGTTTGGTTGAGAAATTTCATCGAACACCTTCCGGGCGTGAAATTCCTTAAGTTCTAAATCAACTATGTCAAGGCCAATCTAGCATTAATCACACCTAACAAGTAAGGATTCTTCATAAACTAAGTCCTAAGCATCATGATTTAGCAAGAAAACATCTAATCTACCATACCCAAAGTTCTAAAGAAACTACTCACAAACCATGATAATCTCAACAAATCCTATGTAGGAGGTGTTTAGATTCATGGTTAGATGATTAGAAATAGATAGATAGATGAAAACAAACAAGAACTTTCATAAAAACACCAAGAATCTCTTAAAAACTCCAAACTCTCTCTAAGAAGAGTGTTTTTGACAAGTTAAAATGAGATATATCCCCAAACAAAAAGGTTTTTGGCCTAAATATCAAAGTGGGTCGGAGGTCATATCGGTCTCCTGCAACCGATACATCGCACCGATGGGACTCTCGGATTTCCAGAACTTTGCATCGGTCGGGTGTATCGGTGGGAGGCTGCCGATGGTCTTCTTGACGTCAATGTTGTGAGCTTCCATCGGTCTCCTGCAACCGATACAACGCACCGATATGATCCGTCGGATTTCCAGAACTTCCATCGGTCGGGTGCATCGGTCGGATGCACACCGATGGACTTCTGCCATTAGTCCAAATCGATGCCAGACGGACCTGTGCTCACTAAATGTGTCGTATCTTTTGAACGGCTGCTCGGAATGACTTGAAACCACCTCCATTAGAAAGGTATCTCGATTATCTACGACTTTCATGAAGATTCCGAAGCTAAATCGGAGCTCAAGATCTTTGTCTGAGCCGATCTTTAGAGCACGTCGGATGGCCTCTGCATTTTCCTTGATATTTGGGCATAGCTCTTGCTCCAAACTGGTTTATTTTGCCCCATGATCTTCCTCCAAGCTCCAAAATGCTTCCATAAGCTCCAAATGGTACCTAAAAGACTCCATAGCACACAAACATATGCAAGAACTAACATAAGACTCACTAACTCTAAAATGGATGCAAACTAGACCAAAAACAATGAAATGAATGCAAAAAGTCACAAAATGCTAACTAAAATGTATGCTAAAATGGGCTAAATCATGTAACTATCAACTCCCCCGAATTTGCCTTTTGCTTGTCCGCAAGCAAACAAACAAGAACAAGTCGAAGAAGAGGTTGGAATGCGGGAGATCATATCCGAGAATATTAACAAAAGAATTTAATTCAATGCCCTTGAGAGTAGTTATATGATGCACAAACAACATGTACTTCAAAAGATTTAGCCATACTCGTCGCTACACGAATTGGGTCTAAGCCTTAGCATCTACAAGTAATCATATCCTCTAACTCTTTAACATTCATTAAGTACAATGGTGAATCATGCTTAATAAAAATCAAGTGAACTCATTTGGCTTAGGGAAAAGGTTTTGAGATGAAAATAATCTCAATCATGTGGGTATTCCAATGCAATGGGATCTCTCACGAAAGAATGAACTTTGGCAAAATGCTAAGAGTAAAGAACAATTGATGCGTACAAGGATGACATCCGTCTACCCATGACTCACAAACATATGCAAGAACTAACCTAAGACTCACTAACTCTAAAATAGATGCAAACTAGACCAAAAACAATGAAATGAATGCAAAAAATCACAAAATGCTAACTAAAATGTATGCTAAAATGGGCTAAATCATGTAACTATCACTTCTTCCTTGGTATGTTTTGCCCTTTAAATTGTGATTCTCTCCTAATTGCCGTTTTCCCTCATGGTTTCAGTTATTGGAATGAAAGTCTAATATATGTGATATTGGTTAGTGTGATCACATGCCTTAAATCTTAACAATTATTGATAAATGTTGAAGGTTTTGTTTTGGAAAACTCTCAGTGGTTAAACTTTGCAGTCAAATCGATCGCAAAGCATTCTATCTTTGCCACCAGTAAAGCTACATTGCAGTATGCTTGCAGAAGACGCCATCAAGGCAGCGGTTAAAAACTTCCAAAGAAGCAAGCCGAGGCTAATGGAGAACCCGTCGAGGCCTAATTCCACTTATCTATACCGTATTCGAATCATGGTGAAACTAAGGGATCGATGAAATTGAAAGAAGAGTTAATTTTCTAAGGAATTTGGTAATGTTTAGTTGTTTCAGTCTTGAGTTTTACTTGCTAAGTCTTTTTAATTAACATCTGAGGATGTTTTGGGTGTTGACACAACTGAGAAAACCTTCTTCTTCCTCTGTGGTTTTGTAGAATAATTGCTGGTCTTGATTATTATTGACTTCCAAAACTACAAGTATATATCTTTTAATTTTTTTTTATCATAATGCCTACAACATTTTACATTAATATCTAAATCTTTTTTATATCCTCAGTATCTTAATTTTTCTACACCATATATATCTAGACATTTACATCATCAATTTTGTTAAGAAAGTTTTAAAGTGCTAACATGATCATTCTAGATTAATTGTTCCTATACAAAACATTAGGTTTGGTCCAATTGTGAATAATGTGATCAATTGACTCATAATTAAACTTGATCCAAAAATCAAGTTTGGTTTCAGTAGTAATCCAAGATTAGACAATACTACGAAAAATAGTTTTGTGATTTACCAAACTATGATTCGATAGGGTTTTGGCGGGAACATTAACTGACTATAAATGAAGAGTTATGGTGAATCTGCTGTGTGATTAACGGTGCAGATGTGGTTCGTGAGAAGATGTTGGACATAGATTACAGACATTAAGGGTTCATGGAGTAACCGGTTCAATTAAATCCCGAATTGGACCAACCGGTTATGTTGTGGAAGCTGGATAAATTGGATTGGAGAAGCAAAATAATACCAAAGCTCATATTTTGGTTTTGGCAACTTTTGGTACGTAGCAGATGAATCATAACTGGAATACCAGTATCCTGTTTGAAATCTGGTCCTTGCTTGCTGGTTTAGTTTTTGTTTAAAAAATTTACTCGTAACCCAAGAACCTCAAATCTCAACCTAACAATATAACGTCATTAATGTTACCATCGAAGATGTGTACTGTGTCTGTGTGTTTCACCAAATAGGATTTTCACAAACAGAGTCACATAATACGGTGACATCACATTGACATTGACATCGTACATTGAATAATTTGAATTTAAAACTTAGATAATTTTGTTAAGAAGCAAAAGAAAGTGAGATGACATCACGTTTGGGTTTTGTAATTTTGGTTATTGCGGAAAGTCATTTTAAACATGGAAAAGTGCCAACACCAAATTTTGATAAAGCTTTTCATTTTTGTTTGGTGTTAACTGTTAAGTTTATCGAGATTTTCTCGGGAAAATTCATCAAGAAACCGAAAGATCATCATCATTTCAAAGCTTTTTTTGCTTTTAACTTTTCTTTTTTTTCATTCACCCTTTTTACTTCTTTTTTTTCACAAAAAACTATTTATGTATCTGATGTGATTTCTCTTTTATGCGAAGACTAAAGATACCATATATATATGGGAAAGTTACATAAGCTGGTCAGAGATATTATAAGCTTTTAGGGACTGGTGAATTTATAAAACTAGATGTGAATCTAACAGTAAATAAATTGAAATGATTAAGAATTGCAGTTAACAACTTTTTGTGAGGAGGAATTGGAAAAACATATTTATGCTAGTTTTTTTTTTTTGTTAATACGATATCAATTTTTTTGTTATGTATACTTTTCAAGGTTTCTAATGTTCAACCAAAAAACAAAATCATAGGGCGATTGAAAACAATTTTAGTATGAACAAATGTTAACTAATAATAAAAACTTCAAATGTAGTTTTTTAGTTTTATCAATTTTTTTTTTGACTTTTTATTTTCCAGCTAACAGGGTTTAGACTTATGACTGAAAAAAACAGAGTAAACATTTCATTACTTTGAGGTTTTCATTCTTTACACCAATCAAATAAAATGCAGCAGTAAAAAAAAAAGAAAAAAATACATTCCAATTTTTACCTTATAGTTGAACTTTTCCTCTTTTTCTTATTTAAAAAAAAAAATATTTTTAACTTTTTAATCAACTTCACATTACTCACACTTTATAACAAATTTGGAAAAAAATAAAAAAAAATTCGTGACATTTCTTTTTCATCGTATATATATGCTCACTCTGCACGAACATCAAATAAGCTTCTCTCTCTCCGACATGGACGGGAATCCACCGGAATTACTCTCTCCGTCCACATCTCACCGGAGTAAGATGAGCAGCTCCGTCTACAACTCCCCGGAATTCGAGTTTTGGCGTGTCACATCAACTCAGCCCAAAGTAAATCTCATTTCCGCCGACGAGTTGTTTCACGATGGCATTCTTCTTCCACTACACTTCCTAAACCTCAAACCCGACCCGGACCCATCTCCATCCGTTTCTGACCCGACGGCTTCTTTTATCCCTGAGCCTGAGACAGTACCCGGACCCCAATTGACCCGAGAAACCGCCGGTGGAGCGGTTTGTTCAGAAAGAGCGAGAACAAACCGCCGGTGAAAAACCGGAAAGAGAATAGGCAAAGGGAGAAGAAAACAAAAGTTTAAATCCACCAAAGAAAAAACGGAGCGTTTTGGTAACAAGGCGAAATTGAGTGCGACTAGGGTTTTTTACTTCTTTCTCACGAATGCAGCCGTCGGCGGCCTCTCCGCCACGGCGAGATGAGGATCCATCGCTGGTGACTGAACTGAACTCCCCAAAGGTATCTCCGGTGAAGGCGGGAGGTGTTGGTGTGGTGTCGAAAGAGGGGAACGATGTAGAGGAAGGGTCGGGATTACTAAAAAAGGATGGAGGGAAGGAACTAGGATTTCAAGCAAAGAGAGGTACGTGGGTGGCTGCTGTCCAAAACAAGCCTATGATGCAATGATATGATTTCACGGTGAATGAAGTAAATGGTATCCCAACTATTAAGGTCCCAACGGAGATTTTGGAGAACTCTCCACCGCTTTGGGAGGATCTTTTAATTGGAAAATTTCTGGATACGGCTCCATACGTGGGCAAAGTTCACATGTTGGTCAATAAGATCTGGCCTTTGTCAGATAAAACAGTGAAGATTGATGTATTCATGGTAGACGCAACCACAATGAAGTTTCGTATCAAAGATGAGGGTGTCAGAAACAGAGTATTGCGTAGAAGAATGTGGAACCTATGTGATATCCCGGTGATCATATCTAAATGGAGTCCAATTGCGGAAGAAATGCAACCTGAAATGAAATCAATTCCATTATGGGTGGTTGTGAGGAATGTTCCACGGTCGATGTATGCGTGGAAAGGTTTAACTTTCCTAACGAGTCCTATTGGGGAACCAAAGCACTTACACCCAGATACTGAGTTGTGCAAAAGCTTTGAAGTGGCCCGAGTTTTTGTGGAGGTTGATTTGACGAAACCTTTGCCAAAACACTATAATTTTGAAATGGAAGACGGGAAGAATGTCAACGTCACTTATGAGTACCCGTGGTTGCCAGCAAAATGCAGTAACTGTGAGAAGTGGGGCCACAAACCAGTCGAATGTATTTTGAAGAAAGAGACAAGCATGAAACCTCATATGAGCCCTCAAAAAGGTTCATCACAGACGTCAAAAGAAAACCAAGTACAAGCGACCAGTACAATAATTTCAAAGGAAAAACAGGGTAGCACTAATACCGAGACAGATAAGCAGACATGTTTTACAGAGGAAGTAGCAGAGGGTGATAATTCTTTAACTCATGTTGAACAGCTAGAGGAGGGAGAGTGGAGTACACCACTGAGGCCAATAAAATCGCCTGCCAAGGTGACAAAAGACTCTAAATTTGGAGAAGTAAGCATACTTGCCAACTCTCGCTTTTTGGCATTAAGTGGCAAGGGAGAAAATGGAGAGGATACTATGAATGAGGAGGGACCGGCGGAAAAAGGGGTTACGACAGCTGCTATAAATCAAGGAACTGAGGATAATCAGGATAATGGTGAGAAAAGTATACATGGAGGAATTGAGGAAGGGGAAGAATCTGAAGAAGAATTGGAGGCACATGTTAAGGATACATTAGGGAGATTACCTGGAAACAAGAGCGATCCAAAGGTGACTGGTTTGGGAGTGTTACGGCAATCTTTACCACGAAGTTCTAAGGATGCTCACAGGTACCTATCTAACTCAACTACGGCGAATACGAAGGAGATAAATCCTAGTGTTCGGGAAACACGTAATTCAAACAAACAGTGTTAATGTCGGGTTTCTTTTGGAATATTCGGGGACTTAACAAAAAAAGTAAGCATGAAGTTGTGCGAGAGTGGATTCAAAAAGGTAATTTCGATTTTGGTTGTCTGATTGAAACAAAAGTAAAAGAAAGAAGGGCAGATCGTATGTTTTCTAGGTTGTTCAATGGTTGGTCACTGTTGTCGAACTATGAAGAACATAGATTGGGAAGATTATGGATTATGTGGCGTCAGAATGTGCGTGTTACCCCATGGTTTAAATCTTCTCAGATAATTACAGTCTCTATACTGATTGATGGAAGAGAGGAGGAATTTTTTGTTTCTTTTATCTACGCATCTAACTTTGTAGAGGATCGTAAAAAGCTATGGGAAGACATTCGAATACACCGCGACTCTCCTCTGTTTCGAGGAAAAGCTTGGCTTATCTGTGGAGATTTTAACGAGATACTCGATGGAGAGGAACACTCCTTGTATGATTCCTCACCATCAGTTCCACCAGGGATGAGAGATTTCCAAAATATAGTCCGCTATTGCGAATTTTCAGATTTGGTGTATCAAGGACAGAAATTTACATGGTGCAATAAGAGGAGGGAGGGGGTAATCTGTAAGAAGCTGGACCGGGTGTTAGTGAACAAGGAATGGGTCCACACGTATGACAAATCTTATAGTGTTTTTGAACCGGGTGGATGTTCAGACCACTTGAGATGTCGATTTTACATCCAAGAAGTGGAGGGGCGGATTAAAAAGCCTTTTAAGTTCACAAATGCAATAGCGACCCATCCCGAGTTTCATACGGAAATTAAAGCGATTTGGGAAATGACACAGCCCCTATTCCATTCAACTTCCGCGATGCATAGGTTAACAAAGATGTTGAAGCTGTTGAAACCTAAGATGAGAGGGCTGGGACGAGACATTTTGGCTGATATCTCGAAGAAAACTAAAGAGGCTTATGCTCGGTTATGTGAACAGCAAGGGAAGACTATGACTGATCCGAACACTCAGGCCGTAGAGGAAGAAGCGGAAGCTTTGGAAACCTGGTTGAGATTGGCGGATATTGAAGAGAAGTTTCTCAAGCAGAGATCAAAGATTCACTGGTTAAAGGTTGGAGATAAAAGTAACAAAACCTTTCATAATGCGGTTAAGCTACGAGAAATGAAAAATAGCATCAGAGAAATCAAATGTGGGGATGGAAGAGTGGTTTCGACACAGGAGGAAATAAAAGTGGAGGCAGAGAGATACTTTAATGATTTTTTATCCACTAAGCCGCTGGATTTTGAAGCATGGCCGACTGATGACCTTCGAAACTTGCTGGAGTTTCGATGTAATGAGGAGGATAGGTCCTCACTTACCAAGGAAGTCACACAAGAGGAAATCCGGAGGGTAATATTTTCTATGCCGGGAAATAAATCTCCAGGACCAGATGGGTTTACAAGTGAGTTCTTTAAGGAGTCATGGCCTATAGTTGGCAATGATGTTGTGGTCGCAGTTCAGTCATTCTTCCTGATGGGATTTTTACCAAAAGGAGTGAACTCAACAATACTTGCCCTCATTCCGAAAAAGAAAGAAGCGACGGAAATGAAGGACTATAGGCCTATTTCATGTTGCAATGTGCTTTATAAAGTGATTTCAAAAATCTTGGCGAATCGTCTCAAAGGTATTCTACCTAAGTTCATAATGCCAAATCAGTCTGCCTTTGTTAAAGACAGATTATTGATGGAGAATATCTTACTAGCTACGGAAGTGGTAAAGGATTATCATAAGGACACAATATCCCCTCGATGTGCGATGAAAATTGATATATCTAAGGCATTCGACTCGGTCCAATGGGATTTTTTGACGAATACATTGCTAGCTATGGATTTCCCGGACCAATTTATCCATTGGATCCGTTTATGTGTCACAACAGCTTCATTCTCAGTCCAGGTGAATGGAGAACTAGCTGGCTATTTTGCTAGTGAAAGAGGTCTTCGACAAGGCTGTTCTCTATCTCCATATTTGTTCGTCATATGCATGAACGTGTTATCTCGACGAATTGACATGGCGGCAAAGGATAGTCTGATTGGATACCACCCGAATTGCAAAAAAATGATGCTTACACATCTGTGCTTCGCAGACGACTTGATGGTGTTCGTAGATGGAGAGCAACGGTCAATTGAGGGTATCCTACAAGTGTTTGAGGAGTTTGCTCGTCGTTCTGGATTGAGAATAAGCCTTGAGAAATCGACAATGTATATGGCCGGGATTTCTGAATCAGCACGAGAAGAGATTCTCCGTCAATTCCCATTTGATTATGGAGAACTCCCCGTTCGCTATTTGGGCTTACCATTGATGACGAAGAAGATGACCACGTCAGACTATCTTCCGCTCATCGAAAATGTTCGTCACCGAATCTCTACATGGACAGCAAGAGCTTTGTCTTTCGCAGGCCGGTTACAATTGATTCGCTCGGTAATATTCAGTATCACTAACTTCTGGATCTCTGCTTTCCGGCTGCCAAAAGCATGTATTCAGGAGATAGATAAACTTTGCTCAGCATTTCTATGGTCGGGACCAGATTTGAACCCAAAGAAAGCTAAAGTGGCATGGAAGGACGTTTGTACTCCAAAGGAAGAAGGGGGATTAGGGCTGAGGTCTATTGAAGAAGCGAACAAGGTCTGTTGTTTGAAGTTAATATGGAGAATACTTTCTGATAAGAAATCTTTGTGGGTTAATTGGGTGAAGAGGCATCTAATTCGGAGCGGATCTTTCTGGTCGGTTAAAGAAACTACTTCATTGGGATCTTGGATGTGGAAGAAGATTTTAAAGTACAGAGGCTTAGCAAAGAACTTCCATATAGTTGAAGTAAAGAATGGGAATAACACATCGTTCTGGTATGATTCTTGGTGTCGACTGGGCTGTCTCTATGACAGACTAGGTGCTCGCGGATTCCTGGATATGGGGATTGCGAAGCAAGCCACGGTTGGAGAGGTACTAGAAACGGTACGACGAAGACGACATCGGCAACCTCTGCTCAACGAGGTCGAGTGGGAGATAGAACTGACTCGGCAATCGCGAACCCTCACGGAAGAAGACGTAGTGAAGTGGAAGCGCAACGACGGTGAATTCGCTTCAAAATTCGTTACAAAAGAAACTTGGAGACAACTCCGGATAGCCAGACCAATGGTGAATTGGTATAAAGGGGTTTGGTTTTCTGAAGCTACTCCTAAGTATTCGTTTATGACTTGGTTAGCTTTCCACAACAGATTAGCAACGGGAGATAGGGTCAAGAATTGGAGTGCGAATGCTATCACAAGCTGTGTATTTTGTGGTGACCTGATGGAGACAAGGGACCATTTGTTCTTCGCATGCTCATATACGAGGAAAGTTTGGGAGCTCTTGGTAAAAGGATTATTGAAGAACCAATTTGTGTATGAGTGGGGAAATGTTATGAATTTGATGACCAATCCGGCAAAGGACAGCACCACCTCCTACTTGATAAGGTATGCTTTCCAAATCTCGGTTCACTCGATATGGAGAGAAAGGAATGATCGGCGACATGGGGAAAAATCATCAACAACGTTTCAACTCATGAAGATGATTGACAAAAACATACGAAATCAGCTACTATCGATTCGAAGCAACGGGGATATGAGATATGAGGATGGCTTGAGAACTTGGTTTTCTACAAGACAAACTTAAGAATTTGTTGTTTTAAGATCAAAAATGTTCAATTAAAGTTGTAAAAACGCTATTTTTCTTTGAATATAATTTAACATTGATTCAAAAAANAAAAAAAAAAAAGGAGAAGAAAACCGGGTCGGGTTCCGGTTTATCATCAGCAGCTGCGCTGAACATCATCAACATCAGGCCGTTTTCCAGAAGCAGATCCGCCGGGAACAAATTGATCCGACCCATAATGTCGCTCGGAGCTCCGAAGACCCGGAAAATCAGCAGCGCGCCATGTTCCCGGAGAAACTCCGCTGGCGAATCGAAATCGAGGAAGTGGCCAAACAGTCCGGTTCGAGGCGGTGTGCATTTGGGTCGGAGCAGCCCGGTTTGGCAGGTCCGGCGCAGAGATCCGACTGGGAAAACGATGTCGGGTCGGGTCGGCGAGAGAACGATGGGAAAAATGGAAACTGGAGTGAGGAGGAGAGGTAAAACGGTCAAAGAAGATAATAAACCGAAAGTATTGACTTTGAATGTGCCGGTATGTACCGGCTATCGGAGTCGGTTAAGCTGCAGGAACGATGAGAGTGGTGGAAGTGGCAATAGTAACGTTGCTGCTGCTAATAGATTCCGTAATCTCTTCGTTAAGAAAGTTCATTGACTTTTTGTTTGTAAATTAATCGGTTTATCGTCAAGTTAACCCTCTGTTTATTAATTACTCTCCACCGATGCTGTAATTTTAAACTCAATATTACGATGGTAATTTTTATTATGGATTTAGGCAGGCTCTTGTATTTGCTTATAATGTAAAGACTCTTGTATTTGCTTATAATGTAAAATTATATTTTAATCCGTACACTCGTGCGGGATAAATTTTTTTATAAATTAAAATTTGTAATATATAAAATGTGAAATGAAAAATAAAAAATAATTTAAATGTTATACGAGAAATAATATTGTTTAAATGTTTGCCAACATGTTTAATATATGTTTGGCAACATATTCAATTTTTTCTTGTTTTTGGCAACATTTTCTTCTCATTACTTAAACTTTCATAATACAACTAGAGGGAATTATTCATCCTCTTTGATAATGACAATACAAGTTAAAAACATTAAAGCTTGAAGCAAATAGAGAGTGATCAGATGACAGTAAATTCGAGACTAAGCTCGAATGCATCGATAGGGTCTTCACGGCAAAGCCAGAATGTTTGGAATTAGTCACAACTACACCAATAGGTAATCTTGGGATAAATTTGAAAATAGTGAAAACTAAACATCGGGTGAGGATTGTGATGTCCTCGAAGATACCCTGAAGTTCAGTACCACAAGAGCCTGAGATGATGGCTCTAGCCAATTGTAAGGAGTCATATTCTACTGAAAAGTCCTTATTTCTTCAGAGGCACCTTGGGAGGCTGCACGGATTGACACCAGAGACGAAGAAGCCTCAAATTTACTCAGATGAACCTCGGTTTGGCAACTAACATTTGTGGCAGTTTCAGGGAAGAGTATGGACACCACAAGCAACTTTGCCTTGGATTTACTCATAAGACCCTCCTGCCATTCAAACAAAGCGATATGGTTGCGACTAGAGGGAACAAAGGTGTAACTGATGGAAACCATCGGGACATAACTAACTACAACTGGATTCCACAAAACCAGATGCATCCACTCAACAAGCAACCAATATCTTCCACACGAAGAAGAAACGAAGAGTGGGCAGATGCAAACCTGGAGGATCGGGAGAGGAGGGGAGATGGAAACAACGGGAAAGGAGCACAATGCTCTGAAGGAAGCGGTCATGGCGGTGGTCGGACTGAGGCGAGCCAAACGAATTCATGACTCCAAAGGACCCGAACAGCAAAGCGGAAGATGAAAGAAAATGGAGGAAGTGACGACGGACAAAGATCGGACGGGGAGGCAAGCTAGATCCGGCGGGTCAGAAGGGTCAGGATGTTCGAGAGGGTCGAGAGAAGAGGTCACCGCGAGCAGATCTGGAAGCACGGTAACCGACGGCGGCTGTGCAGGAGACAACGAGCCAGCCGGATCTGGAGAGAACTTTGACGAAACGCGAACAAAAAGAGGAACCATCATCAAAAAGGAAGAGGAGGGAGCAAGAGGAAGAAATTATCACCGATGAGCGTATGGCTCACCGGCGGCGGCTAGGGTTTGGGTATCCTAATCGCCTAAGGGAGGAGAGAAACCGGATATCGTCTTTCTTAATTTCCATGGTTCAAATTGGAGTACCGATAGTTACATATTCAATTTATTAAAAGAAATAAATAAGGGATGTTTGGAAACAAATTCTAAAAGTGTTCATATTTTAATATTTTAGATAAAAAAATTAAATGTGCATTTTATTCTGACCACTCGTTTAAACTGAGGTGTTTAACGATTAAATTGGGATAGTGAAAAATTAGATGTGCATTTTTATACTGAAATAACTATGGTTGAACCAAAAAAATAAAACTATGGTTCTTTTACTTCAATGTGTGTAACAAGATATGATCTGTACAATATGTCAAAATGTGAAGTTTAAAATTTCCGTTAATTGTATGACATTTCAATCTAAATTTCAACGGCATATAATAATAAAAGTTACTAAATGTTATTAGCTCGACTGAAAAAAAACGAGAACGACTGATATTCAAAAACGAGTGCTCTTAGATGTTCAAAAACTCTAAATCCGACTGAGTCTTTCATATTCTTCATTATGACATGAGACTGATAACACAATGTATGCTTACCACTTAATTAAATATTACACAATCATTTCTCCAACAACTAAACAAATTTAGGGAGAAAAAATAATACGTGCTAAACTAAATAAGCTAAAGATACATCTTTAAAAAAAGAAACACCAAAAAACTTTTAAATAAAAATACCCGCGCGTTAGTGCGGGGACTCACCTAGTAATAATAAAAGTTACTAAATGTTATTAGCTCGACTGAAAAAATATTTTAGACAAAACCTAAAAATCATATGATCGAATAACGTTTGGGACAAAACTAATATTATATGCTATGGTTTCGGGTTTGGGTAATTACGAGCTTTCCCCATAATTTCATGGTAATCCAAAAATAATAATAATAATTGTTATTGCAAGCAAACATACGTTAGTTAATAGAGTAAACGAGGTTAATATACTACTAGTTTTATTAGTTTCATAATAGTCAAAATATTTCAAAAAGGCGCTGATACGGAAGCGTTGGTATCAGATTGTCGAAGTTCCGGAATTATTACCGAAAGCATCGGGTTTTTTAATGCGGCGTGCAATCAAAGGTTTAGCCAAAAGATGCTACCGACGCACATATTTCGCATCAGATTAAGATCAAATACGGAGAAGGAAATAACGGATTTTCATGATTCGTTAGCGAATAAGACTTGTCTATGGAAAACATCGTCAAAATCACTTTTTTGTTGTATTTTTTTCACAATATGATGCATAAATCTGCTTATGTAATAATTTGTTTTCTGAAAGTTCTGTATGACTTTGTAATCTCAATTTGAAATCAATGAATTTGTTTGCCGTAAAAAAAAAAAAAAAAAAAAAAAAAAAAATCTAAACCGGTACATACCATGTAGGCTCATTTCTTAAACCGGTCTCTAGAACAGAACCGGTTGGTTTTCTCTGGAAGGTTTTCTCCGTATTCACCTAAACTTTATTTTGTACGGTCGGATGATCCTTGAAAAACCTCATAAACCTCTTAAAGAGGTTCGAGTTGGAGAAATTGTGTAAAGGCAATCCAATGGCGGTTCTACACCGATTGTTTCGAGCAGCTCGAGTATGGCGCGGATCTCTCTCTCACCCTAAATCCATTGTTCCTTCGAACTCACGGGGACGAGAGCTTCGTCGATGTTTCCATCACGGTACGCTTCACCGTTTGTTCTGTTGATTCAAGAATCTGTGAATTTCTTACAATTTGGCGATGATCCTTTGATTTATTGATGGGTTTCGTTTAAAAATTGGGGCTTTTGAGGAATTGAGAGCATGAGAAGCTAATTTTTCTTATGATCCCTTACATAAAAATCCCGACTTTCATATGTTCTTGTCTACTCATTTAGTAGACTCATTGTACGATGCTGTCTTTGATTTCGCAGGAACCTTTGAGCAGAGTAATTCAAAAATAAATGAAATCTTGAGGTCTTGCAGCACATTAAACGATTCTCCATGCTTTTCTGTGGCACCTGCCGTTTTGGGTGCTCTCTTCAGCGTTGGAGCAATTGGAGTAGCTTATGCTGATTCCGAAGAGGTTTATAACACACAAAACAACAAAATCAGATAGTCGCTGCTGATAGATGGATTAGTCCTATATAACACAGTTACTTTTTTTTCTGATTATAGTTGAAAACCTGACCTCTTGCAGGCTAATCTCACAAAAATATTGACTTTTGTAACATAGTCCTTCTATGAAACATAGTTACTATTCCTGATTGTAGGTAAAAATTTGATTTTATTGTAGGCTAATGACAAGTCATCTGTCCCAATAGATCCTCCACCAAACTATGTAGACATTGCCAAGAAAGAACGAGCTCGAATCGAAGAACTCATACAAAGTAAAGGAACTCGATATGGTTCTTACCCACGGTTCAATGTCGCTGTCAGGGGCCAAAAGGTTTCTGCTATGATTTTCTTAAACTTTCTTTCTAGTTTTTTATAATTTCAAATTTTAATTGTGAGGCAGGGGTTTTTAATTAAAAAGTGTTTTGTGTTGTAGATTACGTTGAAGTTTCAAGTTCCTTCTACTTGTGAAGTCACGCAATTAATAGCAAACATGGGATCACAACTAGGTGTGAAAGTCTCAGATCGCACTGGTGGTTCAGACATGATATTGCGTGCTTGGGACAGGTAATTGTCTTGTTCTACAAAAGTTTGTCCAAGAAGCATCTTTGTCAGCCTGGTGGATATTATAAAGCTAAACGATCCTTTCTTGTTACTTCAGTCCAGTCGCATGGCAAATAACACTTCACAGTGTGGAAAAGAAGAAGGAAGTAGGAGGGAGTGAGGGCGATGCAGATGAAGACTTGTGCATTCTTATCTTTGGCTCCTTAATTACGTCTGATAAAGTGGTTAAGTTTCATTTCTCTTTCGGATATTTACTCACTCTTCAAATGTTCTTTGGTGATTTTTTATTTATTTATGACATCTTAACGATGCTACAAAATGTTTTAGGAAGTTGAGTTCATAAAGAAGGGAAGCTTGACTAGTGAAGAACTCGAGGCTTTTGTTTCAGCTTTGCAAGTAGCTGGAACAAAAGCTGGACAAAATAAGGGAGGTGGAGGTAGAGGTAGCGCCCGTGAAACGTCTACGGACAAAACTATTTCCCAATTGGAATCGATGGGAGTGAGAATCTATGGAGTTAACAAACCTCTTGGGGATGATTCTGTCAATGAGATATCATGGGACAATATTGCTGGATATGATCAGCAAAAGCGGTAAGCTTTAGTCACATCTTTTTAAATTTATCCCAGCAAGTTGCTATACTAGCTTCTATCATGATGCAGAGAGATAGAAGATACAATATTAATGGCTCTTCATAGCCCTGAAGTGTATGATGATATAGCACGTGGTACACGGTCCAAATTTGAATCAAACCGACCCCGAGCTGTGCTGTTTGAGGGCCCACCAGGTTAGAACAAGAAGATTGCATTTACATTTCGTCCTTCTTTGTAGAAACAAGTTTTGATCTGATTATCCATAAACCCTAAACTTAGGAACTGGAAAGACATCTTGTGCGCGTGTTATTGCTAATCAAGCAGTGAGTAGTCAAGACTTTGCTAATCAGTTTAAACCTTTTGTGGGTTGGAATGTTGAGCTCTAACCTTTTGCAATTTCTTGGCAGGGCATACCGTTGCTTTATGTGCCACTTGAAGCTGTAATGTCTAAGTTCTATGGTGAAAGCGAGCGGCTTCTTGGGGCAGTGTTTTCACAAGCAAATGAGCTCTCTGATGGTGCGATTATATTTCTTGATGAGGTGAAGAAAAGATTGCTTCTTTTATATTCTTGTCCGTTTTTTTCTCCTTTCAAAATTTGACTATGAATTAAAAAACTTGTCTAACTCACATTCCAGATCGATGCCTTTGCTATATCTCGTGATAGTGAGATGCATGAAGCAACACGTAGAGTTTTATCGGTACTACTAAGGCAGGTAAGACACACAAAAATTGCCAGTATTACATATCCACGAGAGACTAGAGATTTTCGATATGATGAATCCACTTCTTCTATGTTTTTGCAGATTGATGGATTTGAACAGGACAAAAAAGTGGTTGTGATTGCTGCAACCAATAGAAAACAAGATCTTGATCCCGCTTTGATCAGGTAAGCAATAAAACCCGGTTCAACTCTCGTGGCTGCAGTATCCTGACCCGTGTCCTATGTTTTTCCATCTGTATATCTTTAGCCGGTTCGATTCCATGATCATGTTTGGCTTACCGGATTTACAAACCCGTCAAGAAATCATCGCCCAATACGCAAAACAACTCTCAAAGCCTGAACTAGTCCAGCTTGCTCAGGCCACAGAAGCGTAAAGTTTCTAACTTTCTTTTAGCATCTAATGCTAAAGTTTGAAATTTTTTGTTCGATCTACTTGAAGGCCACCCGATTAGTTTGTAATGAATCCATACCGACCTTTTTTCGCGGTTTTGATTGGTTATGCAGAATGTCAGGCAGGGATATTCGAGATGTATGTCAAGGAGCAGAACGGACATGGGCTTCAAAGGTTAGACCAATTTTCATCTTCTACACTTGGCTAAATGTACACCACTGCAAGACCATTAAACCTTTTTAAATTGTTGGATTATAGTTGATTCGTCGAGCAAAAGCCGAAGGGATAGAACAACAAATCACTCTCCCTCCGATACAGGAGTACTTGGAAAGCGCTGAAGCTCGGCGCAAAGCCCTGCTTAGTGTCGCAGAGCAGATGGAACATAATTTGGGTGCTCGTTCCAAGAAACCTCTGCTAGATTTTGAGTGACAATATTCATTTTGACACACCATTACTTACGGACAGTAACTTGATACAGATACAAGACAAATTCTTCTTCTGTTCTTTGAATTCGACTTTTAGTCTAGGTCAATGCTTGAGGATGTTGTTACAGAAGATCAGGTGGAAAAATGGAGTAAAGAAAAAGGCTATTTTCCCTGTTATAACGATCCAAAAATTTGAAGCTATTTTATCTCATAAGACGTTAGAAATTCCTATTTTCCTCATATGTGTGTTACACACATAATTCATGATAATAACTAATTCTTTAATTTTACTCGTGTTTTTTTTTGTTTTACCGCAGTCTTTCAGTAATTATACCTTTTTGTCTCGAATTTTTCAGTAAGGACAAAATGATAATATGATTTACGCTTACGGGATACAAAAGAGTATTTTTTAAATGGTCTTGGAGTATATGAGAGAACCAATGATGAGATGAGAATATTATATCAATGGAATTAGTTCATAAGACGCAAAACAAAAAAAATCAACTTCATAAAAATTAGTAAATTTTGGGAGAAGGTAAAGTTTTATATCTTGGTAACCTTCCTTTTTCGCTATTCCCACCGGTCTATTATTCATGGAGAAGTAAATTCCATTATTTTTGGCATTCCATTGAAATAATATCCTCATCTCATCATTGGTTCTCTCATATACTCGAAAACCATTAAAAAAAAAATACTCTTTTGTATCCCGAAAGCATAAATCACATTCTCATTTTGTCCTTACTGTTTTATTAAGAACATTGCAAAACTTAAAACTCCAATCATTGAAGTTTTGTAAAATTTTGTCTCCTGAATCAAAGTTTCTTACAGTTGTCGTCGGTAGATTGTAATTCATGCCACAACAACGATAATGGAGAGGAATATCATGACTGAGTTGGTTACTAACTACTATACGAGTTGAGTTGCAAACAACAACTTCATTTTGATCTTTGTTAAAAGATTTTTATGGAAGATAATTAACAAAGATCACTAGTGCGTAGTATTTATAATATTTTTGTGAGGTATTTATACTTATTAGATATTCTATTTATGGCATTAGCTAAATTTAGAAACAATTATGAACCAATTAAAATCTATGGTCGGAAGATAGTTTATTCAGTTTAGAGACGAAAAATATGGTTAGTTTTTTGAGGATTTTTTTTTATCCTCTAGTGTTGAAAAGTTTTTTGTTTTCAAAACTTTTTTATTTTGATTTTTTATTTCTGAAACATGTTAAACTTTTTATAGGAATTTCTTCCTAAATATTAGTAATATATTCTAAATAATTTTTTAAGAACCTCTTAAGAACGATGAGTAAACATTTCTCAAGTTTTTAAGTAATATAATATTATCTATATACGCGAACGCATGTAGTAATTGGTAATTTTTTTTAAAAAAAGGGAAAAAAGCTTAAAAATACACGAACTCTACATAATTTGGACATTTAATACACGAACTATTTTGGAACCCATAAAAATACACAGACTCATTTTGGCACCCGTTTTAATACTTGAACTTTCAAAAATCGTAATTTTAACACCGATTCCGTCATGGACGTTAAACCATCGAACAGATGTTACATAACTCCGTTTACAGAAAAAAAAAACGTGGATTTTTTCCATGTGAAAAGACCACTCATGCCCTTAACTTATTTTCCCCAAATTCAAACGAAACCCTAATCGATTTTCCCACAAATCAAAGTAAAGAAGGAGCCCTAATCGATCGATTTCCCCCAAATCGTTTTCCCAAATCACGAGCCCTAATCGATTTTCCCTAAATCGATTTCCAAAATCGACATTGTCTCTCGAATTCTCACTCCACACGAAATGATATAGAAGAACTCGAAGAGCTGAAGACCCGAAACAGAATCACGGAATCGCGAGTCGGAGAGGATGAGGTATGGAATCGAAATTTTGATGTCGTGGTCTCTAAAGTTGTTGATTGTTTCGATTCTGTAGTTAAGTTAGATAGAATCAATATTTGGTTCGATTTGCTTGATTTGGTTTTGAATTTTAAGTACATTTTTTTTTTCTTCGATAAAGCAATGACACTACTATCAAAGTGAATATGTATTATGGAGGACTTATGTATGTGAAGGATTCTAAGTGGACATACAAGGGAGGATCTATAAAGAAAGACTTAGTTGTGGATCCAGATTATATGAATTGGAATATCTTCGATGAGTATTTTGAAAAGCATGGCTTAGGAGGAGGTGTTGTGGAACAAGTCTGGTACAAACGTCCACACACAGAAATGGAATCATGTAGGGCTATCTTCCATCTCAGTTCTGATGCAGAGATAATGGAAATGTGTGCTGAAGGTATGAAAGGAGGAGAAATTGATTTGTTCATTGAGCAAGTTGGACTTCCTCAAAGGGATGAGACAGAAGCTGCTGAGGTTGAGACAGAAGCTGCGAGAGAGAATGTAGATGAACAAGAAGAAGAAATAGTGCAAGAAGGAGATGATGCAAGGTTTCAGAATTTTTTTGAAGAAATTCGTCTTGTTGAGGATGCTGAAGTGATTGGTAAAGGTAATGAGGATGTTGCTGAACCTGTTATTGATGATGGGAATGAGACTTTGGTTGATGATGAGGCTGAAATGGAGAGACAATGTAGGGATTCTGATAGACCGGAACCTGTTGTAGATACAGATGATGAATGGGAAGATTTCAGTAGAAAGGAAACAGAGATATCAAAAACTGCATATAGTAATGAGAAAGAACCATACTTGTGGTTAATGCAGACTTTCAAGACTGGTGAAGAGTTTAAAGATCAGCTATTGAGGTATGTCTTAAAAACCAACTATGATATCAAGCAGTGTAGGTGGGAGAAGAATAAGTTGGCGGCAGTGTGTACAAATAAGAAATGTCCTTGGAAGATATATTGCTCAGTTGAGAAGCCAAAAAAGAAATGGATGGTGAAAACCTATGTGGATGCACATAACCATATGAAGAGTAGCAAAGCTTGGATGCTGAAACAGGGAGTTATTGGGAATTTATACAAGGATGAAGCAAGGAGAAGGCCTGGTTTAAAGTGGACCGACATAAAAGATGAGATAATGATGAGATACAATCTCAATGTATCTAAGTGGATCTGCTCCAAGGCAAGAAGAATAGCTCTAGATTTTGTTATTGAAACTCAAAGGGAGCAGTTTGCAAAGCTGTGGGATTATGAGGCTGAACTCAGAAGGAGCAATAAGAATGTAACTACAGAGATCGTTACTCTTCCTCGTGCTGATGGTAAGGCTGTTTTCGATAGATTCTACATTTGCTTTGAAAATCTGAGAAACACTTGGAAAAGATGTTGTAGGCCTATTATTGGACTTGATGGGGCTTTCATGAAATGGGAGTTAAAAGGTGAGATCTTGGCTGCGGTTGGAAGGGACGCAGATAACAGAATTTTCCCCATAGCTTGGGCTATTGTGAGAGTGGAGGATAATGATTCATGGGCATGGTTTGTTGACAAGCTGATAGAATCCGGTACGTCAATCTAACTTTATTGTCTTATGTCTTTTTGTATTGTTAAGAGCATATGGATGGTTTACATGTCTTTTTTTGTATTGTACATGGTTGGTTTATTGGTTTTACAGATGGTGGTTGATCCATGGAGCACCTACGAGGAGGAAAGCTCAAAGCCAATCAAATCCAGGTGCTTCATCTTCTACACAACCTTCTTCTGATCAGCATCCTTCAACTGCTCCACCTGCATCAACTTCTCGAGGCCGTGGGCGTGGAAGAGGTCGAGGCCGTGGGAGTGGAAGCCGTGGTGGAGGCCGTGGGAGTGGTCAACCCGCTATTCCTAGAGGATATGGATGTTTTATTTCTCCATTTACAGGTCAAATTTTTGACGTTTGGGGATCTAGGGCAGTTGATATCAGTGGTCCTCCTCCACAACCACCTGCTCCTCAAGCACATCCTTCACAAACAACTCCTCAAAACCCTTAGATGGATCTCTATCTCTATTTTGTGTATGTTAGGGTGTTCTGTATTTTGTGTATGTTAGGATGATATCTATTTTGTGTTTTTGGGAAGTTGTATGAAGTTTTATGGCTTTTGTCAACAAAAACTTGTATGAAGTTTTATGTTTTTGTCAAGAAATTTTTTGTCGAATACATTAACCATTACACAAAACACTAACCATTACAAGAAGACACTAACTAAACACACACATTTGTGTCTTAAAACGCACCATTACAATACAAGAAGAGTTCCTTTTAAGGATCACAAACCAAACTAATAAAAAAGTTTCTAAATCCGAGAAGAACATGCTTGAAAACACAAACAAAACTAACAAACAAAGTTCTCCTTAACCAAACCATCAAACACAATACTAATTCTTCACCATTTTAAGGATCACGGCCGTGACCACAATGAATCCTCCCCACGAGAGAACAATGAATTGGCGGAGCAATTTTTCCCTGTCTTTCGATGCCATAGCTTCGTATTCAAGCTTCTTCTTCTCTTCTTCGTGTTTCTTCCATGAATCCAACTTCACCACGGCTGAATCAATTGCTGATTCACTGCTCTCAACTCCTTTATTCCTTCTTTGCTGATTCATTGCTCTCAGCTCCTTGATTTCTTCTTTTAGACGACGGATCTGATCTCAGGATTCCAATAAGCTCACCTTCTGCCACCCATTTTGCTTTTCCTTATCTGCCCAATTGAAGAACCCATGAACATCACACTTGAAAAACCTTCTTCCCGGATTTTCATCAGTCCACGATTTTGAAAGAACAGTAGCTCTACTGCAGTGACAGAAAGGACCATCGATGAAGCTCTGGGTGAATGAGTTGGCATCTGACCCTGAATTTTGGCTCCGATCCATCTTCAATTTTCCTGTGTCGAGAGAGAGAGAGTTGTGTCGAGAGAGAGAGAAACAAAATTTAAATTGATTTAGGGTTTATCGATTTGGGGATACATGTATTTGGGGGAAAATAACCCAAGGGTAACAGTAGTCTTTTCACATGGAAAAACCTACGTTTTTTTTTTTCTATAAACGGAGTTATGTAACATCCGTTCGATGGTTTAACGTCCATGACGGAATCGGTGTTAAAATTACGATTTTTGAAAGTTCACGTATTAAAACGGGTGCCAAAATGAGTCTGTGTATTTTTATGGGTTCCAAAATAGTTCGTGTATTAAACGTCCAAATTATGTAGAGTTCGTGTATTTTTAAACTTTTTTCCCTTAAAAAAATTATAGTCCATATGTTACAACTCAAAATCATGACTCTTTTTACCTCTAACCATTGAAAGACGAGAAGCACATAAATGTAACTGCTTCCTTTAAAACGCAATCGGGCCAATTTCTCATTTGTCCTTCTAACTATTCTCCTCAGCTCCATTTTATTCTCTCATATCCTCTTCCTTTTAATGAAATACACGGGAATTTTTTTTTGTTTATGAAACTTTGTAATATAACTTGTGTTTATTTTTGTATTTAGATGTAATTTGTTTGTAGATTTAATTATTGTAATATGATTTTTGTTTTGGTAGTTCTTTTTTTGTTAATGAAACCATGTCCGAACTCTCAGAGATTCTAAACCCGTGCGCCCGCACGAGATTTTTTTTTTTAGTTATCTAATTTTGTAATATAATTTGTGTTTAGATATAATTTTTTGTATATTTAATTTTTGTCATATGAGACATATAATTATTTTGGTGTTTAGATATAATTTGTTTTTGCTAATCAGCCCTAGAACGCGAGTTCACTATGAAAAGTAACGGGAGTTCATTATGTTGACATAATCGTTTTCTAATCCGCCCTAGAACGGGAGTAAGTTTTAATTATTGTTTTCTGATGTTTAGTTCAATTTTTTGGACAAAATATATTTCGGGGATGTAAGAGTTTGAGATGTGTTAACAGTTTTATTTTTGGTATAGAATATATTAGGGACCCAATATATTATATAGTTTTCTAAAATTTTAATCCACAATGAGGGCTTGCGATTTTTTGTTTTTTGTTTTTGTTTTTATGTTTTCTATTTTGTATGGAAAAATATATTTTTGGTATGACATGTATGATTCAAAATTAGTGATTTTAGCTACCCAAATTTTCCGACCCGTTTTGTTATATATATTTTCAGTTCTATATTTTATTTTAAATATATTTTAATACCTAAATTATCCATTGTTTTGTTATTAAGTTGCGAATAAAGCATAATCATAAATATTTTATATAATCAACATAAACATCATATCATTTACACCTATAATTCATCATAACTATTTTATATTTAAAATATGACCATTATTTTCTATATATGGATTATCTTTTTATTTTAAATAAAACAGTATGTGAAAACGATACTATTTAAAAAGAGGAGATGTTTCTATTTAAAAAGTGTTTTTTTTTGGGAAAATAGTAGAATTTTTGATGTGACTTTTTTTTACTTACCTGATGATGTAAATATTTGAAAGGTTATAAGTAGAAAGCCAATCGTCAATCTCGAGATCATCGGAGAGACTTTCCCGCGACATTCCATGTAGAAAGCCAATCGTCACTCTATAATCAATTTCATCGAAACCAAAAACGTGTCAGAGAGAAACTACACCGTTAGGGAAAATATAGATGAAATTCCATAAATATTATTACTTGATATCCTTTGTGTTTATGTATTGGACTATTACATCTCCGACTTGCCTCGCCTGTGTTTCCTATGGTAAACTCTCACGCCACCGTCTGATTTTTTTTTTTAATAAAACAATAATAAATTTCTGATTTTAATTACTTTATATAAATTTTCTAAAACAAATCAGATTTTTTGCCTGAAATTTTGTTGTCGTGATCAGTTTCGCTTCCTCGGCGACTGCCATGGCTGTCTTCAGCAGTTACGCCGCAAGCATTAGCGACGTCTTTAAAATTGGGCCCCGTGTGTTACGCGGGTAAATTGTTAAAAAAAATTAGATTTTAAAATTGATAATCCTATTGTGACCCATATAATTAGATACTGAATTCAAATTTCGTTAACTTATTCATAAATTATGTTTTATAATTTTAAATTAGAAAATTCAAAATTACTCTATATTTTCTACAAATCTCATAAACAATCTTCCAAAGAAAAAAATATATTATAAATTATAGATTTTATAGTTTACATTTTTTTCTATTTTATAGCTTCTGTTTTTTCTTTTATTTTTTTTAGTTGACCGTATAATTAGATTTTCAATTAAATTTCTAATTCACAATTAAAATTTTCAAAATTTATTCATATTACCCATAAACATCCTTCTAAATGAATGAAATAAATCTTTTATTCTTCTACTTTATATAGATTTGATATTTTACATTTATCTAATTTGGAGTTTCCATTTTTTTATCGTTTTTTATCTTTTTTATTTTTTTAAACATAAGAAATAGAAAGTTTATACTAATATTTTGACATATGTCGCGATCTTAATTAACCACGTCACATATATCACAATCACCTGAGTTATAATTTTACTTATGTGTCACGTTGAGAAATTCAGCTTTATATAATAAGATAAGATTTTTAATTTATAATAAACAATAAAATTATATACATATATTATGGATTCACATGTTTGTACTTATCAACGAATACAGAAAGAATACATATAATAAACAATTAATTAAATATTTTCTCAAGTAAAGGCAGATGAACATTGAACACGACCAGAAAAAACATAAAAATCAAGACTTGTTCCATACTTGTTCTCTTTTTCCTCTTCTTGAGTCGGGTTTTCAGAGTCATGGTAAATGGAGACAATTCCTTTATTCCAAGTTCTTCTGATATGAGATTGATTTTTATACCCTTTTAAAGACGTCGTGAAGCAGAGCATAAAAAAATTAGGGTTTTCTAATTTGAGATAGAATTGAAAATTAAAGAACGAAAAAACAGAGCATATAAAAAACAGAGCATACAAAAATGTTTTCATGTGAGGTTTTGAAGATTTTTATTTTATTTTATTTTATCGCTAAAAAAAGAAGAGTTTTACTTGTAGAGAATTCATTTTTTTTTTGTTGAAATTACGTCATTTGGTAAGCATTTCATGAATCATGATCGATAGATCCTATAATTCCAATAACCTTGCAAGCAAACTGGTTGGAGGATTATTCTGGAAAAAATCGAGCAAAAGTAATTCCATACAATCAATAACCAATCCAAAACATTATAAAAAATTTAAACTCCAGTGACATCATGATGTTACCTTTCACTTCAACAAAAGTTTGCATAAATGACAGAATTGATGCAATTGCACATTTAAAGATGAAATCAAACTAAACCGTTTCAATTTAACAGCTATGCTTGAGATTAAAATATTTTGTATGCTTCAATTTGTTTACCCACTAAAGATCAATGTCCTACTAATGCCAACTCTCACATAATCCACCATATGATCGTGAGCTTTTATTTTTCTTTTATCAAATTGTAATATTTTTGATATTTTAATTTTTATCAATTTAAAATCATATATGTTAATTTATTATCAAATTAAAATATTTAAACTTTTTAATCTTATTTCCAATATGTAGTAGTTAAAAAAAATTATTCGATTTTCAGTTTGTTATATAAATGAAAAATAGAAAAACGTATAAATTTATGCTTTAGAAAACATAAAAAATAAAGTGCAGCAATTTTGATCAGATTTGATCACAGATTTTATAAGCAGATATGATCGTGACTTTTACCTCCGTTTTTTTCGACTTATAAAAATTTAATTCTCATTCCGTAGTTAAAAAAAAATATTTTTACTAAATAACTCTAAAATTGCTACATAATGTTTTGTAAACTTGATCTTTTGTATAACCTAATCAGTTATTATCCTATGTAAGGAGAGCTTGGCTAACAAAATAAGCAACACAACTTTAAATTTTCCGACATACGATATGTCAACTTTCAATATATCCACAAAAATAAAGAAATATAAACTACGGTCTAAAACCTTNCCTCTGCTTCTACACTCAGCCCAACATATATACATGTGAGGCATATAGACTCTTACAACATTAATGAGAGAAATAAAACTTAATTGTTGACTAAGTTTCGGTGCTTACCTTGATAGAGAGGGAAGACAAGTAGATTTCTGCACCAACAAAGACACATACATATAAATATGAATCTGTATACACATATAAGAGAAACAGCACATAGATGATGCTTCCAAAAGTGGAGATTATATTTTTGATCCAATCACTTCGAAAATAATTAAAAAAAAAATACCATTGGATTAGCTTCCCTTCCAAGCCACACCTGTCAAGGTACAACGAAGTAAACCGCCATGTTAAAAATGCACAATCTTTATATGCAATGATAAAAAAAAAACAGGTTTGAGACCACACCAACAAACCTGAATTAAAGAGGTGAAGCGCAATGAAATCTTCCGCAAAGCAACAAAATTTCCATCTGTAAATTTTCTTGACTGTATGAATGTAAAGTTCACAGAAAATCAGCAAATCTCTAAACATTCATAAATGGTAGCGTACTCTTTCTATATAACAAAAAAAAACAGTGCACATGACGATTTATGGTTAAAGATCAGTAGCATAATAGTGAACCCAAAGATATAGAAAGTAGAGAGATATATGAGAGAGAGTACACAAAGAGTAGAATTAGACGGTGAAAGATTGGTGCAGCCTTAGAAAGTTCATTTAACTACCATCCAAAATGCAAGGATTCTTGATTAACTCACCTCTGCTTTGCTGATGACCTCTTGATATTCTCTGATGGTTCCCCAAGGTCTATTCGAGGTATTCTTTCTGTCCTGGAGAGATTTAAGCACTTATCAGGCTTATCATCCAACCCTGAAAAGTCTTGTTTCTTTGCTTGCGGCCTCACTGAGAATGAAACTCTCTCTGTTACTTCCATTTCTGGAATTCCACATGGCTCTCTTCCCATCCGCTACCTTGGTTTGCCGCTCTCTTCAAAAAAGCTCTCCCTGCTTGATTGTGAACCTCTCCTACAGAGAATTAAAAAGAAGATCAACTCTTGGACTGCAAAGTATTTATCCTTTGCAGGGCGACAAGTGCTTATTAATACGGTGATTGCTGGGATCACTAATTTCTGGTGTAGTGCATTCGTGTTGCCTATGGAGTGTATCAATCAAATTGAATCAATGTGTGGGGCTTACCTTTGGAAGGGATCTTTGGAGGGCAGACACACAGCCAGGGTGTCTTGGAAAACAGTAACAACCCCTAAAAAAGAAGGTGGTCTTGGTATTAAGAATTTGGGAATTTGGAATCGAACTTGCACTGTCAAGCTTTTGTGGTTGATGCTTTTCCGCACTAAATCGATTTGGGTAGCCTGGATCCACCAAAATGTTATAAAAGATGAAAGCATTTGGGTGATTAAATAGAAGCAGAAGCACACATGGATTTTCAAACAACTCCTTCGATTGAGAGAAGTAGTGATACAATGGGTGAATATCTTACCTGGTTCCGGGTCGAATTGTAGATTTTGGACTGATCCATGGACTCCTTTTGGTCCCCTGATCAAGTTCATTGGAGCCCATGGTCCGCGACAAACAGGTATTACCATTTCCACAACTGTGGCCTCCTTATGGCGCATAAATGGATGGATTCTTCCCCCTGCTAGATCCCTTCAAATGGAACAACTGCTCTACCATCTGACAACGGTTTCACTCTCAGATGGAGAGGACAAACTACAATGGGTAATTGATGGTAACATAAAAACTACCTTCTGCTCAAGCAACATTTACCATAGGTTGCGAGATCCTCTTCCTCAGGTGACATGGCACTCATTGATCTGGTTTAAGAGAGGAATTCCAAAGCATAAATCAATGGCTTGGCTTTTTATGCTAAATCGGTGTCCGACGCGTGACCGGTTACTGTCTTGAGGTTTTCAAACGGACCACATCTGTCTTCTCTGCAACCAGGCGGCTGAATCCAGAGATCATCTGTTCTTTGATTGCAGCTACTCTTCTTCGATCTGGGGTCGGTATGCAATCATGTTTGGAATCACAAATGATTGCTACTCCTGGTCAAATGTTATCGACACCATCCTCTCTATTGCAGGTAACAGGCATCGCATCTATCTCTCAAAACTTTCTTGGCAGGCTTCGATATATGAAATTTGGAAGGAACGGAACAATAGACTTCATCGCAACTCTCACCGTCCTTATGACTCTCTAGCGAAGCAAATCTCGAGCACCATCAGGAACAGGATCTCGGCGTCTCGATGTCAAAACTCGGCGTTGGCGAGTGATTGCATGCAGTTTTGGTTCTCGTTGCAGTAACGAGTTTCAGAATTAAATTTGGAACTAAGTTTTCTTCTGGGTTTACTTCTGATCGGCGGCCAGTCTGGGTTTACTTCTGATCGGCGGCCAGTCTCGTGTCGATCCCGTTTGGTTAGGGTAATCAGTTTCGTTCAGCTACTGGGCCATTTGGGCCAACATCTTCCTTCCTTCCTGGGCCTCGTTAATTTATCTAAGATGGGCTTTCACTTGGGCAATTATTCTTACCTTTGGCTGTGCCTGTTCATCAAGGCTCATCAATTTGGTTCAACTTGGTTTTTTGTGTTTCTTTTGTGATTTTAACTAAAGATGGCTTATTGTAAAACTTTTGTATGCACTTTTGCTTCAGTTAATTTAATGCAATGAAAATGTTCAAAAAAATAAAAAGATTGGTGATGAAGAACATCTGAAACATATAAAAAAAACCGATATTAGTATTTACGAAACCGACATAAAAATACAAAAACAAAAAAAATTGAGAGAAAAAAACTTATGTTCGTTAAACGCAACGATCTTCTTATATAATATAAAAAAAGAGTGAGGTTAAGCTTGTTGTGAAAGCTATAAAAATATTTTATAAATTGTTAAGATTCTTGCGAAATCTTTGAAAATAATTGTAAAATCTTAGGTCATAACCTTTTTGGTTATTAAATATTATCATAATAAAATGAGAGTGGCGAAATAAAGGAAAAATGTTTAATAGTGTACCAAATAATTCCTGAAATTGCGGAATTATTAAAAAGGTTAGTTTGTGTTGAGTTAATGTTTTCTATTTTTGAAATATTCATTAATTAAATATTTCTCGAAATTAAATCTCATTAATTGATGCTATTAACTACATATCTGCCTACTTTCACAAATATGACATTTAATAAAACTTACGGCTAAAGTTTAGGGAGTATATACCACAAATAATAATTGTGATAGGAACAAAACATTAAATCATATCCTCTATATATGGTAGTAACGAATCCCTCTATTATAGTAAACAACCGGATTTGATTTTATTTAATTTCAGAAAAAATAAATATGTTGCTGTATAGAAAATCTCACATCAATTTTGTATTGTGTAAATCGGAACAATTTATTTTATTTTTTAATTATGTGAATTGGAACCAAAAATAAATAATTTAATCAATTGTATTACAATTTCACAAATCGATGAAACTGAGGTATGTTAAAATCAATTATTTTACAGTTGTATAAATTTTATGAGTGTATATTTAAATTAATTTTAAAATATTACATATATGTAATATGTAATTTATTAAATTATGTCAATTTCTATTCAATCAAATTTATATAATATAATATATTTACCTTTCTAAATTAATATGTTTTGTATCTAACAAAATAATTTTATATGGGAAAAAATCAAATAGGTATGGGAAAAAAGCAAAAATATATATGGGAAAATCAATTAAAGAAAAAGTTGCCATGTATGCATAATGTTAAATTACCTCAAGAATTCATGTTTGGATATAGAGATAGTAGGAGAAAAAAGGAATTAAATAAGTAGATTACATTGGAAATTTTTTTTCAGATTTTTAAAAAATAAAATATTTATGTTTGGAAACATGATTAAAAAAGAAGGGATAGTAGATATCCGGAATTGGATTAGACTAAAATCTGTTTGGTTACAAAATGTTACCATGTTTTAATAGTATAGATGATATCTCATTCTTCTCCTTCTAATTTCGTAAGTATGACATTTAAAAATAATTGACCAATAAGAATTAAGGGAATTATAACCAATCAAAAAGCTTCAAAAGAAATTTTGACCAACAAGAATTAACCAAATTTCAACCAATCAGAAGCTGCGAAAGAAATTTTGACCAATCGGAAACTCCAAACTTCAGCGAATCAGAAACTCTCCTTATCGAACCCTTTTATCTCTCTCGCCAATATGGATCCCTCGCGCGACATCTCTTCCACTTCCTCATCCGCCATTGAAACTTAAAAACGAGGTTAGTTCTTTGATTATGCCCTAGAAACCATTGGGTATGGGGGTTTCAATTGAATTTACAATTTGGGGATTTGAAATTGATTTGAAACTTTATTCTCTTCGGTTTTTTTGTTTTATAGATATTGGGTTGGTAACCATGGTGTGCATTGGTAATTAATGGAATGTAGTCGTTGAATCGTAGCGAATCGTAGGTTGCCATGAATCGTAGGTAGATTTAGGGATGTCAATCGGGCTAACCCGGCCCGGCCCGAAACCGTTAAAACCCTCATATATTTGAGCCCGGTCCGAAAATGGTTATAGGGCTTTTCGGGATTTTCTTTGACATGTATAAATCTTATAGAAATATCACTGAAACTTTATAGATAATGATTTAAAAAATATGAAGTAAATATAATGAATGATAATGTTACTTGGATCACGAAACGTAACCCCATCCAACAAAGTGCATGTACAAATCAATGCTTCAACGTGTATAGGTAGAAGACATGAGCACCAATACTAAATGTAGATTCTGAGATTTATAGTAAGACAAAACTAGGAAATTAGGGTTTTCGATCAATAAAAAATATATAGGAGATAATCCATATATTAAAAAATTAAATTATTAAACAAAATCTCTAAATCAATCAAAATGTTTATTTTCGGGCTTTTCAGGCCGGTCCGAGCATGTCCGGGGTAAGCCCAAAAAATCCACTAGCCCGATTGGTCTTGGTCCGAAAGGCCCGATTGGTCTTGGTCCGAAAGGCCCGATTAATTTTGGACATAATTTTTTAAGTCTGAGCCCGGTGTTTTTCAGAGCCGGGCCGGGCCGGCCCTCGAGCTTTGACCCTAATTGACATCCTTAGGTAGATTATAGTTTTTACCCCGAATTCACCCAATTTACTGATACAAATAACTGAAAACAATTGGTATTACTGAGACAAGTGGTACAACTTGAATATTTGTCTCGGTTTTCTAGTTTCATGTACTGATGGATGATATTTGTTAATATCATCCATCAGTAATATTCATTCCAGTATTAAAGTCTTACTATATTAAAGTAACTTTAATATTCATTCCAGTATGAATATTCACCCCAAAATATTAAAGTCTTTAGATATCCCACCAACATTAAAGTCTTTTGATATCCCACTAAGACTTTAATATAGTAAGACTTTAATATTTGTTAATTTTTATTAAATTGCATGAATATTACTTTTGGGTGAGCTAATTAGGTGACTACTACTGGAATGCAGTCAATTCATTTTCTAGCATGAGTCAACACAATAAAATGGAGTAAAATGTCAATTTTGACCTTATACCCTTTAAAAAAGAGCGAAAATATCTCTCTCTCTCTCTTCTGTCTTCGATCGCGACATGTGCTTTTGAAAAGGAAAAAAGATACACACTATTAATGGTAATTGAATAATACCATGAAAGCCTTTTAACGTATCTCGAATTTTGGGAATAATTGATTTACTATCTAATAAATTTGTCATGTAGATGACTATGTTAGTATCTGCCTATTCAGAAGAAACAACCAACTATACAAAGTTAATAGTTAGAAATAGTTGATTACATAGACAATTCAATATAAAGTTAATAGTTGGAAATAGTTGACTACGCATGTCAATTCAATAGAAATAAATGTCTATTATGTGGAAATACTTTTGGTAAAACTTGCGGACGCTACCTTTTATTTTGAGCCATAGAAATGAAAACTTTAACGCCTCAATATGTGTGTAGATTATTTTTGTTATGTGTATATTGAGTAGTCATCTATTTGTTTGTATAGTTAGTTTGTTATATTCATATGAAGTAGTCATCTATTTGTTGGTGTATTTTCATTTTTCAGTGAAATGTAATCATTTATTTGTTTTAAGTGTTTATAGTTAACGTAGTTGAGTATATTGAGTAGTCACATGTTTGTGTATTTAACTATTATGTGGTGGTAAACACCTCTTGTTATTTGAGTATGTATTTTTGTTGAATAGTCATATACTATGTGATGATAGCCACATGTTTCTATAGCTGTGTGGTTATGTCTATTTGAAGTAGTTGGCTATTTGTATAGAGTAAATAGTTTTTACTACTGACATTTTTGTATTGTGGTTGATGTGTAGAAATATATGAGATGTTGGACGAGTTGACTGAAATCTGTTTGGCTCGTGAAGAGGTTGATGATGAATCAGTTGATGAAAACAATGAAGCATTGCATGATTTTGCAGTTGATGAAACTGCTGAAGAAAACAAGATTGTTGCCAATTGTTCAAGGAAAGGGAAGTCTAGAGTGGATAATTACAAGTCAGAATTTGAAGAGGATGGTGAAGGTCTACAGAAAGGTGAAAGTAGCTGTCAGTCAATTAGGTTCAGCTTCGCAAAAGAGACGATTAATGGTATTTTCTCTGACCCCGAATAGGTGCATGCTATGTTTGAAAGGGATGCTCCGTCCATATTGGATGAAATTTCGGATGATGGTAAGTAGTTGACTACTTATAGTCAATTATTTTGTTTGCATGTGTAGTTGTCTACCAAATTAATATATTTGTAAATGACTATTTCTGGTTTCAAGTACAGACAGTGCTTCAAAAGCTTTTACTTACAAAGATTGAAAGTAAAAACTTAACTATTAATCTAATAGACTATGTAGTCACATAGAAAACTCATGACATATGGTTTCTTCAATGTTTTGTTTAGAATGTTACATGCACATCCTAAACGACAAACATCTTTCGCAGATTCTCTTCTGACCCCTTACTATCACATCAACGAGTAGATCGCGCATTTGGTGAAACACATTTTCTGGCTGCGATGTGGCATTACATTGATGATTCTCCATTTTGCTACAAAATTAGGTAGTCAGTAAGTTTAACTATGAAAAAGAGATAGCTAATTATTCTAACGTGACTACACATAAAAAGTAGTCACGTACACTAAACAAACCGAGTTTGGAACTATGAGAATAAAATAGTCTATTACGCATAGACAACTATGTAGACAGAGTAATCAAATATAATAACATGGTAGTCAAACTACTAGTGTATTGAAAGTAAGGAACTACTATAATCAAACCGATATTGACCCTAAGGGAATAAGGTAGTCACCTACTCTACACAAAGCGAGTATAGAACTATGAGAATAAGATAGCATGTTACGAAAAGACAACTATGTCCACATCAACATAAATCATTTGTGAAGTGACGAATATTGAAAGTAACGAACTATTGTCGACAAAAAGAGAACGTAACTATGAGAATAAGATAGACAATTCTGGAAAAACAAATTGATAGCTAATCTATGCGAATATTATAGTCCCTCACTCAAACATTACTACATAGCACACAGTAAATGTAACTATGAAACATATATAGTCAATTAGACTCACATGACTATACATGTACAATAAGCAACTACTCTAAACGAAATAAGTTTGTAATTACGAGCATAAGATAGTTGATTATATGAACATGGTAGTCAAACAAATTGGGTATCGAAAGTAATCAACTACTCTAGACAAACCGAGATTGGAACAATGAAAAATAAGGTAGTCCATTACGCAATGACAACTATATGACCATAGTAATCAACTATATACTTTTATCTTTGTCAATCTATTATGTGACCATGGTAGTCAGATATTTATGGGGTGAAAATTTTCGAAAGTAATAAACTATTGTAGAAAAAAAGGATAGCTAAGCTATGCGAATAATATAGTCAGTCATTTAGACATGACACAATAACGAAGATACATGAAAGGCGTCTAATTTGGGTCGTAGATGGAGTCTGAGATACAAATCTATTGTACATAAAGATAGGAAAGCTATCATAATAAGATACCCACAATAATCAACTATATACATACATAGCATACTGTAATTTAAGACAGAAGAAAACAGATCAGATCTTAGATCTAATTTTATTATAAGAAAAACAAAAGTAAAGGAGAGATTTTGATTTTACCCAAGAGAATAGCTTGAAGAACGGTAAGTTCTGTTCTTTCTTCTTCTCCGCCTCTACTGGCGAAACGGCCTTCGAAGTCGACAGTAGATTCTCGGGTTAACAAAATCAGAAAGAAAAATGATGTGAAAAACCTGTGAGGAAGTCGGCGGTGAGTAACAAGGCGGGGAGGAAGCCGGATGCGTGGAAGACGGCGGTGGGAAAACGCCGGTGAAGAAGACGCCGATGAGGAAGACGAGGGGCGAGAAAGCCAGATGCGTGGAAAAAATTGGATCGTAGGTGATTGAGAGGTGAATGTGGAAGATTAAAAGAAGGGTTATATGAAAGAGAAAATAACATCAATATATGAAAGAGAAAGAGAAAAACTTGTTATCAGAAGAGAAGAAAAAAACAATGTGCTATTGTTATCGATTCTGAATATTAAGTAAAATAGATAAGGGACTGCAGTGTCATTTGCCATGGGTTACTTTTGAATATTAAATTGGTTTTTTATTTTGTTAATTTTGACACACAAACATGATATCCCACCTAGTTACTTTTGAGTGAATATTAAATTGTATGAATATTACTTTTGGGTGAATATTCATACTGGAATGAATATTACTTTTGGGTAAGACTTTAATATAGTAAGACTTTAATATTTGTTAATTTTTATCATATATATATAGTAAGACTTTAATATAGTAAGACTTTAATATTTTGATATCCATATATTTTAAAATTAACATTTATCAAAAGTAATATTCATCCCAATCTAAATATATATATATATATTTATATTAAAGTCTTACTATATATTTTTTTAAAAGTTGGTGCTGTAAATTACAGGGTTCGATAAGGAGAGTTTTCTGGGCCGTGACCTGTAACTAAAAAATTATTAAAGTCTTACTATATTTATTAAATTTCTATCATGCACGAAACGACATCGTATTAGAAAACTAGATTTTGAGCCCTCACTCCTCGCAAACAACAGTGAGTGTCTCGTAGGGACGGTAAGAAGAGAGACTTTTTGATCGGCTGCGTCGGATTTTATACTTTTGCTAAAAAGTTGTTTCTTCGATTTCGCTACATGCTTTCTGCTTGATCCCCATTTGAATCTCTTCTCAGTTTTCTGAGTAAAAGTTTTCGAACGGGTATGTACTTTGTTAAGCCTAGAAACTGCTCGACGAAATGCCTAAGTGAGACTTTTTTTTTGTTTTTTTCAACATAATTTGTATTTGTTTCAATTTTCAGGGTTCCCAGGTGGTTTGGTCTGTTCTTCGGTCCTTGAATTGTTTTGATACGGAGGAGTCATGGATGGTAAGTGAATGATTCTTGGGAATTTGAACATTTGTGAATTTGTTTTTTGTTTGCTTCAAGAAAAAATACCTCTCTTTTTTTGTGTGTTTCATGATGGAATTTGGTGAATTAGAATGAAAACTGAGGAAACCAATATTGTTTGGCAGCTTTAATTATTAGTAAATGAAATCCAATCTTACAATGTTTGCTTGTGAAAACGCTATCAAGTTGTGTTTTGATGATGTTGTGTTCATATGATGTAAAAGTTGTTCTTATTGTAACTTGTTAAAATCCCAAACTGCATCATCATCTGTGCATGAAAATCGATTTTTTTTTTTGGGAGATAAAATTCTTTGAATCCTGGTACTAGTAAGTCCATATTTTTGTTTTTTGCTGTATGAATTCATTGTGTATAAAAATTCGTAATATTGGTGATGTCAATTTTCAGTTGATTCACAACCTATGATGGAGGAGACCATATTGGTCGGTGACGACCTAATGACGGGTCCTCCATCTCCTGTCATCCCTCCTGAAATTGCTTCACATGTGCTCGAAGGTGTTGAATTGTGTGATGGGATTTTGAGGAATCTATTCTTATGTAAGTCTCTGCATCCTCTGTTTTTTTATCCCTTATCAAATCGGTTTTAAGTTTATATAGGAGTTGCTTCTCTGGTTTTAGGTTTGCAAATCAATGATATTGAACCATTTTGCCAAGATGAGCTTGCCTTGTATCGACAATGTGCTGAAAACAGGGTAATGCTGTCTGACTCCACATTAAACATCTGCTCAGAATCTCAGATTATATCTTTTGTAAAGCTGTTCATATCGCATATCCATTTCCTTGAGTTTTTCGTTTCCTTATAATCCTTCTTTAGGACAAGGTATTAAGAGTAAGACTTCAAGAGAGCGAACACAAGTTAGGATCGTCCATGCCTATTGATCTCGCTAAGGAACGGATTACTCAGCTTGAATCTGAAGCCACATCACTAGAGAGGTACTCTTTCTTAAACATTGGACTGATTCAGATTTAAAACTCTCTAGTATATATATGAGAAGAGTTTTTATCCAGATCTTTGCTACCATGTATCATGTAAATCCTCACAAACTCTGTTTTTAATCCAAATGTTGAGTAGAATAGTTAATTTGTTTTTTTTATAATCAGGCACTTGATTCTAGCAAGTGGAGCTGAAGGAATCGAAGGATTTCGTCAGAGATGGAGTTTGCACGGTCGAATGACGGATACCAAGTACTGTAACAAAATCTAACCTTATAGAAGATTAGATGAACCCATAATAAACCATATCAAATTGATTTTACTTTGCTGTTAACTTACATAAATCTTTACTTGAGCAATTGACTGTTAGCATTGTAGTACCCTCTATATGGTAAAATCTGTTTGATTTGGGTTTGCTTCTTATCTTAAAGCCAAGTTTTGTTTGTGTGTGGATGTCACAGAAAACGTCTGGAGTCACTGAAGCAGGGAATGGAGAATAGGAAAAAGGATGAACTTGATCAATCCCCACAACCTTCTTCTACTTGGAAAAGATGGTTTTTTTGGTGAAAGTTTTTGTGATTTTTCGAGCATGCTCCAGAATAAATCATACATTCTTAAAAATTACTTAATACACTTGTGCTGCAGATGCTTCCTAGAATGAATCATTCATTTGGATCATAACAGTTCATAATCATACACTTGTGGCGCAGATGGATGCTTTACAATGTAACCATTTTTAGATATGAAAAGTACAAGATATTTACTTGATACATCAACAAGCACTCCCGTGTGGTTTTAAATGACTCAAAACAAAATTACAAAGTGGTAAAATACAAATAATAGGGTTCACAGTTCGTTGTGTACTTTTTGGTTCTTGATCATCAGCCGTTTGAATTTTTATTCCAAAGTATGATTCTTGCTTTTCAATCATTTTGTTCATGATTCTCAACCGTTTGAATTATAATCTTTACCATTTAGTTATTGCTTCTCAACCGTTTGAATCATGAATTCTACTTTTTGGTTCTTGATTCCAAAGTTTGATTCTTAAATTTCAACTAAATCTTGATTTTCAGCCGTTTGGTTCTTGATTTTCAAAAGTTTGTATCTTGATCTCAAAAAGTTTGATTCTCGATTTCCAATCGTTTGAATTTTGATCTCAAAGTTCATTTGTCGTTTTACCAATGGTAAGCATATTTCAGTGAGAGAGAGTGAGAGTGAAGGAGAGAGTGATCGAAGAAGAGAAGAGAGTAATAGAAGAAGAGACGAGATTTTAGGAGAAACTTGCTAATTGATTCGATAAGGAAATCCTAAAAACGGGTCTCTTTAAATACATAAGTTCTTAAAGGTAAAATGACAGAGCATAATAAACTGAACATTTTTGAATTAAAAGGGAAAACGACCAATTTCTGCCTCAACTCTTCCAAATGATACCAGTGAAAGTTTGATAATAATAGTTATTTTTATTTTTTTTTTGCATTAGGTAAGTTTCTCCTAAAAATCTCGTTAAAAATCTCGTCTCTTCTTCTATTAGTTATTTTTTATTTTTGAAGAAAATCGGTAATTGATTCGATAATGCGCTGATTTTTGAAGAAAAGTCAACGATTTTTCGGAAAAAATCGTTAAAAATGATTTTTTGAAAAAAGCGTTGACTTTTTGAAAAAATCGGTTGACCGCCTAATTAACCGCCTAGATACTAATCGCGGCGGTCCACCACCGACTAGCGCTTAGGCAGCTAGGCGGCCGCTTTTTAGAACAGAGTGCATACCTAATGTCCGCGAGTGACATTGTTGACGACACTATCGACTTTTAGATGAAATTTGATGTGGGAAGCGTTATGAGTCAAATCCCGCCAAATGACTTGTTAATGCTTCTCTATTTTGTTCTTTTATTTTTGTTGCATTCTAGTAGAAAATTTATGCCGTATTAAACAAAACACTATTAAATTTTTCTTAAAAACATATCGTTGAACTTATAAAAGAAAATACATACTAAATGATGTGAAACTAAGAGAGAAACAAAAACAATTAGAACTTAAATAGATCAAACATAATAGTAGCCAGAGAAAATACCCCTGAATCACCGTTGCATCAAGTTGTCTCATTTTTCTTTTTGTATTTTTATCTTATATTTTGCTTATTTTTATCTTATGTTTTGCTAATATTTTGTTTATGCAATGCTTATAAAGGATCTTTAGTTCACAGTCCTTTTATTGGATCTAGCTTAGTATATACTTATGAATCTATGATAATATTACTCTTTGTCAAAGATTTTTTTTGTTTTCTAATCCAAAGTATAATATTATACTTGTTAAGGGACCTTGAAATTTCCTAATAAAAATAACCAATAAATATTTGTAGTTGCTAGTCGAAAAAGTTATTTAAATTGTTTTGATAAAAAACCAACCTGTAAGTCAGCTTCGATGTTATTTATAACCAATCCAATTTAAAGCATTATTAGCAAGTAATATCAAACTAAACATTATAAGTTTCAAGATACCATTATAAGTTTCTTGATTTTGTATCCACCATTAAAACAAAATGTGTATCGCTCGATTTAGTGATTTTGTAATAGTCGGGGTTAGTTGCCCTTGTCCCCTACGGATTGTGGTGGCGTTCTTCGTGATGATAATATTGGGAATCATCTCGAGAATCGCGACAGCCGTTGCCCCCTCCGGAACAGGCACCGGAGCTCCTCCGGCACTTACAATGACCTGCAAATAATTGCTTTGAACAACTTCAATTGGTTAGTCGATGGCAACCACTGGTCTGTATGCCGCCATGATTCACTGAATTGATCTTAAATTTCTTTTTAGATTTGGGTTTAGTGAATTCTTATAAGTGAATGGGCTCTCGATAATATAACGGTTCGTGATACATTTGAAGAATTACGTAAGTTGAAATTGATAGTTTTCTTCATTGATCTTCTTTCTATAAATGCAGAGTCGTGCCTAGAGGTAATAAGGCCCTAGGCAAAATTAAAAATATAGTTTATTTATCATTTATGACAAACTAGGATTTAACCCGCGCTAATTATAGCGCAGAGTAATTTTTTTAAAAGAAATTGTTTTAAAATTTAAGAAAATTGCTTTTATCTGAATTTTATAATATGACTAACTAATGATTATAGATAAAAATGTCAATTTGTAATAATTTGTCTATTTAACCCGTTTTGCAGTGAACTAAAATATTATTCGGGCTAACCCGCAAAAATTTATAATCTTGAAAACATAAATCTAATATGTACCGGTAAATGACTCTAATTTTTGTGATTAGTTTACGAACTCTTAACAAAATAGTTTTCTTATGTCTAACATTTTTTAAAATTAGTAAAATATTTTCCAACTTTTGTTTTGATATATATTCAAATAAAATATAATAAATTTTAAAGAAAAATATAGTAAAATTTTGAATAGATTTTTTTTTTTTTTGGAATATATATGAATTGATTATTATTTTGAAATATATTAAACATAATTAAGAAATTAAATAATAAATAACTTTCTTTAATGCAAAATATATACTTTTCATATTCTAATCAATAATTTTAAAAGACTATTATATCCTTTCCTATTTCAATTATTCTTTGTTATTTGTAATGGCATTTCATGTAATAACTTACAAAATAAAGTTTATTTTTAAAAATGTCTTCTTAAATAATATTATAGAGATATAATATGAACAGATGTAGATTAATGTTTAGATATATATATAATATTGCAAAATTTTAAGAAAAATTATTTATAAAATAAAATTTTGATAAAAATATTAAAAAACAATATAAATTAGAAAAATGATTGTATTTTTAAATTAGAAAATAAGTTATATATGAAACAATATAACTTAGATATGAAAATAAGGCAAAATGAAACAATATAATTTAGATATGAAAATTTTAATATAAAACTGTAATATTAGTTATATAAAAATGAAAGTATTTTTAAATTAGAAAATAAGTATAAACCAAAAAAAAAACTAACAATGAAATTTGTTAAAAACGAAAAATCAATATACTGAAAAAAAACAAATGTATTTACCAAAAAACCACATAACCATAATTATTAATATGGTTTCCTAAAATTTTTACACGTATGCGAATGTTTATTTTTTTCTTAAATAGGCACGGCCCTGCATAAATGGTAACCATGCACGAGCCATTATGACAAATCCCGCCATATGACTTAATAATGCTTCTTATTAGGGAGTTGGGCTCGACAATTAGTATTGGGCCTTATGACAGTTTGTATAGCTTGACCGTCAAGTCCCTATAAAGTTTTCTATATCTTGTATATATACTTTGTGTATACCGTCAATATCAATACAACACAATATTCACAAGCCTCTCTTAACTTTATATGGTATCAGAGCAGAAATCGTTCTGAGGACTAAATACCGTTCCTTTCTTTTGCTATCTCGAAGTTCGACCTAGCTCCCTTGTCTGTGTTCATCGTTCGAAGTTCGAACCAAGTTTAAGCCATGGTTGATGGTGATGAGTCTTCCGTTACCAAGAGCTCACCTATAGATGATCGCAAGACTGAAACGGTCATGTCCTACTCCTTGTATGGCTCAAAACATCATGGTGCTCTAATTACATCATGATGTTAACCGGAGAAAACTATAATGAATGGTCGGGTGAGATGACCAACGCTCTTTGTGCAAAACGGAAACTAGGTTTCGTTGAAGGAACCATACCGAAGCCAATAGCACATGATCCTAATCTCGAGCTTTGGCTTTGTAGAGGGCCTCGATCGCGGCATCATCATCGATGGTACAATGGGTTATCACCGACTTGAATCGGTCCATAAAGTCTCTCAAAGGTTCAGTCTGTCCTTGTTCGAGGGTCCAGAGTTCGGCGTTCTTTGTCTTCCTTTTGATGAACATCTTGAAGCATTTGAGGAATTTTGTCATGAGTTCTGTGTAATTGTTGACCGAGTCTGCTTCGAGTTGTGAAAACCAATCGAGCGCGGTTCCGCCGAGATTTTCCACGAAGAGTTGGCACTTTGTAGCATCTTTTTCCTCCTCGAATTGGAATCGGAAGCAGTTCATCATAATTCCGAACGAGGTCATGAAGTGGCAAGGGTCGGAGTTGCCTTCGTATGGTGTGATCTTGATCTTCTCCAGACGCTGGACTGGTGTGTTGAGGACTCGTGGTGTGAATAGAGTTTTTTGAGTCTCTTGAATCACGCGGTCGATCTCGGGTGCCGAGCTGGTGGCTTGGTGGAATTTGGACCTCATCTCTTGAAGTTGAGCTTCGACGCTGTCGAGTTCGTGACCCATGGACATCTGATCGGTGGTGCAAATTTCATGATTGCCAGTTGATCCGAGAGTCGAGAAGAGGGATTCGGCGGAGCTCGGCGAGCATTTCTTCACTAGGTTGGAGGGGCGTTTGCCCGAGCTCCGCGAGACGGTCGCTGAATGCTTTTTGAGTGGCGAGGAGGGAGTCAAACCTTTCGTCGTTTTTTTTGGTGCTTTCAGCAAGCTGTTTAGTCAGGTTTGGCAGTAAGGCGGTCAGATCTTTAGAAACCGGGGTCGCAGCGACATGGACTGTTCCTGGTGGAGTCAGGGCTGGTGTGCCGTCATTCCCGTTGTTCAGTGCCGGGTTGATCGGAGATTCAACCATAGCTGAGTCGAGATCCGAGAGTTTATTGTTTTGTTTAAGACTAAATTGTTCCCACAGACGGCGCCAATTATTGATTCTGAAAATCACACAAGAAGCAAAACAGTAAACTCAATGGATCGAATCTCGTTTATTAGATCAAACTCGGCAAAGTACAAAACGAATTAAGTCGAGAGACTTTAATCGGTAAAAGAGAACTAGAAGAATAAAAGCTATGAAGTTGGAGCTCTTAGTCTCTTAGGTCTCGTGAACGAGTTATGGGATATGATTATTATGAATAAGGAGCCCTCCTATTTATAAGGTTCTGAGCTAGCTAAAAACATGATGATTTCGGGTTATATCCGATCCCGATCCGATATCCAAAATACTAAGCATCAAACTCCATTCGAGTATTTTAAAGGATCCATATCTGATCCAAACCCGCTATTTCAGGACGAGTTTGAATTGAGATATCGAATATGGTTATAAACGCTCTGGCCTAATTCAACCGTATAAAAATCGGATCCCCTTCTTTATAAGGAGAAACAGCTGTATGTACAAAGTTCACCTAACCGTGCGGTTTAGTTAATTAATTCAATTGATTATCAGGTCGGATCCGAGTTTATCAGGTTTTTTTTGTTAACTCTAATCGTCCAGTTTAGTTAATGAATTCAATTGATAATTTGTTGATTTTTATGAAGCCCAAGAGAGGCCCATATGTATTACCCATGAAACGACATCGTATCAAAAACTAGGATTGAGCCATTTGACCGAAACTACGAGGATCCTTTGAGAATTGGTATCGTTCTCGATCGGATCTATCCGCCATGGAAGATGAGAAGAAGACAGAATCAACGACTAAGAAGAATGTTAAGAAGGCTAACCTGTTAGACCACAACTCCGTCAAGCACATCCTCGACGAATCCGTCTCCGATGTAAGCCACAGATACCCAAAAAAACAAAAAAAATTCCCCTCGATTTCTCCATTTTCTCTCATCTTTGATCCTCCTTTTTCCAATTTTTTTTTTTTTTTTGCTGGTTAGATCGTTACGAGCCGAGGTTACAAGGAGGATGTGAGGTTAAGCAACGTCAAATTTCTGCTAGGGGCGATTATTATCGTGGTCGCTCTTGTTGCCCAATTCTACTATAAGAAGTTCCCTGAGAACATAGACTTTTTGATCTGTTGCATCGGATTATATCCTTTTTTTTTTGCTTCGGATTCGCTTGATTCTCATAGTGAAATTGGGAAAATGACAATTTCAGTTCTTTTTTCCTCTCTAATTGATTGAATTGTATGGATTATATCATATAAACTGCTCAAAGTCTTTATCTTTGAATAAGCTGTTTTGGTTTCTTGACTCTGGCAAGTATGTGGTGTTGACTGCGGTAATGCAGCTGATCATGTACACTAAGGAGAAGAATGCGATATTGTTCACCTATTCTCTTGAGGTTTGTTCCCTGACTGTTGAGAAAAGATGTTTCTTTGAGAATTTTATAATCTTTGGATTAGTGTTGTCTGTTGTGTGCTTTTTGAGCTACATTCTTGTTTTTTGTCTGTATGGTAATGACTGTAGCTTCTGTGATTTCGATGCATAAATGTACATACGTTCCCGCAGTCACTTCTTCATAACTACATACAGCTATGTTTTGATGTCCTTGTGTTTTGTAGAGAATTCGAATTAGGCTTCTGGTAGATTCACATTTTTTGTATACTTTGCATCGCATATTGGTGTTTGGCATTTGAGCTTTAGGGGGGGGAGCTGCCTTTCCCTTTCACTCTTCCCACCCTAGAGTCAACTGTTGAAGTTTTTGTATATTGGTGATGTCGTGTTACATGAGACATACTTGTTCAAGAGGATTCTGGAATGTAATGTTGGTGTTGGTGGTTTCCTTCTTCGTCCCACCAGCTGGAAAAAAAGTTACCCCTCTCAGCTAATTTATATACGAGGGGATGCAATATTACCAAACATTTGATTAAGTACTACTCATCGGTTAGGTCAGAATAGGCTTTGATGATTTGTTTAGCAGATTATTCATTTGTTTGTCGCAATTTGGACATGTTTATTTGGTTGTTTAGCTCATCAAATTCGGATGGTTAATACGCAGGGATCATTCACCAGCACCGGTTTGGTTGTATCTTCCAAGTTGCCAAGATTCTCTGATCAGTACACTCTCACCATCGACAGTGCTGATCCGAAATCAATCTCAGCTGGGAAGTCAGTCCAGTTAACCAAAAGTGTCACTCAATGGTCTCTCTCTCTGCATTGTTCAATCATACGCGTCCTCAAGGCATATCCGTTGCATTGCCTAATCTGTTTTTTTGTGTGTGTATTCAGGCTCACCAAAGATGGAGTTCTTGTTGAGGGTTTATTCTGGAAAGATGTTGAATCCCTAATCAAGGAGTATGCAAGAGCAGAAGAACCAAAGAAGAAGAGGTGATGATGATCTTTAGTGGGAAAAGTATGTTCTTCTTTTTCTTCTAAATGTTAAAAAAACATTTCTAGATAACTAAAATAGACGGTGACTTGACTCCTTTTCTTAGAGACCACACAGAAGATTCTTTTTTCTTATATGTTCTGAAGATTTTATTACCATCCATCGTCTTCCAAGATGCATGTGATCTCTTATCTAGAGAAGTCGGTAGACTAAGACCCGGTTCGGTCTCGGTTGTGACAGTGCCAGTTTTATTTGAGGCATGTCTAAAACAGATCTTGATTTTCTCTTAGGTGCAGCTCTCTTTCTGGCCCAATTTGTCGGCAAAATATGATGTTGAGTTGTTGACTGTGACATACAAAACAAAACATTACGTTAGACCGGTCTGGTCCAAATCTTATACAAACCGGACCAAAACAACTTTAGATATTTCTTTGAAAATACACAGGAAAACGATATATTTCCTCTGACAAGTATCATATGATAACAGATCCTCACAGAGTTTAAGTCTAGTTCTATTTTTCCACCGTATCAAAGTTGAAAACCTAGTTATCCCCGAAATCAAAGTTTAAAATATATTTCCCCACAAATCACGATTTAAGTCGGTTTACAGTATAACAATTAACTGTAAACCAAATTAAACCCGATTACTCTATAATCTCGTGCATAGCAATTATGAAAGCTTGTAATTCGCTTTCCAAAGCATTTGATAGTACTCCGCCTCGAGGCTGACCCAATCCACATTATATACCCATATCATTTCTAATGATCCACCCTACTTTAGAGGAAACGTTACCTTGAACAAAAGATCCATCTGATCCAACCAGATTCTGGTCGTACCCATGATCATGAACGCAACAATGCATGTAATCTCGGCCCGAATCACACTACTTACAAGCTCTACTTAAAATGACATATTATTTCCTCTTTATTTTAATTAACTTTCCTTTTTAATCACAAATTAATTAAATAATTCACTAGGGTTAAACCCAACCAATTAGGGAAAGAAGATTCATTTAACTAAAACTTGTGGGGATTAGCACCCACAATGCACTAAGGTTAAACCCAACCAATAAAAGCCCAGCCCAAACCAGATTATTGTTTTATTGAGACCTTCTTCTTCTTCGCAGGGTTATTTATAACTTTTTGCTGCTCCCAACTCTTGCCGGAAAATAAACAGCCGCTCTGTTTTCATCTTCTCCATGGCCGCCAAAGCTAATTTATTGGGTAAGAGAAAGCCGGAAGATAGTTTGGAGACTAAACCGTTTCTGAAGAAACATAAGGAAAAATCCGACGAGAAGGAGACAACGAAAGGATTTGCTGATAGTCTCCAGCAACCTGATGAGGCTAATTTAATCTCAGTGAAGGTATATTATTGTACAAGTTTATGTTCATTTAAGCATCTTGTTCCTATTATCTCCAAATTGTGTTCCAATGGCTACTCACTCATGACCTGATGAAACTCCCGAGGTACGTGTTCTTATTATCTACAAAACATGTTAATAACACAACTGTTGGCACAAGATGACTTATTCAGATGAGGCTACTTTTTGTTTAAGTCCTTTTTTTCTTTAGAGTGGTGCTAACACATTAAATTCAGGAACTCTTTGTTGGCCATCTCTCTCGCCAAACTAAAATATCAGATATGTAAGTAGCACCTTCAATTTCCTCTGCAGCAAGTTTTTCATGACTGATATTTTATCCTCCGTTTTACAGCATCGATTTCTTCAAAGATGTTGCACAAGTTGTTCGTGTTCGACTTATTGTAAGCCGCAAAGAAGGTGTGCATGCTGGCTTTGGCTTTGTTGAGTTTGCTTCTGCTAACGAAGCAAAGAAGGTGAGAGTAGTTTATAGTAATGATGGAAAAAGTATTAAACTAGTCATTTGACAAGTAAGTCTATACTTATGAAAAATATACAACTAGTTATTTGAAAGTACCATTGCTGATTATTTGTAGGCCCTGGAAAAGAAGGGGGGTGAATATCTGCAAGATCATAAGATATTTCTTGATGTGGCTAAGAACGCTCCATACCCTTCACGACCCAAGTAAATTGATTTATCATGTTATGGAAATTTGTTTCTGTAACACTGGTTGTAACTTATTGCTAGAGTTTTCATACCTTGGATAAACAGTTTTCCTAATAGATTTCAGAAGATTAACGCTGTTATTTTTTTGTTAATTAGGTACTGCATCGATCACAAGGTTGTTTGGTAAGGGATTTGACTATTTGCGTCTTGAGATTGTTATCAACAGCATAATGGGTGAATTTTTGGTATACATGGAGATATCACAAGGGTTTTTGATATTCCAGGTACGAAGACTACCTTCGACGAGAAAGCCTTCTGATAGAAGAAGATGAGACAGTGGAAGGACTTGTTGAGGTACATGTTCGTATTGTCTTCAAAATATGTCAGGTTCATAAGAAACACTTAGCGTTTAATATTCTGGGGATGAATCTTCACATGAGGCTACTTTTTTGTTGCTATGCAATTTAAGTCCTTTTCTCCTTAGAGTCGTGCTAACACACTTGGCTTGGCTGTAAAATTCAGGAAGTTGCCGTGACAAAAAAGACGCTCTTTGTTGCCAATCTCTCTCCCCAAACTGAAATATTAGATGTGTAAGTACCACCTTTTATTTTCCTCTGTCGTTCTTTGAGCAAGTTTTTCATGACTGATATTTTGTCCTCCATTTTTACAGCTGCAGATTCTTCCATAACGTTGGAAAAGTTGTTAGCCTTCGACTTATTGTAAACCACGAGGGCAAGCATGTGGGTTGTGGCTTTGTTGAGTTTGTTTCTGCTAACGAAGCAAAGAAGGTGAGAGTAGTTTGTAGTAATGATGAAAAAAAAGTATGAAAGTAGTCATTTGAAAAGTAGCTTATACTTATGATGAAAAATATACAAGTAGTTATTTGAAAGTAAGATTGCTGATTAAATCTTTTAACTGTAGGCGCTGGAAAAGAAGAAGGGTGAATATTTGCACGATCATAAGATATTTCTTGATGTGGCTAAGATAGCTCCATACCCTCCACGAACCAAGTAAATTGATTTTCCATGTTATGGATATTTCTTGATGCTAGAGTTTTGATCCCATTACAGAAGATTAACGCTGTTGTTTTTGGTACTTAGGTACAATCTTGCAGAGAAGCTTTGGTAAGGGATTTAACTATTTGAGTTTGTTATCAAGAGCACATGGGGTTAAGTTTTTGGTATCACAAGGGTTTTTGATATTCCAGGTACGAAGACTACCTTGAACGAGAAAGCCTTCCGATAGAAGGAGGTGAGAGACCTCCCGATTTTGTTGAGGTACATGTTCTTTTTATCTTCAAAATATGCCAGGCTCAGTAGAAACGCTTAGCGTCTAATAACAGAACTGTTGCCACATAGTCGAAGGATGACTTATTCTGGGGATGAATCTTCAGATGAGGCTGTTTTTTGTTGTTAAAGCAATTTAAGTCATTTTCTCCTTAGAGTCGTGCTAACACACTTGGCTGTTAAATTCAGGAAGTTGCCGCAAGAAAAAAGACGCTCTTTGTTGGCCATCTCTCTCGCCAAACTGAAATATTAGATATGTAAGTAGCACCTTTAATTTCATCTTTTGTTCTCGTAGCAAGTTTTTCATGACTGATATTTTATCCTCCATTTTTACAGCTGCAAATTCTTCCATAATGTTGGAGAAGTTGTTCATGTTCGACTTGTTGTAGACCACAAGGGTAGGCATTGCTATGGCTTTGTTGAGTTTGCTTCTGCTAACGAAGCAAAGATGGTGAGAGTAGTTTATAGTAATGATGAAAAAAGTACTTAAGTAGTCCCTTGAAAAGTAGTGTATACTTATGATGAAAAATATACAAGTAGTAGTTATTTGAATGTACGATTGCTGATTAAATCTTTTATTTTGTAGGCGCTGGAAAAGAAGAATGGTGAAAATTTGCACGATCGTAAGATTATTCTTGATGTGGCTAAGGGAGCTAAATACCTTCCACCGAGGTAAATTGAGTTTTCATATTATGGAGATTTGTTTCTGTAACACTGGTTGTAACTTATTGTTAGAGTTTTGATGCCAATACAGAAGATTAACGCTATTATTTTTGTTAATTAGGTATTGGCTAGATCACAAGGTTTGGTAAGGGATTTAACTATTTGCGTCCTGACTTTGTTATCAAGAGCACATTGGGTGAAGTTTTTGGTATACATTTAGAGATCACAAGGGTTTTTAATATTCCAGGTACGAAGACTACCTTCGACGAGAAAGCCCTCTGATAGAAGAAGATGAGACAGTGGAAGGACTTGTTGAGGTACCTGTTCTTATTGTCTTCAAAATATGTCAGGCTCAGAAGAAACACTTAGCGTTTAATAACATAACTGTTGCCACAAAGCTGAAAGATGACTTATTCTGGGGATGAACCTTCACATGAGGCTACTTTTTTGTTGCTATGCAATTTAAGTCCTTTTCTCCTTGTCGTGCTAACACACTTTGCTTGGCTGTTAAATTCAGGAAGTTGCCGTAAGGAAAAAGACGCTCTTTGTTGCCAATCTCTCTCCCCAAACTGAAATATTAGATGTGTAAGTAGCACTTTTAATCTCCTCTGTCGTTCTCGGAGCAAGTTTTTCATGACTGATATTTTATCCTCCTTTTTTACAGCTGCAAATTCTTCCATAAAGTTGGAAAACTTAGTCTTCGACTTATTGTAAACCACGAGGGCAAGCATGTGGGTTGTGGCTTTGCTGAGTTTGATTCTGCTAACGAAGCAAAGAAGGTGAGAGTAGTTTATAGTAATGATAGAAAAACTAATTACTTAAGTAGTCATTCGAAAAGTAGTTTAGAATTATGATGAAAAATATAAAAGTAGTTATTTAAATGTACGATTGCTGATAAAATCTTTTATACTGTAGGCACTGAAAAAGAAGGGTGAATATTTGCTTGATCATAAGATATTTCTTGATGTGGCTAAGATAGCTCCATACCCTCCACGACCCAAGTAATTTAATTTTTCATGTTATGGAGATTTGTTTCTGTAAAACTAGTTGTAACATATGGCAAGAGTTTTGATCCCATTACAGAAGATTGACACTGTTATTTTTGGTAATTAGGTACAACCTTGCAGAGAAGCTTTGGTAAGGGATTTAACTATTTGTGTCTTGAGTTTGTTGTCAAGAGCACATTTGTTGAAGTTTTTGGTATACATGGAGAGATCACAAGGGTTTTTGATATTCCAGGTACGAAGACTACATTCGACTGACAGAAGATAATGTGGAGACCAAACCGATCCTCAAGTTCTGCCGTACGAAGACTACCTTCGTTGACGTTGACGACGGGGAAGCCTTCTGATAGAAGAAGATGAAGCTCTTTGGTGTTTTTAACTTGTGATACAATGCAAAAATACTAACATGTTTGGGCTATATGCCATGTGTATAGAAATAGGAATAGAAAAAGAATAATTTAACATTTTAGAAAACTAAAAAACATTCTTTTAATATATGCTTATATCGTATCTTTCAACATCTTTTTCCATTTTTTTGTTAATTTGTTTGCATAATTGTTTTATATTAAGGAATAACTCATATGATTTTTATATATTTACTTTACATATTTTTGTGTTTGGAGGACTTTTTTATCCTTTTAAAATGTCTATCTGATAGCATAATACCCGGATTTTGAATTTAAAATTTCACAGTAATATATGATGAATTTTAACTAATATTAAGTAATTTTTTTTAGATAACAAAAAAATGAGTAATAAACATTTGATGAATTTTAACTAACGTTAAGTAAATTTTTATTTATTGAAATAAAAATAGAAAGAGTCTAGTGTATTAGATGTGGTCTTCTACTTAATCCGATTCACTCATTTGTGTAGTAGCGAAACTGGTATGACTTTATATTGCATTGCAATAGATAATAATTTTTACTTTTTATATAAAAAAAAATGTATTCAATATTAATTTGTGGTAATGTAAATATATATATATATTTTTTTTGTAGTCTTACATGGAAATTTGTAGGTACCTACGAAATCTAAATCTAGTAAACCTTTAACATAGCATGTTGATTTGAAATCTAGAATTTTGTCCAAACTTTGTGGTCTTTTTAGTTTGTTGATTAGTATTCTTAGATAATATTTGTGGCATGAACCAATGTTGTTTTTTGAGTGAATTAGATTTGAAACTTGTGAGAAGTCACCCTGTAATTTGCCTTGTTGTTAATGACCAATAAATTTTTAATCTTGTAGACTACGTCGGCCTTTAGGTTTGCCTCATAATCGCCTATTCGATTAGCCGCTATGATTGCTTGGATTGTAGTTGACTTTAAAAATTTGTATTATAACAGAATACAATAGTGCTAATTAAATTTTTGATTTTTGATGAGTAAATAGATTTTCTAGTACCTTTTGATCGATAAGAAACAATTCAAAACCCGTAATGAAACCGTTTTTTGTCATTTCGTGCCTCTCAGAAGTGGGCGACTCAAATAAACATTTTCTTCTTAATAAAACATTAAGACATAATTTCTTTTTTTTTGTTAGTTAAGCCTAGATATCAAAGTTAATTTCATTTTTATATACTTTTTCCTCTATTAGTTTAGTTTTTTTTTTTTTTATTGATTTCCATTTTATGTTGACATATAATTTCTTTTTTTCTTTTTTTTTATTTGTTAAATTTTTTATGTTGATTTTTCATAGAGTTATTATAGATATCAAATTAATTTTCTGTAAAATGATTTTTCTTTTGTTAATTTAGCTCTTTTATGGAATTAACAAAAGAGCTATGCCTTTTTCTGTAAAACAAAAAAAAAAGCCACACCCGTCCAATTTCTAATTGGCGTTTCTTGCCTTATTCTTTTAGGGATTTTGCATTGATTCGGGTTATGCTTTTTTTTTTAAACACTGAACAAATTAATTATGAGAACTATTACAAAGACAATGCTATAACGGATAATGCTACCCGTTCCACAAAGATTTCACGATCACGATGAACGGCTCCACTTGCACTACGCTGAAGATTTATATATAAGTGTACCTCTTGATTCGGGTTATGCCTTATTTTAGGGATTTTGTACTAAAATCTTTATACCGTTAAAAAAAACAGTAAAACTTAAGTGAAAGATATTTGAGAAACTACAAGAATGATCGCATATTCCGACAGTCACTATCATCGGAGATTCGTCGGAATCGAGAAACTACGGCAATTTTCCGACGACTGCAAATCTCTCGAAATCAAAGTCTCGGAAAATAGGGGTTCTCAGAATATTGTCGGAAACAGAGTGAGGGAAAGTGTTCTCGGAAATTTATCGGAACGCGTTCACGGAAACTACTCGGAAATTGGCTACAAATTCCGACGGAAGTACACCGGAGAAATTTCCGAGGAAAATTATTAAATATATACATACACATGTGTATTTCTTCCTCGCAAACAATCCAGTTTTTTAATTTTCTTTTAATTTTAAGCAAAACCCAGATTTGGTGTTTGGGTGTATCGAATCTCAAAGCAAAACCCAGATTTGGTGTTTGGGTGTAACGAATCTCAAAGCAAAACCCAGATTTACCGTCGTTTCATCACCGGATTACAAGCCGTCGTTGTCATCACCAGATCCAAGCCGTGAGGAAGAGAAGAACGTGGAGAGGGAGAGGGAGAGGGAGAGGGAGAGAGAGAGCTGATCCACCGACGTATCAACTCCTCCATGTATATGTAGAATCCATTTACGATGATGGCACCTCTCGGGAATTTCTCGGACATTTTTTCCGACGATTTTACGGAAATATTACTGACGAAATACCCACAACTTAATCTCTCGAGACTTTCCAACAATATTCCGACAAAGATTCAGAAGGAGTTGTCTCCTTAGAGGTCTATTTTGATAGCCACGTAAACTACATGTGAGCAGGAATTTCAACCTTGCCGACGGAAAGGCTCTTGCCCACCTCCACGTACCTATAATTTAGCCGTGCTCAGATTTCTAACTGGATTTTCTTGTCTTATTATTCTTTTAGGGATTTTGCACTGATTTGGGTTATGCATTATTTTAGGGATTTTGTACTAAAATCTTTACTGTTAAAACAAAAATAGTAAAACTTAAGTGAAAGATATATGAGCAATTAGATCAAAAAATAAAAATTCTATAAAAAAAAAGATGATGTCAGCGGATCCAATAATAGGTTTGATCTAGAAAATTAACTTGAATCATTTATTTTTAAAAGACGTCCTACAAAAAAAGTGAAAATACATAAAATTATGAGGATGATTATAAAAAAACGTTAACTAACTATTATTTTATTTTTTTCATGAAAAATCTCCAAAATCATTTTATAAGTTATATTTCTACACACAAATAATCTCATTTCCATTTGTGTAAATATCTTTATAAATCAAGCATATAATAACAAATTAGAACATGCAATTGACTCATTAGGATAAATTATATTGGTTTTACTTATTAATTTTTGTAGGTTATTGGTGTAGGGCTTAGATTTGAGGGTTTAAAGATTGATTTTAATTTAGTGGTATTTTTGAAGAAAAAAGTGGTACTTTTGGAACAAAAACTTATTTTGTAGTATTTTATTTTTGAGAAGTACCACAAAATAAATAAAAAATTAAAAGTATTAACACGTTTTTTCTAAAAAAGAAATTATTATAGATAAAAACCAAAAATTAAATAAATTACGATACCAGTTTTTGAAAAACAATATCAAAAACCAAAAACAAAAACATTCAAAAGCCTTTTTGAAAACAAACTTATCTTAAAAAAAAAAAAAAAAAGGTGGATCAGATTATTATGATTGTTTGTCACCAGTGAACCCCGTAAGGTTTCTGTATGAGAGAAGTCGTAATCAATCAATATTCATCACATCCCGGACAAAGAACTATCCAAGTTGTAGAATATAGGCTTCGAATGGTGACAACTGTATGAGTGGTGCGGGACAAACATTTTAGGAGGTGCAATGCGATTTTAGTGCGGTGCGGTTGGAAGAAACGCATCATGTGGAACAAATGCGGTTACTGCGGAACAAGCGGTACGGGACAATATATAAATGGTGAAAAAAACATATGGTGCGGTCCAAATGTATGAATAATGAAAATGTAAAAAACGGTGCGAAATATATATTTTAGATAAATATTTTATAAGGTCGAACCTCGTAAGTACTCGGAAGGAATGCCCGGAGCAAGATATTTCACGGGGAATCAGTATATTGAGATTCTTTGCCAAGAATGCAGCTTTTGGACTTCATCATGAGAAATGGGGAGTTAATGTCCAGCCTTACTCTTGTACTTCCGCAAATTTTGCTGTTTTCACTGGTCTTTTGATGCCCTGTGACCGAATCATGGGATTGGATTCTCCATCAGGTGGTCTATGAGTCATGGGTATTACACACCAGGTGGAAAGAAAGTCTCTGGTGCGTCTATATTCTCCGAGAGCTTTCCATATAAGGTCGAACCTCGTACATGGTATATATTGATTATGATAAGCTTGAGGAGAAGGCGCTTGACTGGGAATTCCCTAGGTTTAGGCATATTGCATTCAAATGTGGAGCCGTTCTGATGTTTGACATGGCACAAATTAGCTGTCTTGTGGCTGCCAAGGTATATTCATTCTCATTTCCCATATTATGCTATGTATTGTTTCTCTTTGGCATCAGTCATTAAACCTGAGGCTTAAGCACATGATCTTTGTTTGCGCTCAGTGATACTTATTTACCCTGCTTTTCCTTGCACCCTCTTGACGTTTTGGTTTTTGTGAATGTTGTAGGAATGTCCCAATCCATTCGATTACTGCGATATTGTTACCTCAACGACACACAAGTCTCTACGTGGACCTAGGGGCGGTATCATATTTTATAGGAGAGGCTTCAAGTCTAAGAAGCAAAGCATTAATCTTAATCACTGTGAGAGCAATATCCAATATCATTCCGAAGAAAAAAATATACTTCTCTGTCTTCCCATCACTGCAAGGGGGCCCTCACAATAACCATATAGCTGCTCTAGCAATTGCCCTCAAGCAGGCCGCTTCACCAGAGTACAAGGTCAAGAAAAACGCTAAGGCTTTAGCATCTGCTTTGATAAGAAACCGATAATCATTTGCTTCTTTGGGATCTGACTCCTTTGGGCTTGACAGGTATGTGATTAGTTCCTCTTATTCTCAGCAGATAAGGAAACTAATTGCACTATGTGATTTAAGTGTGTGCCTCATACAAGCTATTGGCAGCATTGCAACTGTGTCTGATTTTTCATGGTTTTATTATATCTGCTCAACCATTCATCGTGGCAATTTTACCACGCTATTCGAGACATGGCTGAGTTTCTTAGTCTATCTCTAATTTCTCATCTCCCTAGGTTGTTGATGGTCAATGATCAGTCTGGAGTTTATAATCAATCTTGGATCCCTTTTGATCATCAGGCCCTTTGGTTCTTGTTTGTGCCTTTTTTTTTTTTTTTTTGTTTCGAGCAAGATATGCTTCAATAGAACTGATATCTCAGCACTTGGATTTATTGTTTCTCTTTATAACGCAGGATGATCAAGCTTTCCCTGAAACTGATGCCTTATTTGCATGGACGTTTTAAAAACAGGCTTCCACTTTTTTGCTTCTTCTGGCCTGTATTGACTCTTGCAATTTGTTTGTTTCCTGTGTACCCACACAGTTGCAGACTAATTGTTCTCTACTCATGATGATTCTCTCCTTGCTTTTCCGTAAGCTCTACATATACAATCTGTTTGATGTGTTTTTCTTGTGAAATTTGTGCTCCTTAAAAAGTCAAAGTCACTTTCTTGGGAGTACTCTTTCACTAGAAAGACTCCATTATTGGCTCTAAATATTTTTAAACATTGAGAATTGAAAAAGTAGCAAATTACCCCAAGGCACTGGCCATTGAGACTGATGATATGTAGTGTTATCGTGGCTTGAACTGAAATGAGGCCTTGTTGATTATCCTGAATGTTGCAATGAGAGCAGTTGCTTTCGGTGCTATTTGGATTCTTTTGGGAAAGCGTGTCTTGGTCTTCCCTAACATTCTTGCCGAGGAAGCCACATTGAAGGAACTGTTCCGTTTCTGGCCAAAGAAGGACGAGGAAGAACCGCCCAAGTGGACATCTCGACTTTTCTACACAGTAGTGGCTGTTGTAGTTGTCATCCTACTCAGGCACCATGCCCCTGATGAGGCTGCTCAAGCCAGGTATATACTAATCCACCTTTTATAATATCTGGTTAGACCACCTCGAGAGAAAATTGTTGGTCCATAGAAAGGATCAGTTCATTGTAACTATTTGCGTCTTGAGTTTGTTACCAAGAGCACATTGCGTTAAGTTTTTGGTATCACAAGGGTTTTTGATATTCCAGGTACGAAGACTACCTTCGACGAGAAAGCCTTCTGATAGAAGAAGATGATTTGGAGACCAAACCGACCCTCAGATTCTGCGGTACGAAGACTACCTTCGTTGACTACGCCTTCTGATAGAAGAAGATGAAGCCTTCGTTGGTGTTTCTAACTTGCCATGTAATAATATTACATTTAAATAGAAATACAAACTTAAAAATTTAAATTAAACAAATAAAACAATTTAAGGATTTTCTGCAAATAAATCCTTCAAGTCAATCCTACCAAGTCCAATTCAACCCGATATATAACCTTTGGCGTTAATCTCCGTTATATCGGTCTGCATTTTGGTTTTGTCTTGTGTAATCGAAAATTATGTTGTTTTGAGATATAACTCGTGGGTAAAGGATATAAAAATCTGGGTTTTGTCGATTTTTGCCCAAATCAAAATTTAGGTTTTATTTCTTGAGCCCTTTTCCTTTGTTCTTCAGTTTCACCTCCTAATTTAGGTCTGTCTTCATATAGATTTGTCCTCCTAATTTAAATATGTGAACTTTTTTTCTAAAATAATAAATCTGCTAATATGTCTACACGGATAAAAGTCATATCAGTTTTATTTTTTTGCATCTCTCCATCCCATCGGCCTGCGCAGCCATCGTTTCTAACCTGACATAAAGTAGAAAATGTAGAAATAAAAGTGAAGGTTATACCGTCCATTTTTTAGACAAACAGTAATGAAAGTGTCAAAAATTACTAAGGTTCTTAAAAGTGTTAGTTTTGTAAGATAAGTTCAAGAATGTGTCATTATTTGCAATACTCTCTAGCTAATATAACAACAAAAAGTGTTGATTTCTTGGAAACTTAAATGGGAAAACTGCCTAAAAAACCATGAACTTACAAATTATGGCCATTAAAAACATCAACTATCAAGTTAGCCATTTAAATCATCGTTTTCTGTTGACTTCAATTTTAAACACTGAATTTTTGTTGACCGAGCCATAAAAGGCACGACGTTAAATCCGATAACGGAACTCATAAACGGATTACAATTCCGTTTAAACTCAGAGTTAAATCATACGATGTCGTTTTAAAATACAAAAGTAAAAAAAAAAAAAAAACCACTCACCTTTTCCGTCGTCTTCCACCACACCTCACCACACCTCTTCTTCCGGCACACCCACCGCAACTGCCGCTGCCGTCTCAGGAATCTCCTCCGACCGGGATCCGATGCATCCTCTCTCTTTCCTCTCTCCTCTGGCGATTCTCAGTTGGCGGATACGGCGGTGGTCGAGGAGCTTAGAGCGTTGTCGGAGAAGCGAAATTTTCAGAGGAAGAAGTTGAATCTGTCTCCTCAAGTGGCGATTATGCTAGCTGAGATCCAAGAGCAACATAGCTTGATGAGGACATACGAAATCACAATCAAGAAGTTCGAATCGGAAGTTATAGAGAAGCAATCGAGGATCGATTCGTTGAAGACGAATCTCGAAGAAAACTCGGCGTTCAACAAATCGCTGGAGAAGAAACTCACGGCGAGTGGATCGGTCTCTCTTTTCGGAGCTTCGTCAAATCGATGGTGAAGAAAATGGAATCGGCGAACTGGGATCTCGACGCCGCCGCTTCCGCCGCCGTATCGATAACCGTCCGAAACGCCTCCACCGTCTTCGCAAGGCCAAGCCACCGTTGTTTCAAGTTCGAGTGTTCGTGTGCGGGAAAATGCTGGAGAATTTCGAATCTCTGAATTTCTCGTTACCTAACGTCGACGAGATACCGAGCCGTGAGCTCTCTTTTGCTTTCCTCAATTTCAGACGCTTATACCACCTGGGCTCTCTTTTGCTTTCCTCAATTCATGTGATGGTATGCTTGTTCTTAGTGGAATGTGTAATTCGGCTCGTGGGTCGTGAAGCTCCGGCGTAATTGGACTTCATTCTTCTCCTCCATTGTTAATAAACTAACAACAACAATATTTGGGAAGATGACAGATAATTTTATAACGTCTATATATATTATATTTGATATCTTTATTCACAAAGTTTGTCCAGGTCAGTTGGTAGAACATAAACTTTTCAACCATGGGTTCGAATCATAGGAGGTGATTTGTTTTTAAACATGATGTCACCCAATAATATGGTGACACGTGTATTTTTTTTTTTTTTAATTAAAGATTAAACGACGTCGTTTTATTTAACTGCGGATTAAAACGGAGTTGTAACTCCGTTTCTAAGATCCGTTATCGGATTTAACGTCGTGTCTTTTATGGCTCGGTCAACAAAAGTTCATGGTTTAAAATTGAAGTCAACAAAATAAGATGATTTAAATGGCTGACTCGATAGTTGATGCTTTTAATGGCCAAAATTTGTAAGTTGATGTTTTTTTAGGCAGTTTTCCCAAACTTAAATAACGGATTAATTGTAAAATTACTTAGAAACTTAAATAACGTATTAATTGCAGATAACAAATGGTTAAAGAATTGATGCTGTTGAATTTTTGTAAAAATTAACCATTCTACGTGTCGTAAACCAATAACACTTGCATTTATACAAATAATAAAACGTTCGAATAGATTGAAAATGTAGTATATTGTACATATAATTTAGCTCGTGCTCAAATTTCTTCCTTTGTTTTTTATTTTCTCCGCCTTCCATACTTTTTGTCGTGCAATTTGTGAAACGTTACCTCTAAGAAACTTTGGAACAACCAAAAATCAAGTACTTAAATCACATCTTGGTTTGATTCAAGGGCACGCATATAATTATATAATTATGTGGATCATGTTTTGTGCTAAACCCATATTTCAAATAATCGAGTAATTATTGAATTTTGAGCTGCAGATAATTTTTTGGAAACAGAGTGAGGGAAAGTGTTCTCGGAAATTTATCGAAACGCGTTCACGGAAACTACTCGAAAATTGGCTACAAATTCCGACGGAAATACACCGGCGACCATCAAATTTGTCGGGAATACATCATAATTTCTCCCAGAAATTTCTAAGGAAATCAATTTATTTTTAATAAATAAATAAATTATGAAATATATACATACACATGTGTGTATCTTCTTCCTCGCAAACAAAATCCAGATTTTTTTTCTTATTTTAAGCAAAACCCAGATTTACCGTCGTCTCATCACCAGATTTCAAGCCGTCGTCGTCATCACCAGATCCAAGCCGTGAGGAAGAGAAGAACGTGGAGAGAGAGCTGATCCAAGAGAAGAACGTGGAGAGAGAGAGAGCTGGTCCACCGACGTATCAACTCCTCCATGTATATGTAGAATCCATTTCCGACGGTGGCACCTCTCGGTAATTTCTCAGACATTTTTTCCGACGATTTTACGGGGAATATCACCGACGAAACACCCACAACTTAATCTCTCAGTACTTTCCAATAATATTCCGACAAAAGTCCCGACTATTTACCGAGAATCAACTATCGTCGGAAATTACCGAGAATTTTCCGACAAAAGTTCTGACTATTTACCGAGAAACAAATATCGTCGGAAATTACAGATACCTTTTGTTTATCGGACTTTATTGTGTAACATTGACCTTCTTGTAGATTGAAATCAACCATATGCTTCATTAAAAACCAAGTACGGTTCTCTTCATTCTCCACATCAACTACATCCAAGCAAAGGGGTAAATATCATTGTTAACATCCCTTCCTACAATAGCCAATAATTGACCTTTTAAAGTGCACTTCATAAAGCACCCATCAACCCCAAAGATAGGCCGACACCATGTAGACCATATCTTTTTCAACACTTCAAAGCACACATAAAATCTTCTAAATATCTCATTTCCAGCTTCATCAGTCACTGTCTCCAAATCCACAGTAGGGTCTTTGTTTTGTCTATAAAACAAATATTTTCAAACTTCATTAATTAATGTAAATCATTTAACACATTTAAACAACAAATGAATGTAAGTACTTACTCAACTTACTCAAGGATTGCTAGTCGATAGTCCTTCAACCTAGAAAATTGCTCCTCATAGTCATGGTTGATGATGTCAATTGCCTTTTTACACTTATCATTGGTGGTCATCAAGTTAAACCTATGTTGGATCTGGTTTTGCATCGTTTTGGGTTTGAAATCAGGATCAGTCCTAATATCATCCAAAACATCTTTGCAATCACATATTTCATTAATAGCTTGCTTTTTCCATCCTTTATGCAACTGTGTACATCTTCAAATGTCTTCACCTTCCACTTTCCAAAATGCTCTTCATAAGAGCAATAGATTCTCCAAGGACAACCATCTCCAATCCCAAAAATAGCTCCAGACTTTATTTCCCCCCATCTATTTAGCTTGGTATTCCATCATTCCTTTAGAGAATAATCCACCACTGCATCTTTGAACTCTTCCAAAGTGTCAAACACTTGGTTCATTTTCAGCCCACCACTTTGTTTTTTACATCTCACCAATTTCTCACCCTCTTCTTCACCATCAAAGTTAGAAGGTGTGATATGGTAGTCAAAGTCTATATCTTCATCAAGAAACCCAGCCACATTCCTTTCAACCATAGTCTCTGCTTCATATGGTTGATGAGACTTCTCCTCAGCTAGATGTTCCGCCTCATTAACCATGAAAACCTCTACAACACCACACCATTTAGTCGCTTCAATCATAGTTTCAAAACTCTTACCCACATTACGCAACAACTTCCGCTCTTTGTTATCTTCAAAAAGAAACTTGTACCATATCTTTTGGTCATAAACTTCATCATGAGACAACTTGCTGAAGAACTCATCGGGATAACACTCGATGCTTTTGTTTTCACCACCTTGATATGCAAATTTTCCTAAATGATTCTTCACCCAATGCCCACTTCTGTAAACACTGAACATTACTTGACTATCCTGGAAGCTGAAAATGAAAGTATTACAACACAATCAAAAACTCTCTCATGCATTATATCAAACACTTGGTGATTTAAATAAAATCTGAATCTCTACCGATAAAAATTAAAATTAGTGAAACTACATATGAAAACAACTAGATAATCTGACTCTCTATACGACAACCAAACGGAAATCAAGATACACAGTTTCAAAATCGCAAATGATGACGATTTGAAAATCACAACTTACCTCATTTTCGCAGTGAGTCGAATCGAACCGGTTAACAATGCAACAAGGGTTGATTCTTCACCAGTAACGACGGCACAACCTTCGCCGAGCCTTCTCCACTCCAGGTAATCTTCAAATCGAAATCAATAAATCTCCCTTTTTCCCTCTTCGTTGCAGCCTCTAAAGAACCCTAAATCGAAATCGATTTTAATTTTCCTCCAAATGGAAACGACGATGTTTTGCTCTTGTATTTTTTGACTCTATACAAATTAAAACGATGATGTTCTCGTCAAATGGCACCGTGTCTGCATTATCAGCATTCAGTGAAGGTTGACTAACATATTTATAGTCAAATGTTGGTTCTGGGTTCGATTTCATAGTTCTGATATGAAATTTAAATTTTCATGTCTTTTAGGTAGGAAATGATATCCTATTTTAGTTCGTATGTTTTTCGACACACCAAATCTAATATATGTTGATGTGGACCATTTTCTCAGGGCCATTTCTTTTAATGTCTAGACAATTTGGTGTTGAACCATTACTTTTTTTTTTCTCGTCTAATATTCATAGTGAAATCCCTTATATATTAATTGAGGAGGACTAAACAAAAAACATTGGTTTCATGTGTGATTTACAAAATGCCATGATGATGTGTCATCACAACATAGCATTTGAAGATATTTTTGAAAACAGGTTTATGTTACTAGAAAAATTACATTGTATGCCACTCATATTAAATTATTACAAAATTCATTCTATTTTTATTAAGTATTAAACTAATCATTTGTAAGAAAAACTTACCATAATCGATTATACTCTCTCTCTCCCAATTAGATTATTAATTATTTTAATTACTATATCTACTTTCATTTTTGTTTGATCATATATTTGTTAGAAATTTAATCATCACATCATCCATATGATAGAAAAAACATAGAGATTTTTTCGCATATGACATGATTCGAATTTTTAAATACTCTTAAAACTTAAAAATCCTACATTGACTATAAAGATGAATCGTAGTCGGGATACATATTATAAAAATGACCAAAATAATAAGAAATTGTTAGAGTAGGAAGGATGATTTAATAGACTTACAATTTTGATTATTTTTTCCGGTTGCTGGTTTTTTTAAATTGAATCATATATTTTGAAGGAATGAAAAATTATTATAATATTTTTATTTGTTAAAAAATTATATATAAAATCTTATTTGATAATAAGTTATAAAGTATAAATATTTTAACTTAATAAAATAATTAAAACGTTAAAATATTAACCTGATAAAAAAAATTATCTATTAGATATAGAGTTTCTCAAGACTTTTATAAAAAATGTTTAACTTACTAGAATAATTATGTTAGTGTCATTCACATTAAAGCATTGCATAATCTTAGTTATATTTTATGTCATACAAATTTTTGCTTATTCAAATTCTAATCATAACCTACAAATACACATAACAAGCAATTTTTAAGATTAGTGATTCATATTAGAAATATTTTTGATGGCCATTTTCAGAAGTTTGAAAAACATGTGTAAAAACTAAAAACATATAACTTAACTATACAGTTAATTTATAAATATCTCACCAGCGCAAAGCGCGGATTACTACCTAGTATAATGTAAAAATACAAGGTAAAATACGTGGTACGATAGTTATATATAAGAATAAAATAAAACATACATTAAAATAAATCAAACGTCATACAAAGGAACCTTGCTAAAATGTCTTTTTGTTTAGTACTCTTCTTGGGAAAATGACCGATTCCCTCATGAAGTATTAGGTTGCTGCTTATTCATATACTAAGTTTCAAGCTATGCCAAAACCTACACAAACTATCTTTTATTTTGAATTTCATACATGAACTTTTGAAAATTGACCGATTCCAACAAAACCGTAAATGGTGTTTGATTTTCGTTAACGAAATATGACGTGGCTGACACGTGTGGCTGACACGTGTGGCTTAGTGATTTGGCTCATTTTGGTCTAAATGTTAAACAGACGGTGACTTGACTCCTTTTCTTTGAGACCACACATAAGATTCTTTTTTCTTATAAGTTCTGAGATTTTATTACCATCCATCGTCTTCCAAGATGCATGTGATCTCTTATCTAGAGAAGTCGGTAGACTAAGACCCGGTTCGGTCCCGGTTTTGACAGTGCCAGTTTTATTTAAGGCATGTGTCTAAAACAGATCTTTAGTTGTTAACGTACAAAATTTTACGTTAGACCGGTATGGTGCAAATCCTATACAAACCGGACCAAAACAACTTGGGATATTTCTTTGAAAAAACACGGTTTGAACCAAATTTGTTTGGGTCAGCCTCTAGTTTTTTTTGTAATGTCTAGGCAATCTGGGTGTTGAACCATTACTTTTGTTTTTTCTCGTCTAAATTTTATTCATACTAGGAGACACACGCTAAGCGCAGGTTTTCTTTTAACTCATTACTAGAATTTAATCCATGATAATTATAACGCGGAGTAATTTTTAAAAAAAAAATTATTTTAAAATTTAAGAAAATTACTTTTATCTTAAATTTATAATATAGCTAACTAATGATTATAGATAAAACTGTCAATTTATAAAAAATATATTTATTTAACCCGTTTTGCAGTGAAATAAAATATTATTCGGGCTAACCCGTAAAAACTTATAATCGTGAAAACATAACTCTAATATGCACTGTTAAATGACTCTGGTTTTTGTGGTTAGTCTACGAACTCTTAAAAAAATAGTTTTCTTGTGTCTAATTTTTTATAAAATTAGTAAAATATTTTTTAATTTTTGTTTTGATATATATTCAAATAAAATATAATAAATTATAGTGAAAAATATAGCAAGATTTTGAATTGATTTTTGTTTCTTTAAATATATATGAATTGATTATTACTTTAAAATATATAATATTAAAAATAATAATAAATTAAATAATAAATAACCTCTTTAATGCAAAATATACACTTTCCATATTCTAATCAATAATTTTAAAAAACTATTATATCTTTTCATATTTCAATTATTCTTTATTATTTGTAATGGCATTTCATGTAATAACTTACAAAACAAAAATCATTTTTTAAAATGTCTTCTTAAATAATATTATAGAGATATACATCACGGTAAAGATTAGCCATCATAAATTTTGGAGTGTCGGGTCCATTGAAAACGTCGTAGATCCCAGCGAGAAGTCATACTTGCTTCTCTTAAACCGCTAATTGCACTTTTTCCTCTTCTGCTTTCCCCAATTCCCACTGTAAATTGTTCTCGCTTCCGCCACTTGTCTTCACTCCGACAGCTTGTCTTCATTCCGGCAGCCGCTACCGCAGCTTCGACAATAACGTCGCTGCCGCCGTCGGATCTCACAGTATTTTCCCTCTTAGAACCATGATGAAATTCGACACCGGAAGAACCCAGGGCCGTTGCTTCCTCTCCCTGGAAATCGGGTGCCAGGAAAGGCGCTTCTTCCTTTTCTGGTTCTTCTTCAAGTATACGCTACCGAGCGGCGCCGAAAAATGCACGCCGGCGGAGTTAAATCTCAAAATCTCTTCGGCCGGATCCAACGGGCATGAAGTCGCACCTCTCTCGGACCCGACATGATCGCCTCTCTCTCTCTTCGACTTGAAATAAAAATTTAAAAAAAAACTGGAAAAAATCCAAACAGGATGCCTCTTCACGCGTCCTGGTCACCTCCCCACACACGCGCTTCTCTCTCACCTCAAACACTCTCTCTCTATGTCACCCTCTCTCATTTCCCTCCTCTCGCCGGCTCTACAATGACGTCGGCGTGAATTTTTTTTCGCCGACGCAAAATTTGACCACGTCCGTGACCAATCATCGCCGTTCAAGTCACATAATTGATCGACGGCGTTTTCATCGGCTGCTCTGTTAACCACGCCGTGACTGACATAACGTTGCTGTGGAATTTTATTTCGATTTCATATCTTTCCATCATGGATGTAGTTGATAGTAATCTCATGATTTCCTTCGGTTTCATGATGCTCTGCATTATCATTGATTTTGTCGCTCCAACTTGAAATTGATGATTCAATAATAAGAAGAGCCAACATATTGAAAATTCATGTTAAGAATAATATCTCATATCGTTAAATAATATATAAGAGACATATATCAATTTATTAATTACCAATTAATTTTTAATATGCAATTAATTTAAAAAAAAAATTGACCAATAGAGGGTGCTGAGGTGTCAAAGTTGGAGAGCACCCCTTCTCTCTTTATATGGTAGATAGTGAAATACTAAAGGGGTGGTATTCCATTAAAGAATTTAATTGAATTAGAAGGAATTAAACTTTCTATAAAATTCTACTGTTATTCAATGATATATTTTATGAATTCTTTTAAATTCATGTGTTATTGGATTAGATATTGGTAATCATTCTTTTATATTACTTTAAATTTTAGTGTTATTCAAATTTTTAATTTTTTAATTCTATTAAATGTTAGTGTTATTCAATTTTATTGTAGTATTGATGATAGTGTCATTTGATAGAAATTTAATAGAATTTCAATGAAAATTTGTAAAGAGTCAATTCCGAGCATTTTTGCTGTCATTTTTATAGAATTCATTAAAATTCCAACAAAAAACTTTTAAATTACTCAAAATCAATTGATTTTAAATTCAATCATCCAATACCCCACCTAAGACATAGTCTCAACATCAGAAAAAACTCTAAAGATTTACAAAAACGATAAAAACCGATCTATTTAACGCTTAAAGATCAAATAAAGATTTCTGAAGAAGCATAACTAAACCGATAACATCGAGACTAAAAGATTTACCCTAAGAAAAAAAAGAAAAAAATCCTTGCCCAATCTAATAACTATATAAAAAAAGATGAATTGACTCTTATTAAATTGCTACAGCTACATTCATAGTGAGTCACAAAAAAAATTCAAATCCAATCCAACCAACAAAAAGATATGTAACCATTTTCTTCTAACCAACCCCCGTTCAGCAATTAAACCATGATTCATTTTCTTGTTTTTATAATTCCTCAGATGTATAGTGTTTTATTTGTTTTTTTTTGGGTCAAGAAGAGTTTATATAAGAATAAAATAAAACATACATTTGTTGAAAACTGGATAATTATCATATTTACTTTTACCGCCTCTTAAAGTCGGTAACTACACCGACTTAACTATTCTTATTATATGTAATTATTTTCCTCTATAAATAGAAAGATGTATCCTTGTAAGATGATAGACCAAGGAATAAGAAAACCATCTTCTTTTACATTTTTCTTCTCATCTCTCTCAATTCACTCAACAAACATATAATAATATATATAGCATATACATATAAATATATCTAAATATTATAGTTTTATAACACGTTATCAGCACGATCGTCTTCCGATCCATTCATATACCGAAAAAGTTAGGTTTAATTTATGTTTAATTTATTTACGTTTATATATTGTTTCGGGGTGATAGGCGTTGCCTTCCCCGAACCGATCGTTATGATAAGCTATTCCTTCACGATCATGATCATATGGAAGACTATGTCTCCTCAGATCATATGGCAGGTTCTACCTCCATAAAATGAATGTCCTGAAGACATTCTCAATTTCGTCCAGAAGACGAAAATTTTACAGTTATTATTATCGGAGTGCGGCTCGGCCGCCCCATTATTAATTTATTATTTCGCAATAATTATTTATCGCACTTTATTTATTATCAATATTATATTGGACGGCTAAGCCGCCACATATTTTATAAGCTGTTAATATTTGTTTATATTATGGTTTTATTATTTTATATTCCTATGCGATTATATTTCTTTTAATTACACTAAAATATTAATTTATAATTACAGTAATCATGTCAAATTTGGCAAAGCCCGAGATTAATGCCCTTGATATTTCTAGAAATAATTATATGACATGGGCAGTAGCAGTAAAGATGCATTTAAGAGGAAAAAACCTCATTTATACCATCGATGCGTTAAAAACGACATCAGATGAGAAAAAAGCACAATCTATGATATTTTTGTGTCATCACATCCATGATGGTCTAAAAGACTGATACATCCATGATGGTCTAAAAGACTGATACATCACAAAAGAAGATCTTGCGGATCTCTGGAAATCGCTCAAAGATAGGTTTGATCAATATAAATATGTGATCTTACCAAAAGCCAAACATGAGTTGCTTAATCTCCGATTTCAGGATTACAAAAGTGTGGGAGAATATAATTCCGCTTTGCTTGGAATTACTTCCAGGATGGTGTTATGTGGAGAAAAAGTAAACGATTATGATATGACAAAAAAACACTCCAAATATTTCATCCTGGAAATGTAATCCTGCAACAACAATACCGAGCAAAAGAGTACACTCTTTACTCAGAGTTAATGCAAACTTTTCTTGTTGCTCTTGTTGCTAAACAAAATAATGACCTTGTCATGTTGAACCATCAGACTCGTCCAACTGGATCAGCTCCATTCCCAGAAGCGATTGTTATAGCATCCAGTTATAATAATTGGCAACGACATGGACCCGCTAGAGGATGTGGTCGTGGTCGAGGACGTGGTCGTGGTCGTGGACGTGGTCAAAGCCAAGGAAGCGGATTTTATTTTAATAATTTGAACACCGGGAGAATTGATAAAAATTCTCAAGAAAATAAAATTGGTAAAACTATGGACAAGCATTATGAAACAGCTTGCTACATATGTGGCATGAAAGGACATTGGTCCAATACATGTCGTACACCAAGGCATTTGGCCGATCTGTATCAAAAATCCCAAAAGGGAAAAGAAAAGGAAGGTGATACCAACTTAATCTCTGATGAATCCGGACCCTCTTTCGATGGCATTGATAACGATGCACATCTCGATCTTTCTGATTTCCTCGTTGATCCTGAGGATATCAACGCCCAACAAGTTGACTGAAATAACTTATATTTTCTTTTTATAAATTTGTGTTATATGTAATTTTTTTTTAAAAGTATGTTGTAAAATAAGTTATTAATGCATAATTTAAATCTAGAATAGGTCAAGATCTGAGATTCGGGATGGAGATTTATGTCTGGCAGACAGTGCTACAACGCACACAATACTTAAAGATAAAAAGTATTTCTCCTCTCTAAATTTGAAAAATTCCGCTGGAAGCGTTAATACTATATATGGGAATGCAAATATTATTATGGGCTCAAGAAAATCTTGTTTTTCAATGCCAAGGGGAACAAAGTTTGAAGTGCAAGATGCACTATATTCCCATGAATCTCTTAGAAACTTAACAAGTTTCAGAGATATCCGCAAAAATGGATATCATATTGAGACTATGAATAAGAATGGCATTGAATATCTTTGCATCACATCACTAATTCCGGAAATGAAAGTTATATTAGAGGAGCTACCAGCATTACCCTCCAGATTATATTTCACAAATATTCATATAGTTGAATCATATGTTACAGTAAACCCAAAGTTTACTAGTACATTTAAAGTGTGGCATGAAAGACTTGGCCACCTTGGTTCAATCATGATGAGAAAGATTGTGCAAAATTCGATTGCCCACACGTTGACGAACCAGAAGATTTTTCAATCAGGAGAGTTTTCATGTAATGCATGTTCTCAAGGAAAACTCATAACTCAGCCATCACCAGCCAAAATCGGGAATGAATTTCCAGTATTCTTGGAAAGAATACATGGTGATATATGTGGACCTATCTACCCACCATGCGGGCCATTTCAATATTTTATGATATTGATTGACGCATGATGTTCGTGTGTTTTACCCGCACCAATTAACCTAATGCGCACACTACCGCAATCATAACGGTATGTCGATGTAGCACTTTAGGATCGATCCCACAGAGAATAAAGATTACACATCAAAGATACGAGAAACAAACTAAGCTAGAGCAAAAACGGTTTTATATTTTGTACAAAGATGAAAAGAAAGAAGAGAAGAAAGAAATCAACATGCAAGAAAGAAAATAAACAAAAGAAAATAAAAGAAAGAAAATAAAACACAAAGAGAAAACGTTGGATCAATGCTTAAACAATCAAAGAGACGATTAACAATTAAACAATGAGTGATTCGGAAGCATTAAACGCTATCTTAGAACATGGAACACTAACATAAGACTAATCCACTCTCGTGGTATCAATCTCTTCATCGATTATCCGATTAAGCTAAACTCTCGTTTGCAATCAAAGATAATCGATGAGCATTAATCACAAGTCCATTTAGTTCACTAAACACATCAAACTACAATTGCCAATTGTGAATGATACGCAAAGCTCGCAAAAGATTCGGTTCAAGCAATTCATCTAACTCCTCTCGGGTGTGAAATGCCTAGGTTCAAGACTCGAATGAATAAACCTAATCTAGCACTAACACCGTTTACTCGAATCTCTTCCCTAAAGCATGGGACGAGACCAAAAATCCTAGGGTGTAACTCTAGTTCGGTTTGTCATGCCAAACTAGAACTACCTAATCTAGGTGCAGTTCTAAACTTCGGTTTACCAAGTCAAGTCTAGCATTAAGAATCAACCTAAGAACCTAAGTGAAAGAATTAACAAAGATCATCCAAAATCACCATCATCAAACCATCAAGACAAATTACTAGTGATGCATAAACATTCAATGCAAATTCATTCTTTGGCAAGGAACACAAGAATAGCTTAACTCACTCTCGTGATGCTAAACCCTTTGTTGATAATTCAAATTAGCTAACCTCTCGATTGCAACCAAATTATCAACAAGCATAAAACTTAAGTCCTTTTTAAGCCAACAATTCACCTTAATCACGATGGCTTTCGGTTAAGAATGAAAAGCATGTTTAGAAATCTTCTAGACGATCTACCAAGCCTCTCTCGAGTGTAAATCGACCAAGATCTAGAAATTGAGTGATCAAGTTCAACTCTAGCATTAAGATCTCTTCTAAACATGTGAACAAATGAGTATCTAAGCCCAAACATCAACAAGAAATCATCAAACCATCCAAATCAAGCCTAATCAAGATCCAACAAAAAGCTATTCACAAGAACATACTAAGAACACGAAGAACACGAAGAACACGAAGAACACAAACCCAGAAAATAAAAGTCAACTCACAAAAATAACACAAGTAAACCATAGAAAAGAAAGAAGAAGAATCAAATATATATAATATGAAACAAAAGTGAAGAAATCTTCCCTTATGTGAGATATAGATGAAGATCCATTCAAGAACACCAAAAGGTGTTCTTGAGCTCTCCCAAGAGAGACTTTTTGTTTTGGGAAAGAAGACTTGTGTTTTTAATGATTAAAGGTGACTTAAATACAAAAAAGGGCATTAAAAGTGTCGGGATCGGTTACGGCGATCGGTTATAACCGATCGCTGATGGAAATCTTGATCGGTTTGTAACCGATCGGTTATGACCGATCGCCTGACATGTCTTCACTAAATCAGCCATAACTCTTGAACCACAGCCCTGAATGACACGAATCCAACGCTCACGCGAAGCTAACTCAATTGTCTATCTTGTGTCCAAATTTGAGATTAAACTGGGTACGGGAAGGCTTCCATCCGACATGATCTTTCAGCTGCTTCGGATTGCCGATGCATTTTCCGGTAATGATATGTCTTCAGTAAATCAAACGCATCTCGCGAACCGCTGATGAGAATGACATGAAACCACTTCCATTAGCAAGCTAACTCAATTTCGAATAACTTTCGTGAAGAGCTCCCAGTCTAATTCAAAGGGTAAGGTGTTCTTCCGGTTGGATCTTTCAGACACATCGTCTTGATCAGGAATGTTGATCGGTTATCGGGATCGGTTATAAACCGATCGGAAGTGTATTTTGCTCCTTTTGCTCCTCTTTCGATCTTCCTTCGATCTTCCTTCGAACTCCAAGTGTCTCCTTTGATCCAAGCTGCTCCAAGCACTCCTAAACACCTGAAAAAGGCTCCAGCAAGCCAAAAACGACACAAAACTATCTAGGACTTCTAAAATGCAAGTTAAAACTAAATGAGACTCAAATGCATGAAAATATCCCAAAACTATACAAAGTGGGATTAAAACCTATGAAAATAAAGCCCTAAAAAGATATAAAATATGGTGTTATCAACGCATCCAGTAGATGGTCAAATGTGTGCCTATTGACAACACGAAATACAGCTTTTGCAAAATTCATTGCCCAAATAATCAGGTTGAAAGCGCAATTCCTTGAATATGCCATAAAAAAAAAGTTAGGCTTGATAACGCTGGTGAATTCACTTCACAAGCTTTTAATAACTATTGTATGTCAATGGGAATCGATGTTGAGTATCTGGTCCCCCATGTACATACACAAAATGGCATGGCTGAATCTTTGATTAAGCGTCTGCAACTCATTGCTAGACAATTGATATTGAGAACAAAGCTCCCAATTTCTGTATTGGGTCATGCTATCTTGCATGCTGCGTCATTGGTCCAGATAAGACCAAGCACATATAATAAACATTCCCTTTTACAGTTAACATCTGGCCAGGAGCCAAATGTATCCCATCTCCGTGTTTTTGGTTGTGCGGTTTTTGTTCCTATAGCCCCACCGCAAAGAACAAAAATGGGGCCACAAAGGAGATTGGGTACATACGTTGGTTATACATCACCAAGTATAATTCGGTATCTTGAACCACAAACTGGTGATATGTTTACGGCTCGTTTTGCCGATTGCCATTTTAATGAAGATGAATTTCCAGCATTAGGGGGAGGAATTAAAGAAATTCCAAAAGATGTTACATGGTGCACACCGTCTTTGTTGCACCTAGATCCCCCTACGAATCAACGCGAACTGGAAGTTCAGAAAATCGTACACTTACAAAATATGGCAAATCAGTTACCAGATGCGTTCACTAATACAAAAAGGGTGACAAAATCATAAATCCCTGCTGCAAATGCTCCATCAAGAATTAATGTTCTTGAAGAAAAAATTGATGGGAATATAGCAAATGAACCTAGAGTTCAGTTGAAAAGGGGGAGACCAATTGGTTCTAAGAACAAAAATCCCCGAAAGAAAAATAAATTGGGAGAACAAAATAAAAAGGTTCACGAAGAACCATATAGAGAAAAATGTCAAGAAGACATACATGAAAATGTGGAAAGAGAACCACATAAAGAGATTCATCTAAAAGATGAACATGATACAGAAAAATATGAGATTTCCATTAACTATACCCAAGACGGAAAATTATGGGATAGATATGAAATAGAAGATAATGATGGAATTTTCTCATTCTCTGTATCCAAAGAAATTGATTATGAAAGTGACAATCCAGATCCAAAGTCCATATCAGAATGCCAGAAAAGATCTGATTGGGAGAAATGGAAAATGGCCACATAAACTGAATTGATCTCCCTCAATTAAAGAAATGTTCTTGGACCTATTGTCACTACATCCAAAGATGTAAAACCGGTTGGGTACAAATGGATTTTTGTGCGAAAAAGAAATGAGAAAAATGAGATCACAAGATATAAAGCTCGACTTGTGGCACAAGGATTTTCTCAAAGACCGGGAATTGATTATGAAGAAACATATTCCCCGGTTATGGATGCAATAACATTCAGATTTTTGATGAGCCTTGGGGCATCTAAAAATCTAGAAATGTATCTTATGGATGTTATGACAGCATATCTATATGGATCACTTTATAACAATATATATATATATATATATATGAAAATCCCAGAAGGATTGAAAATGCCTGAAGCATTAAGCTCAAAATCTAAAGAGATATGTGCGGTCAAATTTTAGCGATCACTTTATGGATTAAAACAATTCGGACGCATGTGGTATAATCGCTTAAGTGAATATTTGCTAACGAAAGGGTATGTGAATAATGTAATTTGTCATTGCGTCTTTATTAAGAAATCATCATCAGGATTTGTGATCATTGCTGTATATGTTGATGACCTGAACATAATTGGAACTCAAAAGGAAATTGATGATGCAAGAACTCATATGAAAGAAGAGTTCGAAATGAAAGATCTCGGAAAGACAAAATTTTATCTTGGATTACAGATATAGCACTTCCGAGATGGAATATTTGTGCATCAATCAAATTATACCAAAAGGATCTTACAACGCTTTTATATGGATAAAACGAATCCTTTGAGTACTCCAATGGTTAATCGATCTCTCGATACTGAAAAATATCCATTCCGACCTTGTGAAGATAACGAGGAAGCGTTAGGTCCTGAAGTACCTTATATGAGCGCTATAAGTGGACTTATGTATCTTGCAAATTGTACCCGACCGGATATAGCATTTGCTACAAATCTACTTGCAAGATTTAGTTCGTCACCTACGCGCAGACATTGGAATGAAATAAAACATATATTTCGTTATCTTCAGGGAACAATTGACTTGAGTTTATTTTACCCTCGAGACTCCAATTTCGATTTAGTCGTTTTGCAGATGCATGCTATTTATCAGATCCACATAAAGCTCTATCGCAAACCGGATACGTTTTACAATTGGAGGTACTGCAATCTCTTGGCGTTCTCAGAAGCAGACCCTAGTCGCCACTTCCTCAAATTATGCAGAAACTATTGCACTTCATGAGGCATGTAGAGAATGTGTATGGCTCAGATCTATGACTCATCACATTAAAGAAGCAAGCGGAATAGTCACCAATAAGGAGCCAATGATATTGTTCGAAGATAATGTTGTATGTGTACCTCAACTCAAAGAAGGCTATATCAAAAATGATAGAACGAAGCATATTCCTCCAAGATTTTTCTTTTACACTCGAAAACTTGAGAAGAATCAAGAAGTCGATATCCAATATATTTGTTCAAGTGACAATGCAGCAGATCTCTTTACGAAGGTGCTTCCCACTACAACATTCAGAAAATATATTCAAAGTATCGGAATGCGTCATCTACGGGATTTATGAAGAGAATGTTATATCCATCATTCCAGGGGGAGATTGCGTCACTGTATTCTTTTTTACTTGTCATGGTTTTTATCCCATTAAGTTTTTCTATGATAAAGTTTTTAATGAGCCAGTACGTAATACATTAGCAGTGATGGATAACTAAGGAGAAGTGTTGAAAACTGGATAATTATCATATTTACTTTCACCGCATCTTAAAGTCGGTAACTACACCAACTTAACTATTATTATGATATGTAATTATTTTCCTCTATAAATAGAAAGACGTATCGTTGTAAGATGATAGACGAAGGAATAAGAAAACCATCTTCTTTCACATTTTTCTTCTCATGTCTCACACTTGACTCAACAAACATATAATAATAATAATATATATAGCATATACATATAAGTATATCTAAATATCATAGTTTTATAAGAACATTAAAATAGATGGAACGTCATACAAAGTAACCTTGCTAAAAATGTCAAAAATCTTAGTTTAGTCTCATGATGATTTAATGCATCTCGAGTGTCACGCGCGCGCGTGAGTGACTTGAGAAGAAGCCACAGAATAAAATCCACGCGCCTGATGAGCGCGTAAAAACAAAGTGACTAGTGAGCGTCTCTCTCTTTGATTTATTCTCAGCTCTGAGAAATTGTTTTGTGCTCTGCGCATCGGAGAGAGAAAATGTCTTCCAAGGACAAGAAACCGGCGAGGCCATCGAGTAGTCGAGCTGGTAAAATTCGTACTCTTTCCGATCTCAATCGAAGGTCTGGACCGGACTCCGACAGTGATTCCGACGGACCTCAGGAATACTACACCGGCGGCGAAAAAAGGTCTGTCTTTTAAAAACCCTTAAGAGTCGGATTTTGTGATTCAATCGATTTCTTTTGGATGTTGATGCTAATGGTGATATCATTAGGTGTGAGGATCTGGAGTTGATTATTATTATTATTACTACTAATTGCGCGAGTGTTTATCATTAGACAGTTTTAAATTGTTCCAATTCGATCTAAATTGATGATAACACTCTGGATCGAGGTATAAGAAAGAGTATAAATTTCTTGAGTTATTGTAATCTAGCTCAGTGTCTCAATTTAGGGTTCATGTAAATGCTGAAACTTTTCTGTAAATTGTTTAAATTAGATCAAAGTTTGATGATAACACTGTGGATCGATGTAGAAGGAACAGTGTAAATCTTGAGGCTGAAACTGTCTAAAAATGGTTTTTTTAAAAACATTTGGTTGTTCTTGCAGTGGTATGCTTGTTCAAGATCCTTCGAAGAAAGATGATGTTGATGAGATATTCAATCAGGCTAGACAACTAGGAGCTGTGGAAGGACCTCTTGAGACTCCTTCAAGCTCTGGGAGCTTCACTGGAACTGGGAGATCGCTTTCAGGAGAAAGTGTTTCAACTGCTCTTCAACAGCCTGACCCTGTAGTTCACAACATTGTTTTCTGGTCTAATGGATTCACCATAGATGATGGCCCTTTGAGGAAGTTGGATGATCCAGAGAATGCATCTTTTCTCGAGGTGAATATACGAGTTTTTTTGGCATGTAATAGGTGAATGAGTTTCATGTGAAGAACTGTTAATCTTCTGCTTGAGTTATTGATTCGGTTTGTGTTCTGTTCGATTGTTGCAGAGCATTCGAAAGTCTGAGTGCCCGAAAGAGCTTGAGCCTGCAGATAAAAGGGCCCCGGTACATGTCAATCTGATGCGAAGGGAAGAGAAATGCCCAGTGAGTCCTCTCTATTCTATCTATACTGCAATTTTTTTTCTTTTTCTGATCAGCTTTTAAATCGTTGCACCATCAACAAAATGTAATGTCTTAATCGAGTTACCGGTCTTGTTTCTTACCATTGTAGGAACGAGAGAAGCGTAGGGTTTCGTTTCAGGGTGTTGGAAGGACACTAGGTGGTAGCAACGACAACAGCGGAAGTAGCTCACCAATGGCTCCAGATTCCGCCGCCATTCCCATCCAAACCGTTTTAGCAGCAGCAGCAGCACCATCTCCAACTCTTGTTATAGATGAAACTGTTCCAACCACATCGATCCAGATTAGACTAGCGGATGGGAACCGCCTAGTGGCTAAGTTCAATCACCATCACACGATCAACGACATTCGCGCTTTCATCGACTCTTCTCGACCTGGAGCACCGGTGAACTACCAGCTTCAGACAATGGGATTCCCACCTAAGCCCTTGACTGATCTCACTCAGACTATTGAACAAGCCGGTCTCGCCAACTCCGTGGTTCTTCAGAAATTCTAGAAGTTTCTAGAAGGTTGGTTCTGTTTTTTGTCTATCTATAATTCTATATATATGCATTACTATGAGATTTTCATAACTGTTATTTGTAACCAGAAAAATGTTGGTCTGTAAGTTACTTCGTATAAATGGGGTCTCTCATATGGGAAGAAAAGACTTGTGGTATATATTTTCCTAATTTATCAAAAATAAATATTTTTCATTATGCATTTTGTGTTTATTAGTTTGGTAAGAGTATAAACAAACGTTCCTATGTATATAATTTGTGTGTGTGTTTTTTCTTCATTTATTGTGCCAAAGTGGCTGGTAAGACTTGAGAGTATATTTATGACTAGTTTCGTTAAAAAAACTAAAAAGTTAAAGTTAAAAAAACAATTAGAGTATTGTATGACTAGTTTGGTAAAAGTACAACTTGAAAGTTTGTTGAAATTTTGAAGGATAAACGTCATATTTCACCTCCGGAAAACTATTACATAGTAACAATTTTACACGAAATTTCACCTTCGTCTTCAGTCCTTTTATTTTGAAAGTTAAAAACGTATTTTCCTCCAATTGGAAAATTCAAATCATATTTACCCATAATTATTGGTTTGAATGGTTATTGAGCTTAACAAGATACGAAACCACCTTAACCGATACTATACCGAAATAAAAACCCAACCAAACTGAAATCCCATCCCCAAACCAAACCTGAGTTGACATCAAATCCGACTCGTTCTTATTCTTTTTCTTCTTCACCCGTAATCGGGCGAAATTCTCATCTCTCCCTCCCACTATAGAGTTATTCACATCTACCCCATTTTATTCTGCCATACCCCATTCCTTTTAATGAAATATGATATCCTCATCTTACCCTTCCTTCCTTTATTTATTTTAACTAAAACATATATAAAAAATATAAATTTAACCAATAAGAATTAAGCAAATTTCAGCCAATCAAAAATATATTCCCATTGACTATTTCTTATCTCTAGCGACATGTTTTTTTTTTTCTTTTTCGAACTAAAACATATAAAAAAGATTAATTCGACCAATGAGAATTAAGCAAATTTTAGCCAATCATAAACATTTTCCATTGACTTTTTCTCATCTCTATCGACATGTTCCCCTTCCTTATCCGACATTAAAGCTTCGAAATTCATATTAATTTTCTTATAATTATTGTGTTTTATCTTAAATCCTTCGATTTTGTTAGTAGATTTTGCAATAGAAACTATTGTATTTGGAAATTTCAATTGGGTTTGCATTTTGGGGATTTCAATTGTATTTGCATTAGATTTGAAACATTATTCTTTTAGTGTTGTTAATTAAAAATTCCCATAAACTGAGTAATCGATAGTTAAATCTAGATTGTATTTTAATTAATCTATTAATCTAAACAGGATATTTTTTGAGTTTGACTGGCTAACCAAAACTGAAAGATTTCCAAAACTAAAAACTAAAATTGACTCGCCAGTTGATGTCATGCTTCAGAATTTTTTAAACCCTATATCATTACCGGTTTGGTTAACTCAATTGCATTTAACTTTAATTTATTTTTATATATAATGGATTTTATCTAAAAAAATCTTGTCAAGATAATGTTACTGAATTGTGGTGAAGGAGATGATTACATTTTGTCGTGTTTGGTCTCCTACATGATTGAATGTCAAGAAAGAGAATTTGGCTGAATTGGAGTTGGTTTACTTCGAACCAAGAGGAAAGTTTGGTTTAATTGTTGCCATTTTTTTGTAGGAATAAATTATGACCTTGTCTCACTGTGTTTGAGAAATCAATGGGATCATTAGTTGGGTTGATGAAAAATCAGAGGTTTAATGGATCGATGCTTTATGAATTGTTTCAGGAGAAAACCAATAATTTATCTTCGATTTTCATATCCAAATAATAAATCGAAATAACATTTATTAGTTATATAAAAAAATTATCTTTAATTTTCATACACAAATAATAGATCGAAATAACATTTATTAGTTACACACAAGTAAGAATTTGTTGGATAATGGTCTTTATCATATTCTTGTTTTCACATCAAACACTTTATACTTTTATGATGACTTTGTTAATCTTAATCACCTTATGATGCAAAAGATACAGAATGTGGTTTAAGACATATTATTGCATGAAAACGTTGGAAATGTACTTTGATTACCTTAAATCAAGTGTATAACCAAAAATATTTAATTTATAACAAGATAATACTAATTATAAATTAAAATCTCAAAAGTACAACTATGTGCACGCTAGTACAACTGGATTACTAGGGACAACTATGTGAAAAAATTCATGATTTTTTTTATTAATATAATTGTCATATGTCTAGAATTGCGGCAGCATGTGTTAAATGACGGCGCCAAGTGTCCATTTTGACTGCGTCATGTGTTTTTGATTTTTTTTTTTTTTTTTTGGATTTTTTTTTTTTTTTTTTTTTCAACCCAAATTTTTTTAAAAATCGGATATCCGTAATACTTGGTATTACTAAGTATAAATATGAACAAAATTATAACAAGTCGGATATCCGTAATACTTGGTATTACCAGATACAAATATGAACAAAATTATAACAAGTCGGATATCCGTAATACTTGGTGTTACTAGATATAAATATGAACAAAATTATAACAAGTCGGATATCCGTAATACTTGGTATTACCAGATATAAATATGAACAAAATTATCACAAATCGGATATCCGTAATACTTGGTATTACCAGGTACAAATATGAACAAAATTATAACAAGTCGGATATCCGTAATACTTGGTATTACCAGGTACAAATATGAACAAAATTATAACAAGTCGGATATCCGTAATATTTGGTATTACTAGATAAATATGAACAAAATTATAACAAGTCGGATATATGTAATACTTGGTATTACCAGGTACAAATTATTACAAGTCGGTTCGTAATACCAAGTATTACTACGTATAAATATGAACAAAATTAAGCTGTGATATCAGGATGAGAACGGCGGCTCACTTGATTGCCTGCACAGCTGGGAAGGCTCCAAAAGTAGATCTGCATTTGCATAATCATGAACACTTTCAAACAGCAACAAATGGAAATAAAGTTGTGGAAGGATCCGACAATAGCTACTCACAGTAATCCCAATCTTGTCCTCTGCGACGAGATCATCATCAACTAAACTCTGGATAACATCTTTCACCGACAGTTCATCTGCTATTTGCGTAAACATATTTGGAACAACTCTGCAAGAAACCAACAATCACAAACCACGAACTATACAATAAGATATAAACGCTTTTACGACTTGAAAACTCTCATCAACTAAAATAAGATCCGCACTAAGAACCAAATCTAAGATCCCATTTGCAAAAATCTTAGAGATTTTGTTCTTTGTCGCTAGTTTCCAAACTTCAATTCACCAATTCAAAAAGCTTCGAAAGAAATTGTCAATCAATGAGCTATAAACAAAAATGGATTAGATAAAAGTTCATTAAAAATACATGTCAGCGAGCTGAGCAAGAACAACGAGAGGAGAAACAAGCTTCAAGGCCATAGCTCTTTCAAGGAACTTACAGAGAACATGGACGTTATTATCCCAAAAAATGTACGAGACGAGAACCTCCGCGAGCTCCGTCAACGGGAAGTCCACGACGGATTTCAAGCTCGCCGATAAATGGGTAGCCCAAAGACAAGCATCGACGCACTGTTCCTGAGCTATCTTCGTCAGCTCAATTACTCCATCTCAGACGGTTGTACCGGCCATAGAAATCAAAAGCTTCGTCAACGTCAACGTTGATTGTTGCGTTGATGAAAATCTGAGGATTCATATTCATGGAATCGGAAAATCCGACGATTGAATCCGATTATTTGGATATCCGTGGATTTGGTGTTGGCATAAAGAAAGCCGATCAGAAAAATTAGAAGAAGAGATGAGATGAGAGAAAAGAGAAAGGATGATGTCGACAAAAAAAAAAAAAAAAAAGGCAAATAAAATTAGGGATTTTGGAGGGATGATCCAGATTTTGGTCAATTTGGATGGGCGACCCCAATAAAAATTGATTGGTACGTAATTAACAAAGTTTTTTTTAAGGACTAACTAGTATTTTCTCGATTTTTCGATTTCAAAATAAATAAAAAATAAATAGTTTTTATAACGGTACATATGAGAATTCTGCTCTTCTAAAAAAATGCATCTCAACACTTGATCCTCATCAATCTCTCAATCAATCAAACATGACTCGAGAAACAGGATCGAATCACAAACCCAAAATCACGCTCCACACATCACCCTTTGCTCTAACATTCGTCTTCGTCTTCGCCGGAAAATCACTCGCCGAAGGCTTACGACCGTCCGATCATGGGCTACATTATCAATTCAGCTCACCACCGACTCAATCTCACTCACCGCCGGGAAAAATGATGTCCTTCTTCGGAGATTCCCATTCTCCGCCTCCTTCTCACTCTCAGCTCCTCCCCAAAGCTACGGCGGCAATGACGATTTGTGGTGGCGAGACGTTGTTTATCTCTCCCAATAGTTCATGCGATGCCTCACTTCTCTTTATCTTTTTCTTTTATGTCTTCTACAATCTCTCTTACTCTCTCTCTCATTCATAGAGTTGAATCTAGTTCTTTGTATCAATATCTCCCAACAGTATTCTCGTAGCTCCACTTTTCCTCTCTTTTGGATGTTTAGTTATTGTAATAGATGTCTGCAATCTTTGTCTTTGTGAAGAACACATTGATGTCTGCAATCTAAACTGTCAAAAGCTTCTCTGCAAATTCGAAACAAAGATGACTATGAATCTGAAGAAGTTCCTTATGCTGCTTTAGACTGATTATATATAAATGTTGGTTTGAATTTGAATTTATAGTTTGGGTTTTAGTTTGAATGCAAAGGAGACTGGTTTTAAAAACCTGCATCATTTATCTGGCTGAAATCAGCCTGAAAACAGGTCCTACAACAACCTGAAAACAGGTCCTAAAACAGACCAAATACACGTCTTAAAACTGCCTAGCAGGTCCTAGTACTGTGATAGAGTTTGTAACTACGAACTCCTTGAATCTCTCCTTTATTGATTATACGTAACAATTACATATGCTTAACAGTACTCTCACGATCTCATGGCGATCGGAGACGAATGTCTCATGTCGACTCTTCAAACGACATACAACATCAAGCATGAAGATGAAAATACAAGCAGTGTTCTTATTTAAAGACGATGAAATCAACGGCAAAGCCTCCAATTGTAGTTGAGTCTTTGCCTTCCCTTGCCACGTCAGTTTTAGTCAACGAAAGTCTTCACTTCTTTTGGTCTATTTCTCCTATACTTGCTCATGAAGAACGTATCAATACCCGCCTCTTTAGAAAAGCTTGTCCTCAAGCTTGTAAAAGAGTTTATGTTGTACTTTTTCTTTCTTGTCCAACTGTTCATGTCCAGGTTGTTTGTACTTAAACCTCCAAGACTTTAAAAATTTTCTCTTCTTCTGTTTTACTTGTAGTCTTTGAAGCAACATTAAAGCAGATATCGCATTGTAATTCGCAGCGCTTAAACCAGCAAGTGTGCTCTTACTTTGATCATGGGATTGCACTTTGAACAACTCCACTGTATAGCCAAGCTCAAAATTTGAGGCAATCACTGTCTTGTGCCAAATATAATATCCTTGTTTCCTATGATTTTGGACGTATAATAGCAGCAAGTGTCTCTCTTGTGGAGCGTAGTGTAAGTCAGTTAAAATCACTGTCACTGTGTGTCTTTCCGGAGCAGCCAACAAACAAACAACATTAACACAATTCACAGTCTTAGTGTTGTCAAGCTGCAATTTTGATGTGAATTGTAACTGCAGCTTACCATACTCCGTTGTATAATATTTGTCAAGGGCATGGAAAACAGAGACGATTACCATCGCAGCAAGAAGCTTCAATTGTGTTGCCCCTACTGGCATATCTGACACGACAGATTCATAGTGATCCATAACTGTTTTGAACCCTGCTAAGATCGTTATCGTTTGGTTTTCCAGTAACTCAGCATTGGAAATAATGACAGGGCATAATGTAAGTCTAAAATCTCCCATTCCAAGAAGATAATGACAGGGCATAATCTTCCTTCGCCGAAGTCTATGATGCACCTTTTTCTCTGCTTCTTCAGTGTGATGTAACTCTCCCATGTTCTCAAGATGTAAGTGTTGGAACAACTGGGCAGGAGTCTTTGTCAGGGCATACGCACTACGATCAGTTGGAAAATTCATTATTGTGTTCTTCCTTGGCTTCCTGTTCTGTAAGACTGAAATCCAGAAACTTATACTCTTGGATTTCCATGACTTGAGAATTACTTTCTGCTTCCGCAACAAGCGTTGATCACAACGTTTTCCTCCAAGAATGAGATACTCTTGCTGCCCCAAAATCGTAGGATGTGAATTTTCTACATTATCTTCTATTGTTGCAGCATACAATTGATGTTCATGGAACTGAATATTCTTCTTTGGCTGGTAAAATGGAGTTGTAAGCTTGTTTTGCCTCGGTTCAGCCATGTCTTTGAACTTAAAACTCCAACATTTCGGAAATTTTTGTTTCTTCAACAGTTGCTTCGTTGGCGTTCCCAAAGAAGGCGTTATATCATAAACTTGGCGGCAAATAAAGTTCATAGCAGCAGCACAAAAAATCCCAGGCAACAGATTAAAGTCATGTTCTCTTCCACGCATTGGAGGTAAGTCTGTTGGAACAACAAAAACTTGTTGGAACTCATTCAAAACCGAAACAGTTGAGGCTGAAATCAGACTTGGAGCTTGCTGAAAGACCAACTGATTATCAAATTCGAGTCGTCCAACACTTGAATCGTTGATGCTATCTTCTAACTGATCATCAGATTTCTCAGAATTTTCCTTCACATTTGGTGATGCTAACTTCTTCACCACTTGAATTGTTGCATTATCACTTAAAGCTTTTCTTTCTACTGCTCCACTGAGCTGATGTTGACTCCGTACCGGCACCATATTCCAAGGTTTATGTCCCCTAACAGACGATAAAAAAAAGTTGTCTTCAGGACTGTAATAATGTGATTGCGAAGTCCTTTGGGTTGCTTCATATGGATCACTTCCTTTATCTCTGGTTTTAGACCATTATAGAAGACGTTTGTCAGACTCTTGTCATCCATACCACCCACTTGAGCTGACAATTATTCAAATTCAGTAACATACTCATTGACTGAACCAATTTGTTGAATACAACACAATCTCTTTCTTGGTTCTTCATCCACGGGATCCCCAAAACGATCCAAGAATCTGTCCTTGAAATTCTCCCAATCTGTAAATGGACAGTCTAATATCTCCCAATTATACCAATTGAGCACTGGACCTTCCAGATTTAACGAAACCAGATGGAGCTTCTCTTCTTCTGTATAGTTTCCAAGTTCAAAAAATCTTTCAACTCTCATAATCCAACTATATGGCAATCTACCAGCAAACACATGTAATTCTACTTTCCTCAACATCGATTCACGGTTCGCAAGCATTCCAGAAATTCCCTGATATCCTAGCTGATTTTTGTTTCTCCCAGAATCAAGATGAAGAGATGAAACTTGATGGTGGTCATTCAAAGACGTCGCTACTGATTCCGATAGAGCTCGTTCTTCCCGATGAGCTTGATCTAATTTCTGCAGTGCCTTCAAGATTGAAGACATCATCTGCGTAAACTATGTTCTCGAAGTTTTGTTGTAAACTATGTTCTCGAAGTTTTTTAGATTTTTACTTTTTAAGAGAAATATTGAGATTTTGTCAAAATGAGTTATGTGTAAAATACAATATTATCTTATATATGTGTAATTGACTATGAACAAAATAACGTATAATCAATCTTTCTCTTCTAAGCTTAAATATGTTGATTGATTCTTTAATTGCAGTTTTGCATAAAAGAAAAGGCACACAATTTCTTCTCCATATGGTTCCCAATGCCTCATGAGTTGCTTCTTCATAATGAATCTATCAAACATGAGAAAAAACTATCGTCCAATGTAAAAATCCAAAGCATGTATCAATATTTTGTTTGTAGTATGAATTTGTAGTTAATATTCATGACGAGAAAGTGTTTGTCATTGAGATTTTTTGGTTTGTGTAAGGAGTTATTAATTATGAGAGCTTTGGAGTTTCTAACTTGGGTAATAAAATGTAGAAATGTAAATCGCATACTTGAAATTGATCTTGAAATAAAAATATGTCTAAAACGCCATGCTCAAAACTTGCACGCATGAATAATGATACTAAAAACGTATACGAATACGATCCGCGCATAATCATTAATGTTTAAAAAAATTTATATTTTTATGATATAAATAAAAGGTCCATATTTCATATTTTGTATAAGGTCGTCAATATTATTAAGACGGGCCTGCTAATACTACTACAAAACAGATCATTCTAAGCAGCAAATTAAACAGGTCCCAAAAACTGCAAAACACATCTTCTAAGCCGCAAAAACGCATCTCCTAAATCTGAGTGATAATGCCTTGTGAAGATTCAGCCTGAGATGATGCTTCACCTAGAAAGCCTGGAAAAAAAACAGAGAACAAGAGACATTTACATAAAAACAGAAAACAAGAAACATTAATATACATACAAAAGAAAGAAGAATAGACAAACATTCCACTTCACTATCGACATTGAAGTCCAAATAGTAATGTCTACAAGCAAATTCAACATATGAGTTTATCACTCAACCAAGCTTAGTTCAAAAAATTCACGAAAACAAACATTCTATGCTAGGAAGAAGATGTAGAGCATCAATATTTTCTAAGAACTTCAATGGACGTCTCTGCCATGGAGAAGAATGTAGAGAGGCTGAATAGCGCAGCCAAGATTAGACAGACCTTGCTCTCTAAGAACCTCGTAAATTTTTGGCATTAATCGCAAACAAAAATTGGAGATTTTTTAGAGGACAGTTTTTAAGGATTTGGGATTTAATTTGGAGATTTTGGGGGTTTAGATTTCGGGTAGGTCTAATTTTGGTTTACCCGTTCCAATCGGATCTTAATCCGGTTTAGTTTTATTTTTAATTAGTTAAGCTTCATTTGGTAAACAGTAAACCGAGATTAATTTTAGTATGTGTGGGTTTTAGTTTCAAACTTTTGTTTCGTGTGTAAATACGTTTCGAACTTTCAAACTGTGAGGATATATGTTTTTAACTTTCAAATGATGGGGAACGAAGACGAGGGTGAAATTTCGTGTGGACCTGTTACTAGGTAATAGGAAATAGGACGTTTACTCAATTTTGAAATATATGTTAGTAACAGAAAGAGCTAAGATGTTCATTCTTTAATTTGCTTTATAATCTTTAGGTAGTGTTTTTTTTTTAAATTTCAACAATCTTTAATTTGCTTTTGATATGATATATAAATTTTTAATTAGATTATATTTTGAGGTTATCCAAAAATGTGGTATACATATATTCTCATTGAGACGTTATATGTTGGAAATCAAGTGCTAGTGGGCTACTGGTTTCTAGTTAACTTGTTGGTTTAGGTTAGAGATCGATTTCGCGCAAACGTGGAATTATCTATTCATTCTTGTTTGGCCATTCGAAATGGTGTTATGTTTTAGATCAATTTAAAAACCCGATGAATGAACTATTCGACGGGTACATTTGTTCTGGGAGATTAGTCGGGTGGTCAAAACCCAGATTACTTCCTAGTTATTAAAAAAAAAACATTATTTGTTGGAGTTGCTAAAGTTTGATATGTAATGCATCTACATTTCCAGATTAGAGTTCTACTTGTACATGTTTATTTTTAGTCAAATGTACATGTTTGTGTAGTTTAGTAGGTTAAGATATCATTTTATCCAACCATTATTGTCTTTAAAATAAATTTCATAGGCAATTGAAATTTCGAAATAAAGACAAAACGTGTATTAATAATTGGCTAATAATAGTATTAGAAGTCTGGGAATTGGGAAAAACAACCAAAAACAAAAAAAAAAACCCTTTCCCTAAAGCAAAAACAACTTCATCTTCTCCTAGAGGAATCTAAAGGTTGTAGATTTATCATTTCCTTCCTCTGGGATCCGTTTCTCTTCTTCTTCCCATTGATCTCGAGCTTTCGATCTTCTAGAAAAGTTCCTATCTTTCGTACATTTCGAGTAACGGAAACGAGAGAAGACAAGACAAAATCCAGAGCTAGATTTCATGGCGAAAACTCGACCTGGTGTGGCTTCTTCGAAGAGCACGCTGGGCAAGAAAGATATCGACTCGTATACTATCAGAGGCACCAACAAAGTTGTTCGAGGTTAATCACTCTCTTCAATGTATCTTTTTTTAGCTGCGATTTGTTTTTAGGTATGTATATAGGTACATTTAACACTCAATTGAAAGGGAAAGATCTGTTCTTTTGTTTTGTTATCTCTTACTTGATGAACTTGGAAAATGTGTTTCTTGCAGTGGGCGATTGTGTGTTAATGCGTCCATCGGATGCTGGTAAGCCTCCTTATGTGGCGCGTGTTGAGAAGATTGAAGCGGATGCGAGGAACAATGTGAAGGTGCATTGTCGATGGTATTACCGTCCTGAGGAATCACTTGGGGGAAGGAGACAGTTCCATGGAGCTAAAGAGCTCTTCATGTCTGATCACTACGATGTTCAAAGTGCACACACCATTGAAGGCAAATGCATCCTTTACACCTTTAAAAATTATACCAGGCTTGAAAACGTTGGAGCGGAGGATTATTATTGTAGATTCGAGTATAAGGCTGCTACTGGTGCATTTACCCCTGATCGAGTCGCTGTGTAAGTCGAAACACGCCTTTTTATTCTTTCTCTCCTGTGATTCCCATGAGTTTTGATTACCTTTGTTTGGATTTTACTCGTCTCTGAAGGTACTGCAAATGTGAAATGCCGTATAACCCGGATGATCTGATGGTGCAATGCGAAGGGTGCAAGGACTGGTAAATGCTAATGTTCATCATTCTGTTTTCTCCTCCTTTGCAATGATAATATACTGTGTTATTCGTAGAACAACTTGCTTGTGTAAATTTTTAGTATGCTCATGTAGTCTTGTTATTAGTTGTAAGAGTTACTACTATGTCATTGTAGGTATCACCCAGCGTGTGTAGGCATGACGATTGAAGAAGCCAAGAAGCTGGAACACTTTGCATGTACTGAATGTAGCTCTGATGAAGATGTCAAAAGATCTCAGAACGGGTTTGCTTCGTCGCCAACCAATGATCTTAAGGTAAGTTTTGTCTTTCTTTCTTTTTTTTCACTTCTTTTATCAAATGCTTTATATTACTTTGATAGCATCCATTTACTCCAATTTGATATCTTAGTAAAGCCAGTAAACTAAAATTTCCCATTGGCTTGATGATTGTGTCTGCCCGAGTGAATGGCAAAAAGAGAGGATTTGTGTAACAAACAATGTTGATCTCGAGACCCTTTATTTTCCGGATTCACAAGTTCTGGTGTTAACAGCAACTTGTGTTCAGGTGGAAGCAAAACGCAGAAAAATATGATCACGGGGGGAGACTTGAGAGCTTCTTATGAGTGGATGATGATAAGTTAACTTGATTGAAGCTCTTTTCGTGCAGATTTTAGTTAATTAGGGTTTTTTCTTGTCCTCGTTTGATTTTGATGTATGAGATGTGAAAAATAGAGAGAAAGAAGAACCAGAGAAGGTGCCAAAGAGCTGTATAGCCGTAAGTTTTCGTTGAATTGTTTTACTGTGGACAGCTTGTTTCTGAGAGACAGATTCAAAACATTAACAATCAATTCAGGAAGTAACAACATCAGATCCTTTGACTCATTCTGAGTTGGAAAATTTGTGTTGTGTCTTGCTAACCGGCTTGGTTTAGGCCGGTTTTCTGGTGAATAAGCTTGACCGAAGCTAAGAGTTCTTCGAGATTGTGCAAAAAAGACGTAGCTAAACCAAAATAGAGTTGAGACAAATGTTTGACTCATAGCAATCCCGTTTTTCAGTTTTAAACCGGGAAAAATAAAATCTAACCGAAGTAGAATACAAGTTTTTGCTATGTACAATGGAAGGCAAGCAAACTTACGAGTTTTTTTTGCCGATAAAATTCACATTTTGATTTAGAATATATGGCGTTCGGGTTCGGATCGGGTTTTTTGGATTTTCGGGTTTTTATGTTTAGGCCTTGAGGCCCTGTTTAGGTATTCTAAACCATCGGATCGGATTCGGGTCGGGTTCGTATCGGATTCGGTTCGGATTTAGTAAACTGATTAGAATCCGCCTTTACCCGAATAATATTTCGAATCCAGTTACATCGGGTATTTTGTAATCGAAGTAACTATGGGTTCGGGTAAGTTCGGATATGTTCGCGTATTTTTACCCATAATATGATCAAAACCCGAAATAGTTCAACATAATTCAACAAACGTTTACAAGTCTCAAATTGTAAACACACAATTTGGAGTATATAAAAAAAACTTCGATTTTACTTCGGATTTATTCGGGTTTACTTCGGATTTATTCAGATTTATTTCGAATTTCGGGTTATATCTGATCCCGATCCGATATCCGAAATATTAAATATTGAGTTTCATTCGGGTATTTTAGAGGATCCGTATCCGATATTAACATGCTATATCAGGTCGAGTTCGAGTTCAGATATCGTGTATGGTTAGAAACGGACAGGCCTATATGTAATGTAGAAGCAAGTAAAATGTATTTCCCATTTGCCTTCTAACGTACAAAACTATTTTGTTGTTATTAGGAATGAATTATACAACGTGAGATGGACTATTAGAAAAATACTTGATTAATGAGTTAAGCGTATTAACAAGCCTACAAGTGTTTGTTGGATTTTGTGTGATTGGAAGCGTTTTGATGCGTCATTCGTCAATCTATTTTAATTATTAAGGTGAAAGGTTTTAATAAAATATGATTTTATGTGCTAAAAATTAGATGATTTATATTACTAATAATCATCGGTTGAATTTATTTTTAATTGAGTCACGGTGAAGCGGGAACCGTTAAATTTTTTTAAAAAGTAGAAAATATTTATTTTCAGAAAGATGGTGTTGGTAAAATAAATTAAACAAAATTATTTTTATTTATTTTAGGTAAATGATCTATTTTTCCACGAGAAGTATCATATAGCCTCATATGTCTTCTGAAACATACATTCTGTCTATATTTCTACGAAACAAAAGTTAAAATTTATATCCTCACTAATGTATGTTTCGATGGTTTGTGCTCTAAATCACGAACCTATTAGTGAGGATATAAGTTTTTAACTTTCTTTTCGTAGGGATATAGACAAACGGCATAGTTTAAGAGATCTTTGATGTTATATGATACTTTTTGTGGGAAAATAGATTGTCTGGCTATTTATTTTACCTCAAGTGAAGCGGTCGGTGAAGTATAAACGACACCGTTTTAGTGTATGGGCTTACGATAGCCGTTAAAAGACAAGACAATCCCGAGTTTGTTGCTATTTCGCGAACCTTGAACGGCCAGATGTTTAAGGTTACTGTTTTTTTCCGATGCGAATCGTTTTCCTTTTTTCTGGGTTCGATAAAGTTTTAATTTTTTTGTTTGGTTTATTCGATTTAAAATTCTCTGATTTCGTGATGAAATATTAACGATGATGATCAAAATGGAACAGATATGAGCAAGAAAAATCTGGCGATTCTGATGCGGGCTAGGATGAGGTCGAACAATCCCACCAAATTTTCCCTCTCTCAATTTCCTGTAAGCTTTTCTTTTTGTTTCTTCGTTATTTCTTCTTTGATTTTTACGAATTGTGTTGATAAAAACACGATTGAGCCCAAATTCACCCAATATATGACCATGTGAAATGAAAATTTTATGTCTTTTGATGAAAAAGAATGAAACTGGAGCTTCAGATTTTGTAGTTTGGAGAAAGAAAAAGAGGGCTTTGCTTCTTGAGCTTGAATCTTACTGTATTTGGTTTCTTGAATGTTTTTTTTCATAAAGAAAGTATGAATATAATAAGGCCAATTTGTCAGTTTTTTTCTTTGCCCCTAAAATAATGGTTGTTGACTTATTGTCAGAAAGAGATTCCTTCTAATTCTCAAGAGAATACTTCTGGAGATCATATTTTGCCAAATTCCACTGAAGGAATTGGGAATTCTAGTGATTTTGGTACCACAGGAAGGTAATTTATTAGTACATTTGATCTTTAAAGAATTGAGTTTGGTTTTTTATGTTGTCTTACAGTTTGTTTTTGTTTTTTGTTGTTGTAATCTTTATGTTTGTTTAGGGTATATGATGTAGTTCGTGAAACAATGCACTCAGCTATCTCCGCGAGTAAAACCGGTGTATTGGACATTACACTTAATGATTTTCAAGAGGTAAAATCACATTGCTTCTTGATTTTGCTTCGATGTGTTTAGCCTTTGCATCGGATTGCTTATGGTTAAAATGCTTCTAGGGCTACTTCAGCCTTTCGCTTGAAGACCGTGAGAAATTACTGCTTGTGTTAGCCAAAGAATATGATGTTAACCGAGAGCAAGTTCGAGAACTTGTTAAGCAATATCTTGGACTTGAAAATCCAGCCAGTAAGTCTTTATTTGTATTTTGATTGATATTCTTCAATAAATTTCCCATTGATGAGAGGGCGCTCTTTAGGTGACGATGGACAACTTCAATCTCCAAAGAAGGAGGCTTTATCTTCTGTTTTCTATCGCATTGAGTGGAATCTTAGACATGCTCTCAAGCCGACATATGAAGTTCTCTTTGAAAGGTTGAATACACATCCAGGAGGGTTGAGATTTTTGTCCATCCTCCGTGCGGATCTTCTATCGATACTCACGTAATGCTTCCCATCTTCTTATTATGTGACTTAGACTCAAATAGTTGAAGATTAGCTTTGAATCAGTTGGTAAAACCTTTCCTGTTGAATCTGCCACTGATGATTGTAGAAAAGAAAACATGCCGTCTTTGCGAACATTAGATTCATATCTAAAGGAGAAACTCGGTATGTGGCTTAGCCCTGCCACTTTAGAGCTTCATCAAATTACTTGGGATGATCCTGCTTCATTGCTTGAGAAAATTGTCGCATATGAGGTAAGCATTAGTAGATTCCATTACAACAATCTCAGAAGGTTACAAAAAAATTTGTTTGATCTAATAACACGTTATTCATAAGGCGGTGCATCCTATCAGCAACCTCTTGGATCTTAAAAGAAGATTGGGAATAGGCCGTCGATGCTTTGGATATGTTCATCCATCTATTCCTGGTTAGTTAGTTAAGTTAGTTTCTCGGGACACATATTTATTTGATTGTAAGTTGAACACATTCTTTGATCATCTTGCACCGGTACTTTCAGGTGAACCACTTATTTTTATCGAAGTTGCTCTTATGGAAACTGTTGCTCAGACAATTCAGGTCAAACTAATCTCGATCCTATGCTGCATAGTTTAGATTTTGTAGCTATGTGTCTAAAAATTCCCTTGTACCGTGACAGGAAGTTCTGTGGGACAATCCTCCTATACCAGAGAACCAAGCAACATGCGCTTTGTTTTACTCGATTTCTTCAACTCAGGTATGTACATACTCTTTCCCGTACATACTTAACCATGATCTTACATTTGTTGTCTGCGGTTCTCACTCGTTTTTTCAGTTCATTTCTTGGTGAATGGTGATTGAATATTCATCTGTGTGAAAACTAATCCCAATTGAATTCTTGTTCTTTCTGACCCCCTTTTTATTGCATTTTGCAGCCCGGTTTGGCTGGGATAAACCTCGGTAAATTTCTGATCAAACGAGTGATTACGTTGGTGAAAAAAGAAATGCCACATGTTACTGTGAGTACTTAGACTAATTTGTATGCAAAATGTGTTACCGGAAAAAGAGATTATCTGCTTGCTCAACAAAATATTTTTTTTTGTTGCAGACATTTGCAACACTTAGCCCCATTCCTGGATACATGCAATGGCTCCTCTCAAAGTTATCATCTCAGTCAAGATTTGCTGAAGGTGAGCGCAGTGGTACAGAGAGCAATTTACCTTCAACTACGTTCAGCGAGAAAGTATTACTACCAGAAGAGGAACAAGCCCTCATGAGTCTATCAGAGTAAGATTTTTTTTTTTTTCAATGCTTCTGGAGAAATTCATTGACCAAATTTCTCATGTACGTTTCTTATCAATTATACACAAAATCAAGGTCAAAGCATCAACTCAATGATCTTGTTTATGCAGTGTTTCTTCTTCTGGTAGCAACGGCCTGGATGTTCTACTGAATTTGCTATCACAAAAAAACTGCGAATGGGCTACTTCGCCTCGTATATTGCCAGTTTTAGAGCCTATTCTTATGCGGTTATGTGCTAGGTATGTTCATTCTTGTAAATCTAATGGTTAACATGAATCATATAGGCATAAACTAATGTTTTGTGTTGATTTTGTCATAGGTACCTCTTGCAGGAGAAGAAGAGAGGAAAAGCTTTAGACTCTGTTGCTAACTTCCACTTGCAAAATGGAGCGGTAAGTTCAGTGAATGCGATAGGGTTTAGATATTCAGAGTGATTGAGATTGACAAGCTTTCTTGTTGTGATATGTTACATAGATGGTTGAAAGAATAAATTGGATGGCGGATCGATCAGAGAAAGGTATTCATCAAAGTGGAGGCATTATGGTTAACTATGTCTATAGGTATAGTAAACTTTGTTTTTAAGTTATTCCGCTACAAAGCTTTCACTTTTTTTTGGCCCTAACCCCATCTTAATCGATTCACGACAGGTTAGAGAATATCGAAGACTATGCTCAATCGTATTTTGGGTCGGGAAAAATCCATGCCTCTCCTGCTATCCATTCCCGTCTCTAAGTAACTCCGGAAAGCAAATTGGTTTTGATCGTTTTCAAAGGTAAAAACCTGATTGATTCGATTCTTGATTAATTTGGTCATTCTCAAAAGAAAGGGTTTAGGATTAAGGTATCAAAACAAAAGCACAATGGTATATATATGTATTTATGTACAAACGGTTTCTTGTGAGACTATATATATATATGAATGTGATTTGAAGAGAGCTTTCACTTATCAGGATCAGTTTCGACATGGCTAGTCTCTAAGACGTATTCACGCATGAGTTTTGTGTTGAATCCATCCACGTTCTGCATTTTGACAAAACAAGATGCTTATCTTACATTTTGCATACTTAACACTCATATATATATTTACAGAGATTAATTATGGAGAGAAGAGAGAACCTTGGATGCAAGGCGCTTTAGATTGTCCCATTCGAAATCGTTTTTACAATAAGCAGACCGTACCTGCGTTGACAAAAAGGTTTAAAACACAAACGTATTTTTGACAGTGTATTAAAGGAGAAGCTTAGCTTACCTCTAAAATTCGGAGGGCTTGCATTGGTCGTGAAACAAAAACAGAGTTTTATTAGTTTGTTATATGTTTACAAGATATACAAAAATGACATTGTTTAGTAATCTTCTTCAAATTGGTGAAAACGTGTTTTGTAACGCGATTTTGAAGAAGTTTTCTTTACAAGAGTTGTACAAATACGTAAAGTGAAAGTTTCATTGCACGAAAAGAATGTTTGGAAAAAAGCAAAGAGATTCCGTCGGAACGAATATTATAGCCAATTTTATTTATATGTATAGGAAAATTATCAAAAAAACAAGAATTTTCAAATGTTGGCAATTCAAAACAATAACTATCGCGTGGACAGTTTAAATCATCATTTTATGTTGATTTTAAATTTAAATCACAAACTTCTGTTGACTGTGTCAAATTAGACATGTCGTCAAATCCACAAGCGGAATAGATAAAACGAGATTAAAAAACCGTTGTAAATCACGGTTAAATGATACGACGTCGTTTTCTTTTTTTTCTTAAAACTCCAAATCACGAAATTCTAACAATGTTTTTTGGGTTTTAAGAAGAAAGAGAAAACAACGTCGTATCACTTAAACGTGATTTATAACGGTTTTTTAACCTCGTTTTATCCGTTACGTTTGTCGATTTAACGTCGTGTCTAATTTGGCTCAGTCAACATAAGTTTATGATTTAAACTTAAAATCAACATAAATTAATGATTTAAATTGTCCACGCGATAATTTGTGCTTTGAATGACCAAAATTTAAAAAATCATGTTTTTTTTGACAATTTTCCCGTATGTATAAAGTGTGTGTTTTTGGTTGGTACCTAAGTTCATGTGACGTGAAGAGCGACGCATGAGGGCAGCGCAGAATTTATCGCCGTCACTTACAGAGTTTGTATCTAAGAATTCTCTTAACTCCATATACGCCTCAGGGTTATAACTCTGCCATTAATTAATTAAACCATTAGATTATTATAATTATCTTAATCTAAACACTTAAGATATATACGAAATTTCATCGAATTGACCTCAAGCTGGGCAGACACTATCCTCACTGCAACGTAAGTGAAAAAGTCATGAAGATGCTTCGCTGCCTTAGCCTCCGGTGAAGCTTCTCCAAAACCTAATTAGAGACATTAATTATGATCTACATATAAGATTATGTAAAAACAACATTTGGCGAATAATATGGCATATATCACATACCGGGAACGTACATCTTGTTAGAACAAATGCGAGTTGGTTTGCGATTTCGCCAACTCCGCATTAATGGAAGAGAACGCAAAGGTCTTTTTCCAAATTTTGGATTGAAGTAAGAGAGGTAAGAGTTATGAAGAAGGAGAGAAGATGACTCCATTAGATATTCGATGAAGCAAAAGTTGTAGAAGAGGCATATATTGTTTTACTATTTGGTCGTTTATAATAGAATGTTTTGGTTCACACATTCAAATATCTTGGATATGGATGAATAAAATATCTTCTCTTTGGAAGTATAAAGACAACAATTTTTCTTTCGATAAATATTTTTATAACATAGTTTTGGAAAATTTTCCTCCTTTAAAGAACAAGTCTTCTACAAAAGCAACAAACACGTGGAAATATGGAAAATACAACATAATGGTGTTTTTCGAAAACTCTCTGACATTCAAATTAGTAAAGAGAAAAGAAAAGCCGATGATTTTACACGTCGAAAACCATAAAGAATAAAAAAACAAAAAGAAAGAGGTTATGTGACACTGAATCCAAAGGAAAGGATGGATCCGCGGTTATATGTTGTTCAATGAGACACTTTGGTAGATAGAGTAAGAGAAAATAAGACTTTATGGTGTAGAGATGACCGGAAAAGTGGCAAAAAAAGAGGATAAGGCTGACTTTCGAGACCAATAAAAAGAGGGTTTAGAGAGTACGTACTACATGCAAGTGATTTAGCGCTGCGAAGTTGTTATAACTTTCTCAATACATCTATTTTCCCTAGGCACAAGAGTAAATGCTTTCACCTATCACATGTTGAAGATAACTTGTTATTTATTGGTGAAGCATTCATACATAGTTTGAATGGATCTTGAATATGATATTAGAGGAAATCTTAGACACCTTAAGAGTTTTCGCGCCCTTATGGATGAAAATACATACATGGTCTGAGTCTATGATACTAGGAGTTGGGATGTTTGTTAACTTGTTAATTTGGTTGTCTGAATTGCTTGTACGTTGTCTTACTATCCAACTACCTTGTTATCTCACCACACTAACCCTCTAATACCATCCTCTCCAGATTAAATGACACGAGTACGAGTTTAGGAAAGATTGTTTTACCATAATTGCTACTAGTATCTAATCACCCAATCCGTAATCGGCCCCGTATCCAATGGTGTGGCCACACTGCCAAACAACGAGGGACTAAAGATAAGTGTTCTTGTCTATTAAGTTGTTTGAGTTGTAGCGCATGCCAAAATAATTATAGAATCGGTCCAAATGACCATATTCGATTCGCGTAGCAAATCAACGGTACAATTGAGACTTGAGAGTTTGGGAAATTAACACTAAATTGAACTTAAAAAAACAAAAACAAAAGACTAGAAGGCAAAAAGTAACCATAGAAAAAGAGAAGGTTAGGTTTACTAATTAAGCGGTAAAAATACAAAAAAGAATACAAATTGTCATGGACTATCTTCAATGAGACACTTTGGTCATCTCTTTACGGTACTTTTATTAATGAAGTGTTTGCTTACAAGCATTCAAAACAAAACAAGGATAAGGATCAATCAACCGCTCACAAAGAACATGAGTATTACAACAAGGCAATACTACTTTCAGATACAAAATTCTCATCTAACCATTGTGGATAGCCTGAGGCTATATAAGATTGACGACGATCCTCTTTTGTCACACTTCTAGCAATGAAGAAGGCCCCTTAATTTGTTTGTCTTTCCTCGAGAGCAAGCTTCCATTCCAAAAAATGATTCAAACCTTCCAAAATCTCAGATGAGTAAAATTTGTAAGATGGCCAAGCAGGTGGCCGATTAATCGCTCCTCTCAAGTCTGAATCTTCCGACGCAAACACAATTTTAGTTATATCTAAGCTATTCAAATTTTCTATAACCCAGAGCCAACTTTTAAAACTTGCATCAATGTGGCTGAAAACAGAACTGAATGATCTTCTACTATGTAATAGAACTATCCTAATTGAGTTCCTAAGCACCCCTCATATACCTTTCTTTTTATCCCAAGAAGAACCAATTTTACATTTCAACCAAGGTCGAGAAGAAGGAGATCATACCTTTGGATTATGAATCACAGCCAAATGCTTTTTCATTGCTTCCTTTTCATCCAATTCTTGAGCATGGAACCATTGATTCACATCTTCTCTAATCTTTCCCATAGTATCGATAACTAGGAAGCTCATTCTTTCAACAATGAAGTTGTTGTGATTCCATAGCATCCATAAAACCCAAGGGATCAATCTTCTTATTTTCAAAGGCACCGAAATATTTTTCCCAACCAGCATTAAGTACGTAGTACAAATTCTAGTAAATAGATGTCGATGCAAAGCTATTTTCAGGAGAGGTAATATTTGAAGAATCCAAGACCTGTCTAGCTATTGTACAAGTGAACAAAACGCTATTGTACAAGTGAACAAAACGTGGTTGGTGGATTCTCCTTCAAAGCCACATATTTGACATCTTGAATCTACCTGCATTTCTCTAGATGTCATCTTATCAGCTACGAGAATGGCACAATTGATTGCTTTCCAAATGAAGTTTTTCTTTATCTTAGTGGTTGTATTGAGAACCAAAATCTGGTCTTTGATTGCAATTAAAAACGGTTTCATAAGAGCTTCCTTAAGAGTTTCAAACGGTTCACCTTGAGAAGCAAACCAATAACCTGATTTAACCGAATAATCACCATTTTTTGTATATTCCCAATAGAAGAAATCCAAAGAAAAACAAAATGATTAAATTTTAGAATCAGCTCCACATCTCCAAGGAAGAAAATACGCTGTAGAATTTCATAAAACATTTATATTTTAGGGAATATATATTCACCAAATGACCCTACAGTAAAAAAAAGTATCAAGGTAAATGACTAATTTTTTATATTTAATTAGCTAATAACCTCGAGTGGTTGACTAACGTCGTCACTCGTCAGGATCATTGTCGGTTTAAACTTTAAACTAAAAATTTGTCAGTTCATGTAGGAAGTAATACTGACACATATCTTAGACAAGGAGAGGTGTATTATATAGTTAAAGTCTGGTCTAATTTGAAATTTCAGGAAATAAAAGTTTCTCCTTTTGCTGCTATTTTTATTCCATTTATTGTAATTTAAGTGGATCGTGATGAAACACCTCAGGATCATTATTATATCACCTAAATAAATATAATTAATTATCTATACCCATTTGACCCACTTGTGTGAATTTTAGCCTGGATGAGTTATAATTTCTTTTTGGTCGGCCAGTTGTAATTTTGATTGTCGATATAGAGGAAACACACCATTACATTTGATATATCCATGATCTGGTGGTATCCATTGAGATTGGGGTACGGAGCTTGATGATTTCAGTTGGTTGAGCACGGTGCCATCGTCATTTGAAAGTCTAGAGATCCATTCTTCTGCATCCATGATAGCGATCTTGTTGTCAAATACTCCCCTGTTTTTGATACACAAGTAGATTCCGGGCGAACCGAACTGAACCGAGAACCGAATGCAAATCTGAAAGTTGCTGATCGGTTCCACACTTATAACCGAATACAAACCAAAATTTCCAAACCTCGGTTCAGTTTGGTTCAAATATTATTCCCATGCCTAGTTTTAACTAGCCCTACGTATTCAGGTCCGCGGTTCGGGTCGGTTCGAGTTTCTCGGGTTTTGGGTTTTTTAGATAGGCATGTATTGGACCTATATTGGACCCAAGAAAATTTCGGTTCGGTTTGGGTCGGGTCCGGGTCGGTTCTGTGATTTTAAATTAGAACCGAGAAGGAACCGAAATTTTTTTTTTGTTCGGTTCAAATATGGATTTTACCCGAAAACCCGAATTAGTGTACATATAAACCAAAAACAAATGTACGAGAATCACCAAAAGATCACATTTATATATAAAAAAAAATAGGTGTACAAGAAAAAAATTTCGGTTCGGTTAGGGCAAAATCAATCATTAAACCTTCAATATACGAAAATTGAAAAACATATATCATGCAATTTAGATTATTAAGGATCCGAATGGTTTTCGGATAAAAACCGACATGAACCAAAAACCGAATCAAATCTGTAAAAAAACCGTTCGGATTATATTGAAGAACCGAATCCAAACCGAACCGCGTTTTTCGGGTCGGTTTGGTTCGGATCCACTCGGATAGGTTTTTATGCACATGGCTAGTTTTAACTGTCATATAAGATTTCGCCCTATCTTCTTTGTCCAATAAAACCGAAACAGAAAAAGCTAAAAAACGTTAAAAAAATCTTCTTCGTCTTCTTGCTAGTTACAGTTTCGAAAGCCGACAAAAACTTTACTACAATTTGTTCAATCTCTATCAAACCCCTCTCGACATCCTCCATTACCACTAACATCAAAGAAGCAATAATATCTCGAATCCAGAAAACAACAATAATTAGAAAGATTCATATACATTTCTATATAATAATCTGTTCTCTCTCTCTCTCTCCCTCCCGTGGGTTTCCCGCGTGGCTTGCGTGTTACTTCATCAGTGCTTTCGCTTCATATGAATCTCGAGGCAATTCACTGGGTTTTCTCACTCCCCATCTCTAGGGTTTCTCTCTCTCTCTTTCTTTCCCTTTTTAAATCTATTTCATCAAATCTCTGGATTTCATTCTCTTTCTGGAGTACATTTGGGTAAAGCTTTGAAATTTATTTGGGTTTCAAGCAACATCTGTGTTTGTAACTTCATTTGTTTTTACTTGATTTTATGCAAAAACGTGTTGTTATGCTCGAGATTTCCTGTTTTTCTGATCCAATTTCTCCTTCAAAATTTCCCATTTTTTTGTTTAAATGGAATTTCAATAGTAATCAGAACAGGGTTTGTTCTCAAAGGTCTTAAAAATCTGTTTTTTTCCCCTTAATGTTCTGTAATATTCTTCCAATTTGGGGAATTTTATGTTGATTCTAGTTTGATGCAGTCTCTAAAGGTTCGATTTTTGACGGGTTCCTTGTTCGTATCATCAAAGCTTCCAATTTTTTTTGTTTTTACTTAGTAGTAACAAACTATGACTCTTCCTTTGTATTTGTCAGGTTAGATTCTGAGATCTGGAGCAGCCCAGTAACAAACCATGGCAACATTTCAAGATATTGGTGTAGCAGCAGGGATAAACATCCTCACTGCATTCATTTTCTTCATAATCTTTGCTGTTCTAAGGCTTCAGTCATTCAACGACAGAGTTTACTTCTCAAAATGGTACCTCAAGGGGTTAAGAAGCAGCCCTGCAAGTGGCGGCGGCGGCGCATTCGCAGCGCGGCTTGTGAATTTGGACTTGAGATCATACCTCAGGTTCTTGAATTGGATGCCTGAAGCTCTTAAGATGCCTGAGCGTGAGCTGATTGATCATGCTGGTTTAGACTCTGTTGTGTATCTCCGGATCTACTTGCTGGGGTAAAGCAAGATTCGGACTTTCATTTTTTGCAAAGTCTTATTGAGTCAAAACACGAATTGACTGATGAGCTAAATAGAGGCATTGTGTTTTTTTAGACTAAATTTAGTATCAGGAAGAGGAAAAATAAGTTGAATAAGTCTCATAAGGTTATATAGTAGAGTGTGCCCTTAAGATTTGATATGTTTTAGGCTTATTAAGTTGACTAAGTGTTTAGAAAGCAGAAGCATTTCTCAGTCAATAGAGTGAGAGACTGTCCATAAGATTTGAATCATTTGATAGTGAATAATCTTTTTTTTTTTGGTTACCTTTTATATTGCAGGCTTAAGATTTTTGCTCCAATAGCAATACTTGCCTGGGCAGTTCTTGTGCCGGTCAATTGGACGAACAACACGTTGGAGCTGGCTAAGCACGTAAAGAATGTAACTTCAAGTGATATTGACAAACTGTCAATCTCAAATATCCCAGAGTATTCAAATAGGTCTGTTAGAACAATGTCAAATTCCTTTTGTGGTTTCTCTGTGCTTTGAATGTTGGTCAAGTAAAATTGTATTGATTTTATTCCAGGTTTTGGGCTCATATCGTAATGGCTTACGCCTTCACAATCTGGACTTGTTATATGCTGATGAAGGAGTATGAGACAGTTGCTAACATGAGGCTTCAGTTTGTTGCCTCAGAAGCCCGCCGACCTGACCAGTTCACTGTAAACTCAGAACACAGCTAAGTCGATGATTTGTATGTAAAACCGCTGGTACCGGATCTAATATGTCATTGTGACTAGGTTCTCGTTAGGAATGTCCCCCCGGACCCAGACGAAACTGTAAGTGAGCTTGTGGAGCATTTTTTCCTAGTCAATCACCCTGATCACTACCTCACACACCAGGTAGATTTTCTCATAAGATGACTTAACCTTTTCAAATGCATTTCTTGGTGGGACAAAACAATTTTTATTTATTTTTTCGATTTCCGGATTCAATACTTAGGTTGTATGCAATGCAAACAAGCTCGCCGATTTGGTTAAGAAGAAGAAGAAGCTGCAGAATTGGCTTGACTACTATCAGCTCAAATACTCTAGAAATAACTCTCAGATCAGACCTATGGTGAAGGTATTTAAAAGTGTTAAACTTGTTAGTTTATAATTATGACGTTTTTTTTAAAGTAATAACCGTTTTCTCGCTTGTCTTTAACAAACCCAGCTTGGGTGCCTTGGCTTGTGTGGACAAAAAGTTGATGCAATCGAACATTACATTGCTGAAGTTGATAAAACATCAAAAGAGGTAAGCTTTGTGGTCGTTTGGTTTCCATTTCCATGCCATCTTATTACCTAATGATGTTCCTTTTTGTTTTGAAATATTCTTTGTTTACAGATTGCTGAAGAAAGGGAGCATGTGGCGAATGATCAAAAGTCAATCATGCCAGCATCTTTTGTCTCCTTCAAAACCCGTTGGGCTGCTGCAGTTTGCGCTCAGACCACACAGACCCGAAACCCAACCGAATGGCTGACCGAATGGGCCCCAGAGCCACGCGATGTGTTTTGGCCAAACCTTGCAATTCCCTATGTTTCTCTGACTGTAAGAAGATTGGCTATGAATGTAGCCTTCTTCTTCCTTACCTTCTTTTTCATCATCCCTATCGCGTTTGTACAATCTCTTGCTACCATTGAGGGAATCGAGAAAGTTGCGCCATTCTTGAGAGTCATTATCGAAAGGTGAGTTCTCTTCTTCTCTAACGTTTTCTCATTCTTCATGACATTGAATGGATGGATTGATCGTCATCTTTTATTGGCAGAGATTTCATAAAATCGCTGATACAAGGTTTGCTAGCTGGTATTGCGCTGAAGCTTTTCCTCATCTTTCTGCCAGCCATACTGATGACCATGTCTAAATTTGAAGGCTTTACTTCACTTTCATCCTTAGAAAGACGATCAGCTTCTAGATATTACATATTTAACTTAGTGAACGTCTTTCTTGCAAGTGTTATCGCTGGAGCTGCGTTTGAGCAGCTCAGCTCTTTCCTCAATCAATCGGCAAATCAGTACGCGGCTCTCTCTTTCTTTCCCTCTCTGTTAATCTTTCATTCTTTTTGGGTTGTGGGCTTTTCTAAGGACTCTTCGTTTTCGTTCTGTGCAGAATTCCTAAGACAATTGGCGTGGCGATACCGATGAAAGCAACCTTCTTTATCACATATATAATGGTTGATGGTTGGGCAGGAGTTGCAGGAGAGATTCTCATGCTTAAATCTCTCATTATATACCACCTCAAAAACGCTTTCTTGGTGAAAACAGAGAAAGACAGAGAGGAAGCAATGGACCCGGGAAGCATCGGTTTCAACACAGGAGAGCCTCGGATACAGCTTTACTTCCTTCTTGGTCTTGTCTACGCTCCCGTGACACCAATGCTTCTTCCTTTTATCTTAATCTTCTTCGGGCTTGCTTACATTGTGTACCGCCATCAGGTAAAAACTGTTTCTTGCTCGCGTGTATTTGATCAAACTGGCTAACTTGAAGAGTTTGTAGACAAAATCTTCAAACTTGAACATTCTTTTGTTTTGTTTTCTTGTCCTCAGATCATAAATGTGTATAATCAAGAATATGAGAGCGGTGCTGCGTTTTGGCCAGATGTTCATGGACGGGTTATAGCGGCATTGATCATATCTCAGTTGCTTCTGATGGGTTTGTTGGGTACCAAACACGCTGCTTCAGCTGCACCGTTTCTCATCGTTCTTCCCGTGCTTACCATCGGTTTCCACCGCTTCTGTAAAGGCCGTTATGAACCCGCCTTTGTGCGTTACCCCTTGCAGGTCAGTTTCTTCTATATATCTCTGTATGATTCAGGTTTGGATCAGTTGAACTGGATTGGACACACCGTTACTCCTACCATTATAATGTTTATTGCGATTCACATTGGTTTTTTGATCCCGGAAATGGCAAAATGTTAACTTTCTTACAGGAAGCTATGATGAAAGATACATTGGAAAGAACAAGAGAGCCGAATCTGAACCTCAAAGGTTACCTGCAAGATGCTTATATTCATCCGGTTTTCAAAGGCGGTGACGATGACGACGACAATGACATGCTCCGGAAGTTGGAGGATGAAGTCATCATAGTGCCAACGAAACGCCAATCACGGAGGAACACTCCGGCTCCAAGCAGAATCAGCGGCGAATCTTCTCCGTCTTTGGCCGTTATTAGAGGTAAAGAAATCTAGTTAACGGTTTTATAAATAGCACGAAAAATGTATGAACAAATGTCAAATATGTACTTTTATATGTGTACATAGAGAAAGTTTGGAGATTGCTTGGAATAGGTTTGTGTTTACTGAGATGTTGGGCTTTAAATGTTGAATTATTAAATTTCGGGGGCTTTCTAGAAATAACATTTTTTATTGTGTATTTTCGTTTGTCAATTAATCGATTTATTTGGTTCGTTCCACAATCTTCACAAGTAAAAAAAGATCGTTTGATGAATAAAAATTTCGAAGACTTTTCATTCTGCTCACGTGGATTAGTTCTTTTTGGACGTAGAAAAAAAAAAAGAGTGCTACATTTGTCTTTTTCTCCCAAAAATTTGGTGACTTAAAGAAATTATATATTTTGAAAAACAAATTATTGTATTTAAGATGGAAGATTCAAATTCAATTTACAACTAAACACATAGTTCGATATTTATTAAAATTAAATAATGGATTCGGAAAATAAAAGTTTTGTAGAGTTGTTAAGGAAACCATCCATTACGAAAATTAAGTAAAGTAAACAACAAGGAAATAAATAATAGCATAATATAAATAGCATTTTTTTTTGGGCAACAGACTAAAATAGCATATTTTAAATTTTTTATTTCAAATAGCATCACTAGTTGAAAAATTGAAAATGACAATAATAACACTAATTTAATATTAAAATGTCCTAAAATTTTTTCCTAATAGTAAATTCAAACATAATGTTTAAATTAATTTTGTGTAAACAAATATTTTTAAATAATTATTTATGCTATTTTTGAAATTTTAAAATTATGGTGCTAGTTTTGGAAAAAAAAAATTTATGCTCTTTTTTCGTTAATTAATATGAAAGGTCACCAAATTTAACAAATTTTTTTGTAAATAAATTCCACATGGCGAATCTAATTAAATGAACCAAAGATAGTAGAAAAAGAAAAGCTCAAACGCAAAACTAAAGAAGCCTGCCAAGGAGTGGACCAATTAAGCGATTCCTTCACTTTTCTTCCGCTACGCACACAAGTCGGAGACCGCTTGCTTATTGGCAACACAATCAGTTCGAAGAAGCATTGTCCTTGGAAACCTCGCCAGCATCTGGACGTTTCGATTGCCGTTTACGTCGTGGCTTTTTGCTACGCACAGAAGAAGTATTGTCCTTGGAAACCTCATCAGCATTGAGACCATCAGAGATCGTGCAATCCTCGAGATCCTTCTTGGCCGTTAAGTCTTCCTCCTTACGTGCCTAGAAAGGGAAGAAATTAGGTTCAGATTTTATTATGGTAGGGCTAAAACCCTAGAGAAAATATATAAGTGAATACCTTTTGCTGAGAAGCGAGGCCGATCTCTTCTGAAACAGAAGCGGAGGGAGGAGGAAGGCGGAGCTTTTCGAGCTCTTCGATAAGGGCGGTGACGATTGGCTTCGAGCGGAGGATTTCTTCTTGTTCCTTGTTTAGGGTTTTCCCCTGAGAAATCGACTCTTCCATCTCAGTAATTCGCTTGTTTTTCTTGCGGAGAGAACGGAGACGCTTGCTGATCAGAGCCATGACTTGTTGTCCTTCTCCGGCGGCCATGGTGTCGATGTGAGCGTCTGAGAAAAAAAGATCACAACGCGCGGCGGAGAAAGACAGATAAATAGGATGAAAGTTAGGGTTTTAGTAGGTATGGAATTATATAACTACATACATATATATATAGTAGAGGTCTTTCCTAAACAAATATGTATGTATCTCTCTATAATATATTTTAGGAACATTCTAGATCTTTCTATAATATTATTCAGTATTAACAAATAATATTTAGTGTATCTCTATAATATATATTGGATCATTCTTAATCTTTCTATAGTTATTTCCATATATCACAATTGCGTCTTCTTCTTTCAATTGTTTTGACCAAGAAAAAAAAAGGAAAATTATTAGCTTAAAAAGGATATATATTTTTTCCATATCTTTTCGAATCTAAACTTTTTGTTTGTTTTAAGTTTGGAATAATAAATCTTTTAATTAATGTTAATCTTAATATACCCTTAATTATAAAATTTATTAAAATAATAATAAATTAAAAAATCACAAAAACAAAGAAATCTCTTCCTATGTCTGTGTGTGTTTTTTTTTGTCAACCTCTTCGTATGTCTTTGTTCAAAGATTTATTATGTTGAACATACACTGGAATGTTGTGACTAGTAGAGCTGGCATGCAAGCGGCGAATTTATTATTCCCTTTGATTGGCAAAACTAAGAAAATCTGGTAATCTTGAAACTAGAAGTGTGATAATTTGTCAAATAGAGATGATATATAAATGTAGCAGAGTGAGGAAAAATATGAGAGTAAATGTGAGAAAGATAGTATGTGGCTCTTAAATTGTATACATTGAGAGAACAACATGACTAAATATTTGGAATGCTTATTAATCTCGGTCATTATATATGTAATGATAGTAAGTTGGTTTGAATCTTTGGAGTCTTAAATTATAGTAGTACATTGCTCACTCATTGCCTGACTTTGTATAGCTTTGTGTGTGCTTTAGAGTTGATTTAGTCATGTTGTTCTTATTCTTTGATATCGAATTAAAGACAATTCATAATCATTGTTGGACTGAGAAGCCTAAAACAGATCAATCTGAAGATTCGCGTTTGAGTTGTTCAATAAAATCAATCTCTTCCCGGTAGAGAAGACAAAAGTGCATATAAAGACGGGTGAATTACACTAAAATGCACTTTTGCCACTTTTTGTTACAAAAATGGCACTTTCAACTCTTAAGGCACTTTTTCACTGTTCATGGGCATGAAAACCCAATTTTGTCCTTATTTTTTCTTCATCTCTCTTTTTCTCTTACGCATATTTCTCTTTTTCTCTCACATCTCTCTCTTTTACATCTCACCTTAAACCAATAAACCATCTCTCTCACATCTCTCTCTTTTACCCCACTTGATTTGTTTTTTATTTTTTTTATAATGTGAAAGACATAAAATAATTTTCTTGAAACAATATATGATAATTCTATTTTCCCAACATTTTAAGATCCATTTTGTTATAGTTTTGATGTGAAACAAGAAATCTACTTGTAAATATCAAGAACTACATCTACACATGACATCCACACGTGACCATCCACACATGGCCATCAGTAAAGTATTATCCACACATGACCATCCACACTAGAAAATAAAAAATTAGAGTAAAATAAATATTACCCAACTTGATTTGTTTTCTATTTTTTATAATGTGAAAGACATAAAACAATTTTCTGGAAACAATATATGATAATTCTATTTTTCTAACATTTTAAGATCCATTTTGCTATAGTTTTGATGTGAAACAAGAAATCTACTTGTAAATATCAAGAACAACATCTACACATGACCATCCACATATGACCATCAGTAAGGTATTATCCACACATGACCATCAGTAAGGTATTATCCACACATGACCATCCACACTAGAATATCAAAAATTATAGTACAATAATTATTACCCCACTTGATTTGTTTTCTATTTTTTTTATAATGTGAAAGACATAAAACAATTTTCTGGAAACAATATATGATAATTCTATTTTTCCAACATTTTAAGATTCATTTTGCTATAGTTTTGATGTGAAACAAGAAATCTACTTGTAAATATCAAGAACAACATCTACACATGACCATCCACACATGACCATCCACACATGACCATCAGTAAGGTATTATCCACACATGACCATCAGTAAGGTATTATCCACACATGACCATCCACACTAGAAAATCAAAAATTATAGTACAATAATTATTACCCCACTTGATTTGTTTTCTATTTTTTTTTATAATGTGAAAGACATAAAACAATTTTTTGGAAACAATATATGATAATTCTATTTTTCTAACATTTTAAGATTCATTTTGCTATAGTTTTGATGTGAAACAAGAAATCTACTTGTAAATATCAAGAACTATATCTACACATGATCATCCACACATGATCATCCACACATGACCATCCACACATGACCACCCACACAAGAAAATAAAAAATTAAAGTAAAATAAATATTACCCCACTTGATTTGTTTTCTATTTTTTTTTATAATGTGAAAGACATAAAACAATTTTTTGGAAACAATATATGATAATTTTATTTTACCAACATTTTAAGATCCATTTTGCTATAGTTTTGATGTGAAACAAGAAATCTACTTGTAAATATCAAAAACTATATCTACACATGATCATCCACACATGACCATCCACACATGACCATCAGTAAAGTATTATCCACACATGACCATCCACACTAACAATACGAGATTCTTATCTGTCTACACACAATTGTCCACGGTTTCATGTCCACGTCGATCTCGATTTCATATGTTTAGAGTTCTTGTTTTTTTTTCGAATAAAAACTATAGCAAAATAGATCTTAAAATGTATAGAAAAAAAATTATCATTCATTGTTACCAAATAAATTGTTTTATGTTTTTCACAATATAAAAAAAATAGAAAATAAATCAGATGGGGTAAAAGAGAGAGATGTGAGAGAGATGGGTAAAAAAAAAGAAATATAAAATAAATAAATGGTTTAAAGCGAGAAAATAAAAAAGAGAGAAAAAAAATGATTGCTTTGACGAGTGAAATGTTAGCATCTTTAGTGAAAATTTGAAGAGAAAAGGAACGTTCTATTTGAAAATATAAACTGGAAGCTTGAGATCCGTGTATTTAGAAGAAACAAACTTAGTATATGGTCTAAATATTCTGAGGTATACATAAATATATATCCGTTCTTGTAAAGACAATAAAGTGTCTGGATATATTAGGAACCTACAGGTTAGGAATTATTCTTAAGATCATATCGAAAAAGTATTCATAAGATTATCAGCATACATAAATGATTTTCATTCGTTCCACAATCTCCTTTGTTAGACATTGACCGTCATAATCTATTGGGTTTGGGGTTAAAGTTTCGAAGTGCTACGTACATTTGTTTTTCTTCTTCTTTACATTAACCTGCATGCGTTTGCCATTCTTCATTTTGCATGTCAAAAATTAGTGACTTTTAAGAAACACAGTTCGATATTTATTAAGTCGAAATAAAATAAATGGATTTCCGGAGCATACTCTAAAAGTTTTGTAGAGCTTTATCAACGAAACATTTCATCTTAAGTGTGAGATGAAATTAACAATCCAATTTAGCTTCAAAATAAAAATAAGACAATTAAGTAAACAACAAGTAAATAAATAATATCAAAATACAAAATTGCATTGAAAGAAGCAAAAGAGGTCACCAAATTATACAAATGACTCTTGATTATAAAGGCCACATGGAGAATCTAAATGAACCAAAGATAGTAGAAAAAGCTAAAAACCAAAGGCTGATGATTGTAGACCGAAGAACTGTTGAGGGAGAACCAGCGATAAAACCTTTGATTTTTGTTATACAGCAATTAGCAAAGATATATATTGGACTTAAATAAAGCCATATTACCAAACAAGATATTGATATTGTTTAAATAATAGAGATAATATGATTCTACATCGTTGATATCATATAGGAAACAATATCAACAACATCACAACGAGAAATTTGATATACTAAAGAGAAAATATCGCAACTAGTGCTATTACAGTAGTAACAAGATTAGCAACATGACTGATGAAGGAGAGAACTTTCATCCAAAACATTTCTTCTTTTTCTTGAAACTACGATTTATAAATTTTTAGAAGGATAAAACAGAAAAGAAGTATCAAGGCTAATTTATAGAGGCTAAACTCTAAATTAACAAGTAATGTGATGGGCTGTTGAAATTCCCATTTTCTCGTGAATCTGAAATTTCATTTAATGAGTGCATAAGTATAAAATTAGTAAATAGAGAGAGAGTCAATGAATCTTAAACACAATTACATCGTAACTTGTTTAGTTTTGAATATAGACGTTCCCTATGTAAAAGCAAGATGAAGAGTTCATAGTGTTTTTTTTTCTTTTCCAGTTTGGGCCTTTAATTCATATGAACCCAAATTATTCCTAAACCCAACCCAATCAAATATTTTGTTGGACTACACATGAGTTCGGATCAGGAATCCTCTGGCCGAACTAGAGTTAAAGTTGCGAGTTACAAAATGACATCCTTCGAATCGAACTAGAGTTAAATTTGTGAGTTACATCTGTGGTGGGAGTTCGGATCCTCGGATCAGATTCGGGTTGGATATTTCAGGTTTCAGGTATTTCGAGTTTAGTGATTTAGGTACCGATCAGATATTTTAAAAATTCGGATCGGGTTTAGTTCGGGTTCGGATTGTATCAGATATTTTTTTTAAGATCCAAAATTGTTTGGATATGATCAGATCCGGATCCGAAAGTATCCAAAAGTATCTAAAAATATCCACAATACCCGAAATCCGAGACAAAACACAAAAACATGAATATTTATTTCAATAAAACCAATATACTTTCAAACCAAAAGTATACAAAATACCCGAAAAATTCAGAAAAAAAACAAAATAGATATATTCGATATATCCATAATATCAAAAACATATCTAAAATACCTGAAATACCCAAAAATTAATTAATATATTCGGGTTTATAATTGTAATTTGGGTATTTGGGTTATATCAAGTCTAAATATATTTAATATATTTGGGTATATAATTACACTTCGGGTATTTTGGGTACCCATTCAGTTTTCGGTTCGGTACCGGTTCGAGTCCGGTTCTTCGGGTATAGAAATTTAGGATCTGATCGGGTATTTTAAAAATTCAAATCGGGTTCGGTTCAGATATTTTTGGTTCGGTACCGGTTTATATTTTCGGATCCGGATTTTTTGTCCAGCCCTAGTTATATCCATCGAATGCATGTTACGGTCGATCTTCTAAAGTATTCTAACTAGGAGAATCTAGCTTGGTCAATAAGGAAATTGAATCCAAAACCTGAATTATATATTTTTTTCTTAAAAACACGTCTTGTTTCTAGTAAATAAGAATGGAGGATGGACATGAAGAAAGTGAATCGATCACACACTTAAGCTAAATCAGGCACATACGCCTCATAGGTGCTCTAATCTTATGTCAAAGGAAAATCGTTGTAAGAATATCCCACATCGGAAGTTGGGAGGGATCTTGAATAGTATATAAAGGATTTGGGTCAATCCACTCATTGTCAATTGGTTTTGAGTTGAAAGCCCATAAGTCCATATTTAACATGGTATTAGAGCTTCGTTTGTTGACCCAAATAAGATGGTCCAAGAAGTGTTTATTACCGATCCTAAAGTGGGAACGGTTCGAGATGGAGCGTGTTAGGATCCCACATCGGAAATATAAAGGGACCAACACTAGTATATAACATCGGAAGTTGGAAGGGACCTTGAATAGTAAATAGATTTGGGCTAATACACTCATTACCAATTGGTTTTGAGTTAGAAGCACATAAGCCCACATTTAACAACCCTTTCTTCTAATCAACCTTTATCAAAGTTAGGAGTTATGACCCAGTTCGCCCAACCACATTTGTCTCCCTTAGAGTTTCAACCTCATTTTAAGGAACATCTCTCATTTTCTCCAACCACCATGTTAAGCTCACTTTTAAGTATTAACAAATACTCCTTCCATTTCATTTTTTTTTTTTTTGATGCCTTTCGGCCCCCGGGAGTAATCCTAAGCCCAAAGGCTCAGACTAATCTCCCGGGTGGGAGTGACACAGCCCACTTATAATGCCCCACTTGGCCAAGTGTTTGTCCTGGTAATTTTGCTCCCGCGGGGAATCGATCCCTGGCCTAGACCAACAGGGCCGACACTCACCGCAGGAAGGGAACCACCCGACCATCAACAACTTGGTTAACTCCTTCCGTTTCATGAAGATATATGTTTAAGGTTTTACGCACATATTAATAAACTTTTTACAAAACCTAATATACCCTTAATCTATAATTAAATATTAATTGTTTTACTTATTTTAACTCTAATTAATAGGGACAAAACAAGAAAATACTACATAAATTGTGCATAGGAAATACAAAACATCTATCTTTATGAAACAAATTTTTTTTCTAAAACATCTATCTTTATGAAACGGAGGGAGTAATATTTAGTGTATCTCTATAATATACTAGTATGTGATCCGCGATATGCGCGAACGTGATAAATAATTTTATATACTTTATTATTATTATCTAATCTTATTTTATTTATATTAGTAAAGTAGTTAATGAATTTGTTTCTATTAGTTTAAGAAATGTGTATTGTTTTTTTAATTTCTTAAATTTAAGTTTATTTATGTGTTTGTTTAATCAAATTTCTTGGCTAGTATCGGAATCACTGTTTTTATTTCAGTAATACGTAAATCAAAAACTTTCTTTTTTTCTTTTGTTAAAATTATTGGTGATTGTAAGAGGAGACTGAAGTTTGATAATAGATCTTTGCAGTTATCGATTGTTGTTTTTTTTTTGGGTTTTTCTACGTTCTTATAGTCTTATATGCATGAGAGTTTCTCTCGTTCTGTTGGACAGAGAAGTCTAAAACAGATCAATATGAAGAGTGGCGTCTGAGTTGTTCACTAAAACCAATCTCTTCCCTGTAGAGAAGACAAAAGTGAATATAAGGACTTAGCTCAAGGGAACTACTGGAAAGAGTGAACAATCACATACACGACGAATTTATTTAATGGTCGATAAGAAGAAGCTTTGGAGAAATACGAGAAAACAAGGGCGAAAGCAATAAGGGAGAACGTTCCTTTTCTCTTCAAAAATATAAACTGGAAGCTGGAGATCTGTGTATTTAGAAGAAACAAACTTAGTTGGTCAAAAATTCTGAGGTATACGTAAATATATATCCGTTCTTGTAAGGACAATAAAGTGTCTGGATATATTAGGAACCTTCAGGTTAGGAATTATTCTTAAGATCATAACAAAAAAGTATTCATAAGATTATAAGCATACATAAGTGATTTTCATTCGTTCCACAATCTCCTTTGTTAGACATTGATCGTCATAATCTATTGGGTTTGGGGTTAAAGTTTCGAAGTGCTACGTACATATGCGTTTGCCATTCTTCATTTTGCATGTCAAAAATTAGTGACTTTTAAGAAACACAGTTTGATATTTATTAAATCGAAATAAAATAAATGGATTTCCGGAGCATACTCTAAAAGTTTTGTAGAGCTTTATCAACGAAACATTCATCTTAAGTGTGAGATGAAATTAACAATCCAATTTAGCTTCAAAATAAAAATAAGACAATTAAGTAAACAACAAGGAAATAAATAATATCAAAATACAAAATTGCATTGAAGTAGCAAAAGAGGTAACCAAGTTATACAAATGACTCTTGATTATAAAGGCCACATGGAGAATCTAAATGAACAAAAGATAGTAGAAAAATCTAAAAACCAAAGGCTGATGATTGTAGACCGAAGAACTAGTTGAGGGAGAACCAGCGATAGAACCTTTGCTTTTTGTTATACAGCAATTAGCAAAGATATATGACTTAAATAAAGCCATATTACCAAACAAGATATTGATATTGTTTAAATAATAGAGATAATATGATTCTGCATCGTTGATATCATATAGGAAACAATATCAACAACGAGAAATTTGATATACTAACGAGAAAATATCGCAACTAGTGCTATTACAGTAGTAACAAGATTAGCAACATGACTGATGAAAGTAGAGAACTTTCATCCAAAACATTTCTTCTTTTTCTTGAAACTACGATTTATAAATTTTTAGAAGGATGAAACAGAAATGAAGTATCGAGGCTAATTTATAGAGGCTAAACTCTAACTAAATTAACAAGTAATGTGATGGGCTGTTGAAATTCCCATTTTCTCGTGAATCTGAAATTTCATTTAATGATCGCATAAGTATAAAATTATAAATAGAGAGAGAGTCAATGAATCTTAAACACAATTACATCGTAACTTGTTTAGTTTTGAATATAGACGTTCCCTATATAAAAGCAAGATGAAGAGTTCATTTTATCAAAAAAAAAAAAAAAAATGAAGAGTTCATAGTGTTTTTTTTTTTCTTTTCCAATTTGAGCCTTTGATTCATATGATTCTATGAACCCAAATTATTCCTAAACCCAACCCAATAAAATATTTTGTTGGACTACACATGAGCTGGGATAAGGAATCCTCTGGCCGAACTAGAGTTTAAGTTGTGAGTTACAACATTACATCCTTCGAATCGAACAAGAGTTAAAGTTGTGAGTTATATCTAGGGGTGGGCGTTCGGATCCTCGGATCGGGTTTAGGTTGGATATTTCGGATTTAGAAATTTAGGTACCGATCAGATATTTTAAAAAATCGGATTATATGATTATATGATTCTACCTCTTTTTTTTTGTTTTTGAACATACGATTCTACCTCTTTTTTTTTATTTTTGAACATACGATTCTACCTCGTTGATGTATAAACTAAAGAAATCAGATAGCAACTATGATTTTACAACATCAACAACATAGCAAAGATATAGGACTTAAAAAGGACTCGTTACAAAATAAGACATCGATTCTAACTTGAGATACTTAAGAGAAAAGATCGCAAGAAGTTTTTTTACAGACGTAACGATATTCTTAAACTAATAGAGACAAATTCATTAACTACTTTACTAATAAAAGTAAAATAATATTAGATAATAATATAGTTTATAAAATTATTTATCACGTCCGTCCGTAACGCGTATCACACACTATGATAATTACTGATGCTATAAGCTCACCGAAAATAACATTTATTAATTTATAAACACTATTTTATCGATTAATTAAAATGTTCTTACGGTTATCTGGCAATGTAAGTAAAAAAACAAGATTCAATACCCTATTTTCTAATTGTGAAAAACGTTTGATGGTTTGATTATTAAAAGCTCATATATATATGTTCATCCTCTCTTCTCTTCTTAAGAAATCATTTTCTCTTTTAACACATTCCATTCCACAACTAGGTATGGTTTTAAGTTTTAACAACTAACACCTTCCAAACACTTAACTGGGCTTATAGCGTCCGGCCCATGAGTGAATAACACAAAACAAAATCTTCCCGTTTAAAGCTTGTGTGAGTAAGATGTGCTAAAATAAAAAATAAAAGTCCCACATCGTTTACACATGAAAAGAATGTTTGGGGAGGCAGAGTATAAGATGAGAAGTGGATGGAACGAGCAAACCACTTACCTGGACGGGGTCAACTCGCGATCAAGAAAACGAGTGGCCTAGGTTAGTAACTTCCATTGCACACTAAGGAAGAGTGCTTAGCTTAAGGTCTTCCCATGTGGAAGAGCCTACGTCATTATTTGTGGCAGAGGGGCTTGCGTTCGCGCGGTCCCTACCATCCATTAGTTTTAATCTTTTAAAATTTCCAAAACTCGTCGTACTTTAGTCTCAATAAACTTGATACTATCGAATTTATAAAGCCTTTTCTCATGTACACTTTTAATGACGTAGAAAACTTTCATCCAAACCATTTTTTTCTGTTGAAACTACGATTTATAAACGGCGATCGAGTATGGGCTAAGCTCCAATGTGGGCACCAATTCCATCGAGGTATTTTTCTGTTTCCGTTTGTGGATATTGAACGATTGGATATGCTCTTTTGGTTCGATAGAATTTCTTCTTCTTCGCCTGGAAAGTAAAGCATTTGCTTCCCATTTCGCATTCAAACCTTCCATATTTACATGTGGTTTCATTCGATTTGAGAACTATTGCCATGTTCTATTCTGGTTCGTGGCTACAATATTTTTTGGGCGATGTTGCTATTTTGTTGTAATGAGATGACATTTTAGTTCACTACTGTCATATAATAGATTTTTGTATCTTGAAAAGATGATGAAAGACCATTAGCATAGAAAATGAGAACTCTGGGTGTTTCATCATTTTCAGTGTTCGTAGGTGTGCCAAAATCTTCACTTGTAATTAATTGATTTTTTCTAACAGTTCATCTCATGTTCTTCCTCCAAGTTATACTATCGTATATAGTGGGGCTTAACTTAAGCCATGTCCAAATTAAGTTTTCTTTCTAATCCTTACATATCGTAAGCAACTAATATTATTGTCTGTGTCCAGAGCAGGAAGTAAAACAGCAGGGTGTCAAAGTACTGCTCTTAAGAAATTAAGAGAGGTATCCCAAGAGAAAGAGGAAAAGAAAGAATGGATAAGCAAACCAAAGTGAACTCAGCGATAGAAAGCACCGAGTATGGCTAATACGTGGCCACATGGCTTTTTACCTATGCAAGCTAAGAGTCAAACCTGGTATCTGATTACAACTAATATCTTAGTTAACAAGTAGTAAGACAATTAATTTTGTTTGTGTAAATATTATAATACTATATAAAAAATGCTTATCATACTACAAGATTTACAATATGATATATAGAAGAACAAAAAATCATGAATCTCAGACAGACATAAGTATACCATTTTCACAATATTCGATTTTATATTTTCTTTTTCTATTTTTTAGATTTTTGGGAATTTGATATAGAAAAATAGTAAGATGAAAAAAGATATAGAAAAAATACCAAAGAAAAAAATGTATATAATTATACTATAATTTTGCATTTTTGAGGACTTGAGGTGATTATTTTTAGCCACCAGTATGACTGCAACACAATACCTCCTTTCCTTCAACCACCCTTTTAAGGTCACTAAACACCAGATTGAGCTCGTACTATTGACGAGACTCAAAACTAAACCTAATCTTTCTCATGTGTTTTTAGATCTCCGACCATTTGCGTTGCGTAATTATAACTAAAGTGCCATAGAACTTTTGTAAAGAAACTTATATTTTGTAATTTGGAAAGACGTTTTGACCAAGCCCTGGCTCAAAGAATTTATGGGTCATGTGCAATAATTATTTTTTTTCCAAAAAGTTATGGACTCGAAATTTTTTTTTTCCAAAAATTGGGTCATATTTGATAAAATTATAAAATTTTGGGTCCTAAAATACAAAAAGATCATATTTGGTAAAATTATAAAATTTCGGACCCTAAAATACAAAAGAAATTTAAACAAAATGTAGAGTCCATAACTTTTTAGAAAAAAAAAAATTAATTAAACCCCCAAAACTGGGCTCATTCCCAGAACTGGGCCTGGTTTTGACCATGTTAGAGGAAGAAAATAGATTTAATTAAGGGGCACTTGCAAAAATGACCTAAAATTTGAGGTCAAACCCAAACATAACCTCTTTTTTCCTTCTCCTCAACAAATGTCATTTTGTGTCCATTACACCTTTCCAGCTTGCGATATTCACGAAAATGCCATTGAGTAGACTTCTTTTGAAGTCTTTTGAAGTTTGCTACATTCTGAAAAATACACAAAACACCTTTGGATATCTACTTATTTACGAAAACGCCATCTTCTTCAATTTTCTCAACCACCATGAACAACCAATTTCGAGCTCTAAATGCTTCTCCAACCAATTTCTTTGCCTCTAACTCCTCATCTTTATGCTCATAACCTCATAATCTTCCATTTCTTCTCCATTTTCATCCAAAAAACTATATAATTTTCGTTTTCAAAATTTACAAATTCTTAGATCTTGCTTGTTTCGGTGGCTATTGCATAAGAAGGATTGGACTTCTTTGATATTGGTTAATCACAGTGTTCTGGGCACTCGACGAAACTCAAAACAGCTTCAAACCGGATCTAGGTAATTATTCACGTGATTTTCGTTAATTTTCAGATCTGTTTCGCGATAGTAGACTTCATTTGAAGTCTACTCTTCATCGTAGACTTCATTTGAAGTCTACTAGTCAACCATAGGTTAGTTTTGCAATTGACTATTTTTTCGTTTTTGTAAGGAGACTTCAGGTGAAGTCTGGAGACTTCAGGTGAAGTCTGGAGACTTCAGGTGAAGTCTGGAGACTTCAGGTGAAGTCTGGAGACTTCAGGTGAAGTCTGGAGACTTCAAGTGAAGTCTGTGAGTTTTGAAAACAAAAAAATCACCCGTAGACTTCATATGAAGTCTCCGAAAAAGAGAGGCTACTTTTGTAGTTGACCAAACTTTGACTTTTATATGGCAGACTTCATCTGAAGTCTTCTGGAGAGGTTTTCAAGAGAAGTCTTCTTTTGAGTCAGTTTGGTATTTGACAAAATTTTTGACATTTTATGAAAGTTAGTTTTGCGTTTGACAAAAATTTCAAACTTAAAAAAAAAAAAAATTATTTGAGTAGACTTCATATGAAGTCTACAAATTTAGAGTAGACTTAAAAAAGAAGTCTATTTTTCAAAAACTGAAGTAGACTTCAAACGAAGTCTGCAATGAATATTTTTGGTCAAACTCAAAACTAACCTTATTTTTCGTAGACTTCAAACGAAGTCTACTTTCAATATTTGAATTGCAAAAGTGACCCATTTTCAGTAGACTTCAGTCTGAAGTCTTCTATAACGACGTAGACTTCATTAGAAGTCTTCTTTAACAGCGTAGACTTCGAATGAAGTCTACTTTAAAAGTCAAACACTGATGAGATTCTGGTCAAATGAAAAATTAACCTATTTTTCAGCAGACTTCATGAAGAAGTCTACTTTTATAAAGTCAACAGTTTGGTCAAATGCAAAAATAACCTATTCCACAGTAGACTTCACACGCAGACTTCTAAGAATTTTTGTAGACTTCAAATGAAGTCTTCTTTGTCAACTTCTCATAGAAGTCTACTGTATAACGTTTTTTTAAAAACTCATTTAGGGCATATTTATAACGAATCTTTGAGATTTTTTTGTTCTAGTATGTATTTTTACTAGTGCTTTTGCTGTTGTATGAATTTTATGTGTTTTAACTAGACAATTATGGGTGAATCAAATTTATTGATTGGTTAGGCATTTAGCTCGTAATAGAAGACTTCATTTGGAAGTCTTCCCTGTCAACTTCTCATAGAAGTCTACTGTATAACGTTTTAAAAAAAACGTATTTAGAGCATATTTATAACGAATCTTTGAGCTTTTTTTGTTCTAGTATGTATTTTTATTAGTGCTTTTGCTATTGTATGAATTTTATGTGTTTTAACTAGACAATTATGGGTGAATCAAATTTATTGATTGGTTAGGCATTTAGCTCGTAATAGAAGATTTCATTTGGAAGTCTTCCCTGTCAACTTCTCATAGAAGTCTACTGTATAACGTTTTAAAAAAAACGTATTTAGAGCATATTTATAACGAATCTTTGAGCTTTTTTTGTTCTAGTATGTATTTTTATTAGTGCTTTTGCTGTTGTATGAATTTTATGTGTTTTAACTAGACAATTATGGGTGAATCAAATTTATTGATTGGTTAGGCATTTAGCTCGTAATAGAAGACTTTCGGTAGAAGTCTACTACGTACTATTTCATTGAATTTGTAATCACGAATGCTAATGGGGTTTGTTCTTGTTTTTCTTACAGGAAATGGTTAACATACCTGTTGTTTACGGAGAATGGATGTTTAAAGACTCGACGTGGGAGTTTGCGGTTGATAAAGTCAAGGGAGGAAGGATGTTCTTTTTAAGTGATGGTTGTACGCATGAGGAACTCGTTGAGATGGCACAAGGTGATTATGATATGGACAAGACTGAATTTGCGGTTTTAACCTATTCTTTACCGGAAAAAATTCTCCAAAAGATGGATCCGGATACCCCTCCTATGCATGTCACAAATGATAGACAAGTTCGGAGCTTGATGGAGCTTTGTAGAACGCATGTTGTACGTCTATGTGTCTCGAGTCGATTCAGGGTGGATACCGAGGCTGAACATATGGTTTGTGAAGCTGACCATATGGTTGGGGAAGATGCTATGGAAGATGCATATGAAGAAGATATGGAAGATTCAGACGAAGATGCGGATGAAGAAGATATGGAAAATTCAGACGAAGAAACTAAGCATGAAGAAGCGGATGTGAATCATGATGCAGGAGATGGTAATGCAGTCTACTCTGACGGTGAAGACTACATCGTCTATGGGAAAGTGAAAGGTGAGGACGAGGATGATGATGATGAATTTGATATTGAGAAGCCTGTTGGTAAGGGAGACAAATCTGTCTTGACATGGTCTGACAATATATATGTCAAGGCGAGTTTTTCTAGCAAGGATAAGCTGGTATCAGAGTTGCGATTGACGGCGATAATGTTAAAATTTGCATTCCACATTTATAAATCTACGAAGACGTTGTTTGTGGCTATATGTCGTGTGAAAGGATGCAAGTGGAAGCTTAGAGCGGGTGTGAAGAGTGAAGCAAGAACGTTTTGGGTGACAAAGTATTTGAAAGTCCATACATGTTCAGTGGCAGACAGAATGGCTCAACGTAGACATTGTACTCCGAAGTATGTGGCAGAGATATTTCTGAACGAATTTGGAATAATTGATGGGATAACTCCTAAGCATATCAAAGATTCAATGAAGCATAGGTTTGGTATCAAGATGGATTATTCCACTTCTTATAGAGCTTTGATATATGCCCAAGGAATGGTAAGGGGAACAGCTGAAGATGGATATCAGATTTGCCTACTTATTTGCATCTACTAAAGAAAGCCAACCCTGGAACTGTCACTGCTCTTCAACTTGATGATCAAAATAGATTTAAGTATTGTTTCCTAGCTTTTGAAGCATCAATCGCTGGTTTTTGTTATCTACGAAGGGTTATTGTGGTTGATGGATCTCTTCTGACTGGGAAGTATGAAGGTGTTATGCTAGTGGCAACAACACAAGATGGTAACTTTCATATATTTCCTTTGGCTATCGGAATTGTAGACTCAGAAAATGATGATTCGTGGGAATGGTTTTTCACAAAATTGCGGGAATGTGTGTCAATTGAATATCCTTTGGTGATAGTGTCTGACAGACATGGATCCATTATAAAGGCTTGTGATACGGTTTTCCCCTGGGCAGCACGAGGGATATGTTACTATCATCTGCAGAATAATATAGTCTCAAAGTTTAAAGGGAAGCATCTCTTGTACTTGGTTAAACGTGTTGCCTACGCATATACGCTTTATGATTACAACCGATACATGGATGAGATACGCAGTATCAAACTTGACCTTGCTACGTATTTGGAGGATGCTGACGTGAAGCTATGGTCCCGGGTTCACTTTGTCGGAGACAGATACAACATTAAGACGAGCAATATCGCAGAGTCTATCAATTATGCACTTAAGCAAGCTCGAGGATTTCTCATACCATTCCTATTGGAGTTTGTACGAGAGAAGCTAAGAAGGTGGTTTTCTAAAAGGCGAGAGGATGCATTGAGTCTCACAACACACCATACTCGAGGGGTTGAATATTTGTTGGCTATTCGTGGTGATTATGCGGACAAAATGACAGCGGAAAGCATTGATACTTGGAGATTATTTGTCAAAGGAGGAGCACGAGATTGTCTTGTTAATTTGGAAAATCGGAGGTGTGCATGTGGCGTATTTGATATCGAGAAGATACCTTGTTCACATGCTATTGCAGCTGCAACAGAGGCGGACTTACATGTCTCTACGCTTGTATGCCCAACCTACTCAAGGGACTATTTGTATGCTGCATACGCTCATAACATTTATCCTACGTTTGGCGGTTTGGAAGCTCCGGCGGCAATACAATGTCTTCCTCCAGAAATGTGTCGAAAAGCTGGGAGACAAAAGAAGTCTCGTTGGCAATCATGGCTAGAAATTGCAAGTATGAAAGGGACCAAACCGAGGAAGGTTCACAAGCAATATAGTTGCTCAAAATGCAAACAACATGGTCATGTCCGAACGAATTGTGTAAGTTGCATTCTTCTTGTCTATTGTATAGTGTCTGTTATACTCTTGCCTTTTGGTTATAAGCTTATGTGTTTTCTTTTAGGGATGGCATGTTGGGGATAAGTAGAGCGTTCTGGTTTAAATGGAGTAGACTTCCGAGGACGTCTACTTATGAAGTCTGCTTATGAAGTCTTCTTATGAAGTCTGCTTATGAAGTCTTCTTATGAAGTCTTCTTATGAAGTCTTCTTATGAAGTCTGCTTATGTAGTCTGAATTTATTATGCTATGCACTGAACTTTGTTGGTTATCCCGAAATGCAATGCCATTGTCTCTGTTTTCCTTAACATTTTCTACTTAATCAGAAGTCTACTTAATAATTATAATATTTAAACGACAAGCTACAATTAGACAGTAACGACAAGCTACAATTTCTTGTCTACCTAACAGTGATAGATTACAAAAAATTTAAACCATATCACTTGTTACACCGAAATATCCCCCAATAGAAGCCATAACATAAATGGCTTTTTCTTACATCCAACAATCATGTAAGAATCCAAAAGTGGGAGAATCTAAAAAAGAAACTTACATAGTTTAAACCCTAAACCCCTTCATAAGGATCTTCCAAGAATGGGTACTCAAATGTATCGGTGCCATTGTAGTTAGTCTCGTCAAAGATCTCTGCCGCTAGCTTATTCTTGATAGCTCTGCTGTTGGAATCACGCAAGTAGGAAGGAAATGGCATTCCTAAGGCATGACATTCGATGTACTTCAGACAATACACTCCACAGTCACCACTTTGCTTGTTTTGAGGAATTGTCGAGTCTTGCATTCGCTCATGAGTGAATGCATCGTAAGAGAAATTGTGACTATCTTCCTTGGGAGCACACTCACGAAGAATGTAAGGCACCAAAACATATATAGGTTTCACTGCCGCTGCAATATCTGCATATGTGGCATGCCGAGTCTTAACATGACTATCCCATATGGTTATGTGTCTATTTGGAATGTCTACCCAATGATCGCCTGTGACGTGCAACATTGAGTATAGATGATCAACATCATATGCCCACGTCTTATCAGTTCGGCAGTAAGTTGGTGCTTCACCGGTGTAGTACTGATATGAACCATTAGGTAGTCTCTTGCCCGAACCATCCTCATTCGGCGGAGAGGATTCAAACTCCGCGAACTTGGACCTCCACACCGTTGAAAACAAGGAATCAAGGAAGCAAATCCGTTCCGACCTAAACCACTCTGGATGCTTCGCCTGTCGAAGCCTCAGAAGGTTAATCGCAGCTTCCATGTGCTGCAGTTAAGAGATAATCAATGTTATTTAAATGAAAATTTATCTGCAAGTGAAGTCTGCTAGTGAAGTCTGCTAGTGAAGTGTGCTAGTGAAATCTGCTAGTGAAGTCTGCTAGTGAAGTCTGCTAGTGACGAAATGACTTACCGAGTCTGCTAACCATTCCTTTGGCGTCCGGAGAATCCAATACCAGTGGCCTGAAGTCTATTTTTCCGGGTTCTTGTATTTGCTGGAAAATCGACATTTGTGTTGTCAAACATGTTTAAAAACACAAATAACACAAACATCTTATACTGAAATAGTAACTTACGGGTCAAGTTTTAGGAAATCCCCTAACACTTTCAGCTTCTGGCTAGCACTTTTCACATCAAAGGGATCATATCCACAACCTTGCATTATCTGGTTTGGAATGATCCCCTTTGCGGTGCTATTACCTTGAAACGGAGACTTCTGTGTACCAGCCAGTTTCCTTTGCCTCTCACTCTTCGCACGGGCCACAACCTGAGCTGCTACTCTGCTTTGGTTGTCTTTCTCCTCTTGAATCGCATCAAAATCAATGTCACATTTGTTTTTGTATATCACCTCAACAGATAGTACCATGTCACCATTGACACTCTCACTCTGAAACTCATGTTTGCAAATTGTTAATATATGTAATAAATTCAAATGAAAACATATTGCACACCTTCTACACAAATAACATAAACACATGACTCTGCATTTTTAGGTGCAAATTGTTAATATATGTAATAAATTCAAATTCAAATGAAAACATTATAATAAATTCAAATGAAAACAACTTCTACACAAATAACATTAAGGTGAAATCAAAGTTCATTTAGATTTCTTCTTTTTCGATCTTGCCCTTGTATTCATCATAGATTTGGGAGGGGGTTTGGAACTAACCGTCACTTCTGGAATGGTGGCGCCATCTTTAACAACGCCGGGGTTGGCAGGGTTGGAATCTTCGTTGGATTTGACCGGCTGGTCATCTATAACCTTCAACTTCATGTCACATTTCACCGTGTCTATGATTCGCTCAACTGCTTCTACCTTCTTGGGTAAGACTTTGATCTCTTTTTGAAGGCCACTGAAGCCAGCAACCATCTTGGTAGAGAGGTCTTCAAAGCATAGGTTGAAGTGAGCTTTCATTGTGGCCACCAGATCCGACCCATCCTCATCCATACGAGAGGTGGACTCTGAACGAGACCTCTTACGACTTTCTTGTTTTGATACTAAGCTCTTTTTGAGGTCCCGCGTATCCTCTGACTTCACGCGGGGTGAGACCTTTATAACGCCCATTTCAGGCCAATGAACTTTACTCCACCTCCAATTACCAAACTGGCCAAACATGGCTTTCAAAATGTTATCAACCTTTACATCTTCTTCGTCGTCATCCCATTTCGGAAACATCTCCTCAAATTCCTTGACAACGCAATTATGTACGCGGGTCTATGAAAAATAAAAACTATAGTGTTAGACTAATGTATCACATAAATGACAATGACAAAAATAAAACGTATAGTGTTAGACTAATTAGACAAAGAATATTACCTGTTTTAGCATATTCTCTCTGACATTTTTTCGCCCTCTTGATCCTTTGAAAGCCAGCAGCGGTGGAGTTGGGTTATTAGGCAATGGGAAAGCATACTCAGCAGCAAAATCAGGTAGAGCATAGTAGATCCACACTTGGAGAACATGCACAAACCCTTCGAGGGTGATAGTCTTGTTGATATCCACTTTCTCTTTCACAGACTCTATCAGATTCTTAAACGCTACCCTCCCCCAAGGATAGTTTTCAAAAGCTTCTAAATCCATGACTAGTTTAGCCATTTCAACCAGTGTAGGTGTACTGCTCTTTACGGCTACAATGAAGCCAGCGTAGATGCCTAGATATCCTAATCTCAACCTATCCTCCCTAGACCATGCCGAACAATTCGAACATGCATCAATTATATTATCGGTGCTTGGACCAACATCTTCAGCCACTCCCATTTTCTCCCAGAATTCACGCATCTCATCAGTAACCTCAACCATTGGACATGTTAGATCCTCTACGTACTCACAGTTCAGTCCGGTAAGATGCTCAAATTCAAGCAATGAAAACCTCAGTGGGTTTTCACGAACTAGACTCCAAATCTCGTACTTCTTCTTGCAGACTAACTGAAAAGAGAGCATATAGTGAACCAACCTCGATGCCCAACCAAACTCAAGTCTGCTGAACTTTAAAATAACACCCAATTTTGACTCATAGAGCTCATCCCAAACTCCATCTTCTTGCAGTGCTCCGTAGAGTGCAGGAATCAACCGTGTGTTATCAGCGTAGTAGCCTATGCTCTTCAAGGCCATGGGTTCATGGCCTTTAGTGTACCACCGACGTGGAAATTCTGGGGCATCCATTCTCTGATATGATATAACTTCAAAATAGTAGAGAAACATTAACAAAACGTCCAAAAAATTAAATAGGTCTGAATAAGAAGAGGCTAACTAGTGCATACGAAGAATAAGAAGTCTACTAAAGAAGTCTACTAATGAAGTCTACTAATGAAGTCTACTAAAGAAGTCTACTAATGAAGTCTACTAATGAAGTATACTAATGAAGTCTAATGAAACTTCAACAAACTGATAAATGAGAAAATCAGAAAAAACTTTAACAACTTCGAACAAAGCAGAGAGATTCAGAGGACTTTACCTTTGTTGTAGGTAAACCAGCGGCGGCGGAAAGCGAAATCGGCGGCGGCAGGAAACAGCTCTGGAAAGAAAAACAAGAGATTTAGAAAGGAAAAAAAAACAAGAGACATCGACAGGTAAAAGGAAACCGACGGCGGCAAAAGAAATCGGCGGCGTCTTACCGTTCGCTGGCGGCGCCAAGGGAAATCGGCGGCGGCGGGAAGCGAAATCGGCGGTAGGAAACAGATCTGGAAAGAAAAACAAGAAATTTAGAAAGGAAAAACAAGAGACAGCGACAAGTAAAAGGAAACCGACGGCGGCGAGAGAAATCGGCGACGGCTTACCGTTCGCCGGCGGCGGAAAGGGAAATCGGAATTGCCACTTAGAGAGCTTCTAGGGTTTTTTTTTTTTACCAACAACAAATGTGTTTCTCTTGTAAAAACGATTTTATATGCTGGTATTTTTTCTGGGTAGGTTAAAATGCATTGGTTCAATTTTGGTTATGTGCAAACCAATTTGGGATAGTTTAAATCAACAATTCGATTAAGTTTATTTTTCCGGTTAGGTTTGGTTAAATAACTTAATTTAATGAGAAAATTTTCGGTTAGGTTAATTATTTTCGGTTTAGCAGACTTCATGCGAAGTCTACATGTAGACTTCTATATGAAGTCTACCCATAATTCAATTATAACCTATAAATATAAATTATTTCCTTGGTTAATCTTATCAAATTTTATGAATTTTTTATTTTTAAAACATCATAATTGAGTATAATAAGTTTTTAAAACCTCATAATTTTATAACATAATATTATTTCTTTTTATTATTTAAATATAAAATTTAAGGAAAAATTCCATAAAAATACCCGAACTTTATTCCGATAAGCTATTTAATACCTGAACTATTTTCTTACCCAGTTTAATACCCAAACTATTTTTTCTGTCTAGTTTAAATATCCAACTGTGAGAAGTGTGATCAATTTACGACCTCGCGTTAACGGAGGTTAACGTGACGTTAAAATCTCACAAACGGTAAACAATTTTCTGTTAACATCTAACCATGGTTTAAACGTCGTCTTCTATAAATCCCCAACTCGAACGGGAAGAACCCTAAATCCCTAAATCCTCAAATCTAATCCGAAAAAAAAGATGAATCGAAGCCAAGGTTCGGGGAGTGGTTCGAACGCTAACAGTGATGGAACGAGCTTAACGATGGGTGAAGTTAGATGCCAGTGTGGGAAGCTGTCGATGGTGAAGAAAGCTTGGACGAATGATAATCCAGGCAGGATATTTTACGGGTGTGGAGATGCGAATTGGAGATCCTGCAATTTCTTCAGGTGGTTCGATGTGGATAAGCCTCACGGTTGGCAGAAAGTGGCTCTGATTGAAGCCCGAGATTTGATTCGTCTTCAATTCGAGGAGTTGAAGAAACTGAGAGCTTTGGTCGGCCAAGATTGTATTGAAAGTGAAGAAGGTAAGGACGAATCAGATTTTGAAAAATCAGAGACGTGGCTTGAAATGCAAAATGAGAACAAGAGGTTGAAGCAAGACATTGCAGCGAGCATTGAAAAGGAGAAGCTCCTTAGACAGGTTGTAATAATATCGTGGGTTGGATTTGTAGCTGTTACTGGCATAATTGTCCATGCTCTAAAGTGAGGTATTGTGGTTGTCATGTTGAATGGTCGTGTTTTGTAATGCTGTGTTGTTGTTATGAATGTTGTCTTATGAATGGTGTCTTATGAATGTTGTGTTGTTGTTTTATTCAGTAAGGGAATGACTCTAAAGCTGACTCTAAAGCTCCTTATGAATGTTTTGTTGTTGTCTTGTGAATGTTGATTTAGGTTTTTGATGACTCTAAACCTGATGCCAAGCTTTTCAGATTAAAACTTTGTACCTCATAAGTCATCATAATCAGAGCAAAACCTTGTACCTGATTTACAGGAAAACCAAATGCAAAACAAAATCCTTCATAAGTCATCATAATCAGAGTTTACAAAGCAAAACCAAATAAACATTTCGAGAGTTTACAAACCAATACAACAAACATTTGAAACAAAAGCCGATAGTTAATGGTTTTAAAACCAAAAAGACATTAGTTGCGAGAATTTGGCCCTTTGGAGCTTCCTCCTATCTCTCTTGAAGTAGGACCAAAGCATTCAAACACTCGATCAGAAAAAGGGCACATATACACACCGTGACCTCTTGGAACTGTCACCTTCTTACGGAGTTGTCCTCTTCCAGGAGGACGACCACGACGGCCACGTCCACGGCCAAGAGGTGCAGTAGTTGAGTGTTGAGGTGCATTAGTTGAGTGCTGAGGTGCAGTACATAAGGCTGTGAAATGGAAGCCTGTGATTGAGTAGGCGTAGATGGTAGAATGGAAGGTTGTGATTGACTAATCCTGCGCTTTTTTGGTGGATTTGGATTGCTGCCGCCATCAGACTGTCATGTTAACGAGTTTAACATGTGAAAACCTATAATAAGAGAAAGCATTTCATAAGAAATCAAGGAAGAGCTACACTTACAAGTATCTTACGAGGTCTTCCACGTTTGCGTGGTGGACCTTGGATTACAAATGCTTCACTTTTGCAAGTTCCACGGTTATGTCCTTCCTTCTTACAATTTCCACATGTTACTGTCCTTCCACCTCGAGTCACTCTATTTGGTTTGGAAGGAGACTCATGTGCTGGTTTTATCCTCTTCTTCTTAGGTCTCCCTGGCATCTTCCTGAAACTTGGAACTCCAATTGGTTCTTTACCAGTTTTGACCCAAAATATTTCTCCATTAACTGGTTTTATATTGAACCTGTAGGTTTCGATCCAAACCGAAGTCTTGTAATAATAATCTACATGGCTGCAATTAAAGGAAACCAAGTTAAATCAAATAACAACAATCAAAACTTAACAAAATCATAAGTAAAAGTTAACACTTACTGTTCTGGCTGTCGGTGTTGCTCATTGATAACACGCACTGCGTGTGAGCAAGGGATGCCAGTAAGGTCCCACTCCTTACAAACACAATGTTGCATACGAAGACATACCTCATAGCTACAACCATACAACAAAACTTCATACAAGTTGTCTGAACTTGTAAGTACAGAACAGTCCTTGCTCTCTTCTCTATTTGCTTCCAATATATCTGCAACCTTCTTTGGGAATGGCAATATGCAAGCTTTTGCTCTCTTAAACCTGCGAGCAATACGCATCATAGCCTGCCTCCTTATGGTTTCCAGCATGTTAATCAAAGGTAATTCTCTTGCTCCTTTGATAGTCCTGTTGAAGCTCTCTGATAAACTGTTACAAACATTAGCAGATCTGGCATTTCCCGAGAAGAAAGCAAGACACCAAGTTTTTGGTTCAGCTTTTAACAAATCATCATGTGCCTCTATGTCGTATGCTTTTAGCTCATCAATGTGCTTGTTATACTCTCCCATTGTTTTGCTGTAAGCCACATTCCAGAAGAAGGGTTTGTAGTCAAGATCCCCATATTTCTTTTTCCAATTACCGTAAACATGCTTTGCATAATTTCTATGCTCAGCATTTGGAAGAACAGTTGCAAGAGCTACTTTTAACCCCTTCAGAAGACAAGAATCATATATTACTACGTCAAATATACATTGCATAATAACTTTGGTTTGTCAAATTTCAGTGAAGAAGCATACCTTTTGTTTGTCTGAAATAAAGCAAACTCCATCTCCTACACCCAAACCTAAGTCAGCTGCCAACTTTTTGATGAACCATTCCCAAGAGTCCTTGTTCTCACCTCTTACGACAGCCCAAGCTATGGGATAAATTCTATTTTCTGCATCCCTTTCAACTGCGGCTAATATCTCTCCTTTCAACTCCCACTTTAAAAACGCACCATCAAGGCCTATCAAAGGCCTACAACACTGCTTCCAAGTTCTCCTTAAAGGTTCAAAGCAAATATAGAAGCTTTGAAAGACCTGTCTTCCATCCTTTTTAATAGTCACAATCTCTGTTGTAACGTCTTTGTTAGATCTCACCAACTCAGCTTCATAGTCCCATAGCTTAGCAAACTGTTGTTTCTGAGTATCTAACACCAAATCTAATGCAATTCTTCTTGCTTTTCTGCATTTAAATATTGAAACTGAGATGTTGTACCTGTGCATCAACTCATCTTTGATATCAGAGCTCCTTATATCAGGTCTTCGTCTTGCTTCCTCTTTGAACAACTTTGCAATAGTTTCTTGTTTCAGCATCCTAGCTCTTCCTGTGGGCAAATGATTATGCTTATCCTCGTATACTTTGACCATCCACTTCCTTATAGGTTTCTCCATCGAGCAATATATCCTCCATTTGCATTTCTCGTGTGTGCATATGGCTGCATGCTTCTGAGGTTGCCACTTATTCAATTTCACATCATACTGTGTTTTCAAAACATACCTCAGTATTTGATCCTTGAATTCATCGCCATTGTTAAAGGTTTGCATCAGCCATAAGTATGGAGGCTTGTCATAATCAGCTTTGCTTTTCACTTTGAACCGCCTACCACGGTCATCCTTCTTCTGCCAATTGTGCCATTCTTCATCAGTGTCTTCCGGAGAATCTGGATATTCACCAGGAGGAAGTTGTCTCTCAGTCTCAACTTCACTGTCAACAGCTTCATCATCTTCTACATTAGGTTGAGTAGCCCCACCACTAACTGTAGGAGTCTCTTGTTCAACTTCTTCAAACAAGTTTGCAAACCGTGGGTCAGCACCTCCTTCACCTAAAATATGATTCTCATCCTCAGATTGCACTCCACCTTCTTCATGTCTAGTTTCTTCTTGACCAACTTCTTCCTCACTGTCTACGTCTTCTCTGTTTTCACCCTCACTTTCTTCACTTTCTTCTTCCTCTATGTCCTCTTCCTCACTACCGTCTTCATCATCAGCCTTCTCACCATCATCCACACATTCTTTGGAAATATAGGTTCCCTCATTATTACCCATATCATTCAGCAAACTCGCACCATCAACATCAACATTTGGTGGAGTGACACTATGTTCAATGTATATGTAAACCTCCCCACAATCTTTTGCTTCTGCAGCCATCTTCATAATCTCACTGTCCTTATCATGCCATATCGATCTAGCCACTGATATATCCTCATTAGGTAGTCTATACCATACCTTTTCCACATCGCTCACGAGTTCTCTATTTCTGCGAAAATCTTCGAAAAGTGAAAATGTAAGGAAGTCAGGATCTACCAACATATCTGGTGCAATCGAACCACCTATATAGCATAGTGTGTTCCCTTCCTTTGACATTAAAACCCCGTAGAAAATGTGTAGCTTCAACTTCTCATCTTCGTCACTACACAGGAAGACAAAAATTCATCAAACAAAAGCAATCAACAAAAATCGGACCACGAAACTAAGAAACACGAAGAAATCGCCTACAATCGTACCTCATCTTGTTTGATTTTGCTTGAATTCAATTGAAACTTTTCGATTTAGGGTTCATCGAAGGTTTTCGATGGGTTTCGATATCAATCTACGATTTTAGGGTTTCTGATTTGGGGATTTTTTACCCTGCGAATCGGGTTTAAATGTCGGGTTAATTTGTGTCGGGTTTTATCCGGTTTTGGATCCGGGTAATTTAACCATTGTAGTGTTACGGGTAACTGTAGTTAACTTTATAACGAGATTATAATGCCGTTCACGTTTTCGATAACTTCCGTTTCGTATACGATGTAATATTAGTATACGGTTCACAGTTGGATATTTAAACTGGGCAGAAAAAATAGTTTGGGTATTAAACTGGGTACGAAAATAGTTCAGGTATTAAATAGCTTATCGGAATAAAGTTCGGGTATTTTTATGGAATTTTCCCAAAATTTAATTACAGAGCAGACTTCATGAAATTACGGTCTATATGAAGTCTACCGGCGTTTCAGGGTTATAATCGTAAAAACACGTACTGGGTTTTTGTTTAGTCATTGAGGAGGTAACCGTAATTTCACTACCCATGTATGTTATTTTTGCTTTAACTCAAATAAATGGTCTAATTTTGCTGAAAAAACCAAATTTTAGGTTATTTTCAGCAATTCCCCCTTTAATTAAACCCCCAAAAAATGAGTAAATTTCGGTCCTCAACAATCGAATGCCATCTTGGTGACCAAAAATTCTAACATCAATGACATTCTCCAAAAAAACAATTCTCACAAAATTTAACTATCCAATAGATCCCCAAAATCCATTTCGTATAATTTAGTGTTTGAAAAAGAGAATATCTCAACGCATTATGAAAAATATATATAACTTAGGATAAAATGCTGTCATATAATTGTATTTTTTTTTTTTTTTTTTTTTTGTCGTGGCAACATTTGAGACTACGATGAACGGCTGTGGTTGCAATATTCTGTAATCTCTGATAAACTTTGCATCCATTAATCTGTTGAAACTGTATTATCTAGAAATTGAACTCTAAAGCTGGTGTAATAGCCTTTAAATCTTTGACTGCTAACCTAAGATGCATCCACAACCTCTACATAATTGTACATAGATCCCTGGGAATTATTAATTTCTGAAAGTCTACTATTTTTCCTTGATCAATGTGATATTTTTGTTCTTCATAGAACTTCACCGGCAAAAAATTATTTTAGCCGTTAGACCAAACAGCTGAAAATAAAATTCCGTTCACAAGGACGGCGTCGTTTAGCTAACCATCGTCTCAACTGATCTCAAGGTTCAAAATAGCGAACACTTATCTAATTATTATCCATTGGAACATTCGTCTCCCACAGAGACATAGAAAATGAGCTCTCATCAAATCCTCCAGTTTCGTGCGGACCCATTTGTGCTATCTCACTGTTGCCGCCATATACGCCTCACCGGCTCTCTCACGCTCCAATCTCCTCTAAAGCAGCCTCTTACCGGTCTCCGGTTCCGGTGGCGCCGCACTTTTCACGCCGGAGTCAGGAGTTCTGCTCAGAGTAACAATGGAAACCTGGAAAAGAGAGCTCCGGTGTCGGAGACGGCGATTGCATCGAAAAGGGTCTATCCGTTTCACGAAATTGAGCCCAAGTGGCAACGTTACTGGGAAGAAAACCGTACTTTCCGGACACCAGACGATGTCGATACGTCGAAACCCAAATTCTACGTCCTGGACATGTTTCCATATCCAAGGTCTCTTCTTTATATAACTTGATTATGGAGCAAGTTTTCAAATTTGGCTAATTGAGAGGCTATTTCAGCATAAAGTTATGAGCTTTGTGGTTTTACGACACAAGTTTTCCTGGATTTCAGTTTGAGATTTTGTATAGATGATAGATTTTGGGATTTGGGGTTTTGTGGTAAAGATGAAGTTTTGTGTGTGTGTTGTGGTTTCTTCTTCAGTGGAGCAGGATTACATGTGGGACATCCACTGGGTTATACAGCAACTGATATTCTAGCGAGGCTTAGGCGTATGCAAGGTTACAATGTTTTGCATCCTATGGGATGGGATGCTTTTGGATTGCCTGCAGAACAATATGCTATTGAGGTCCATTTTTCGATTACTATTTTTCTTCTATTCATGCCTTTGTTGATAAGCCTTTTTAAGTCCTTAATTAATCTACATTGCAGACAGGAACCCATCCGAAAACTACAACATTGAAGAACATCGACCGCTTTCGTTTGCAGGTAGTGTATTGCTTTCAACTTAACTCTAGCCTAGAAAAGTGTTAGTATTTTGTCTGCCAGTTGTTGACATAAGAACTTTCAAAGTTTTGATGTCAGTTGTGTTGGTGGAAAATTATGCTTGCTTGCATTTTGTCTCCAATATCGGCTTACTGATCCTTGGATAATTAACAAAAACGTCTTTAATAGTGTTTAGATGTTAAAGAAAAGCATTGATCAAGACTGTTTGCTTAGGTCTACAACAAGAGTAAGATCTGAGGACCTTTTGGTTCCTGATTGTTTTTCCTTTTGTTTTGGTTGCAGCTCAAATCGCTGGGGTTCTCATACGACTGGGACCGTGAAATTTCTACAACAGAGCCAGACTATTATAAATGGACACAATGGATCTTTCTTCAGCTTTATAAGAGAGGTTTGGCATATCAGGTCAAGAAAGTCATTGTCTAGTTCACAATTTTGAACTGTGCATTTGTGTATAGAAAAGTTCTTTGAAAAAGCTCTTTGTTGTAAACTCAGGCTGAAGTACCTGTCAATTGGTGCCCGGCTCTTGGTACTGTTTTGGCCAATGAGGAAGTGGTGGACGGTGTTAGTGAGCGTGGCGGCCACCCGGTTATAAGAAAGGTAATATCTTTTACCATCTGGGAATATTATATCTGTTTTCCTCTTCCGAAATCCGTATTCCTCTGTTTTGAAAGTTCTCATGAATTTTACAGTGACATTGTTTATTACCAAGCAGCCAATGAGGCAATGGATGCTGAAGATTACTGCGTACGCTGATCGTCTTCTAGAAGATTTAGACGAACTTGAATGGCCTGAAAGTATAAAAGAAATGCAAAGAAACTGGATAGGAAGATCAGAAGGAGCTGAATTGAATTTTTCAATTCTTGATGGCGAAGGCCGAGAAACTGACAAAAAGATTACAGTTTACACCACCAGACCAGATACCCTTTTTGGAGCAACGTATGTTCAACAGACTAAATTATATTTATGATTCAAAATTCAAAATTCTTGATCTTGATTGTCTTATATGATCTGTTCTTCATTTTGCAGTTACATGGTTGTGGCACCAGAGCATCATTTGCTGTCTTACTTTGTAACCGAAGAACAGAAACAACAAGTAAGTTTTATTCTTCTCTTTTGATTATACAATTTGTCTTTCATGACTCCTTCCATATGGTTGCAGGTTGAGGAATACAAAGATTTTGCGTCGCGGAAAAGTGATCTTGAGAGAACAGAACTTCAGAAGGAAAAGACGGGCGTATTTACGGGATGTTATGCAAAAAATCCAGCTAATGGGGATGCTATTCCCATATGGGTAGCTGATTATGTTCTAGCAAGGTAAGTTCGGTCTAACGATTTACATTGCTTTGAATAGCATTTGTGTGAAACAGAGAACTTTGTTATATGTGACAGTTACGGAACCGGAGCAATCATGGCGGTCCCAGCTCATGATAGTCGGGATAATGAGTTTGCGTTGAAGTATAATATTCCAATCAAGTGGGTAGTGAAAAATGAGGCAAATTCAAGTGATGATGCTAAGCAGGTTTATCCCGGAGTGGGCAGAATTGAAAATTCATCAAGTTTAGAAACAGGACTTGACATAAATCAACTATCTAGCAAAGAAGCTGCTTTAAGAGTTATTGAATGGGCCGAGAGAACCGGCAATGGAAAAAAAAAGGTTCATCTTCATGTCTTCCTCATTTGGATTACTTAAAACTTTTGTTTTTGTTTCTTACTCAAAAGGTTTTTGGCAGGTAAATTACAAGTTGAGGGATTGGCTATTTGCACGGCAGCGTTACTGGGGCGAACCTATCCCGCTCTTAATCTTGGATGAATCTGGTGAAACTATTGCAGTTTCAGAATCTGAACTGCCACTCACTTTGCCTGAGTTGAATGATTTCACTCCCACTGGAACAGGGGAACCACCACTGTCAAAAGCAGTTTCATGGGTATGTTTTGCGGTTAATATGATTAGTTTCTGGATACTTAAAATGGCGATGGACATTTTTGGTTATGATCGATGCCTTTGCAGGTGAACACCGTAGATCCTGCAACAGGAAAACCTGCCAAAAGAGAAACAAGCACTATGCCACAATGGGCTGGGTCTTGCTGGTAAATGTTTATTTATAAGCTCTCTACTCTTCTTGATTCTTGTATATATTATCCTTGTTACACAAAATGTATTGCCCAATTGAGAATCCTTGATACCCTCTAGTAGTGATTGTTCTAGGATTGTAGGCCGAAATTGTTTGATCTACTTCTTGTTGAATATAATACCTGGTGTGTTCCGAAGGATGTTAAGTTAACAAAATTACCTGATTTTCTACTATTGTTGATTCATGATAGTCTCTTTATCTCCAGGTACTATCTGAGATTCATGGACCCAAAAAACCCTGAAGCATTAGTTGACAAGGAAAAAGAAAAGTGAGAGCCTTTAACAGAATGCAATAATTTTACCTTCCATTTAAGTAAAATATTGTTGCTTTTGGGAAGATTCTTAAGTGTTATTCTTGTGGCAGATACTGGAGCCCAGTAGATGTATACGTCGGTGGTGCTGAACATGCTGTTTTACACTTACTATACTCTAGGTTTTGGCACAAGGTGTGTCCTTTGAGACCTCCCTTTCTTTAAGATATCTCGTGATCTAACCGCAAATCCTTTTACTGCATCATCGCAGGTACTTTATGACATTGGTGTTGTGTCCACAAAAGAACCCTTCAAGTGCGTTATAAATCAAGGAATCATCCTTGGGGAGGTAAGTTTGTCTTTTCCCCGCCCTTTTTAAAAAAATTACAAATTCTGTTTGAATCTTTTTTTTTTTGATAGTTGTAAGTTGCAGGTCCAGTATACAGCTTGGAAAGACCAAGAAGGAAATTATGTATCTGCAGATACTGAAGAACGTTTAAATGAACATCAACAAGTGACAATCCCGGAAGAAAAAGTATGAATCTTCTTTCTCATTCACTAGCTAATACCGATTTGACTCTCCGGAGTTATAACCTTACGATCTTTAATGTTATAGGTTATGAAGTCTGGAGATCATTTTGTTTTGAAAGAAGATCCTAGTATTCGTCTCATTCCACGCACTTATAAAATGAGCAAAAGTAGAGGAAATGTCGTAAATCCAGATGATGTTGTGTTAGAGTATGGTGCAGATTCTCTACGTTTGTATGAGATGTTCATGGGACCATTTAGGTAACATTTTAATTCCAAATTTGTCTTTTTAGGTTTTAACGTTTTCTCTGCATTTATATTGCTGCATTTCCTTCTGCTAGGGATTCAAAAACTTGGAACACAAGTGGGATCGAAGGCGTGCATCGTTTTTTGGCAAGAACATGGAGACTAGTCATCGGTTTGCCTCAATCTGACGGATCTTTCAAAGATGGAACCGTAGTGACTGATGATGAACCGACCCTTGAACATCTCCGTTCTCTCCATAAATGCATAGCTAAGGTCATTTCATCCCCAATGAGATCCATTTGCGCTTTGATTACATCCTACTTAAGATAGATGTGTAAATTTTGCAGGTGACAGAGGAAATCGAGAGTACAAGATTCAACACGGGAATTTCAGGGATGATGGAGTTTGTTAACGCGGCGTATAAGGTTAATCTTAGACTCTTTTACCGGTCAGCTTCGTTTTTTCGCTTTCAAGCACTGATCTTTACTCTTGTTTCTTCTAATGTTAAAACAGTGGAATAATCAACCTAGAGGAATCATTGAGCCTTTTGTTCTTTTGCTCTCACCTTATGCACCTCACATAGCTGAAGAGCTTTGGTCACGGTTAGGCCATCCGAATTCTCTGGCCTATGAAAGCTTCCCTAAGGTACACAGCCAGTAAACTGTGCATAGTCATATAAACACAACGGAGGAAAGTGTTTTTATTATATTTTGACTGTTTTGGTCTTTATGCAGGCAAATCCGGATTACTTAAAGGACACAACTATTGTTCTTCCGGTTCAGATAAACGGGAAGACAAGAGGCACTATAGAGGTTGAAGAAGGATGTTCTGAAGATGATGCTTTCGCTTTAGCTTCACAGGACAAGAAACTCGAGAAATATCTAGACGGACAATCGATCAAGAAGAGAATCTATGTACCCGGGAAGATCCTCAACGTTATCCTAGACCGGACTAATGTCAAGGTCACTACAAAGTAGGGCTTCAAAAGAAAAACTTTCAGAACCTGTCAAATGGACAACATTTCACCTTGTGCTAACTCAAAATCTCTATTGAAGAGTTTCAGATATATTGAAACAATAAAAGATTTCACTGATTCTTAGAGAACATCAGAGGAAGCAACGTGAGTTCCTTCTTTCCATCCTTTTTGCCGAGCTCGAAGCTCCCACATGTAAGACAGTCTTCTCTGTTCGTCTAGAGTCGCCTCTGCTTTCTCTCTTGCTTGCTCACAAGTCTCCATCCCCATGCTGCACTTATCAGCCTCTTTCTGATATTGAGATGCCGCTTTCTTAGCATCTAGCAATAACCTGTCTGTGCGCCATTCGTCTTCTTGAGCTTGTGCTTCTCTTAGCTTCAGCTCTTCAGCCACCATTTCCGTGAAACTACTCTCGTTCTCTTCACTCCCTTCCTCGTGTCTCATACAATCTTGAAAATGAAACAAGAACCAACATAAAGCTCATGAAATCTGCAACATTTTAGCTTTTATACTAACTCTATATGAAAAGGTATTGCCAGAAAACACTCACCCAAGAAGCTATGATTGCTCAATCCTGCAGAGGAAACAACGAATCAAACACATCAATAATTGGTTTTTTATTACCTTCAAAAGAAGAAAAAGAAGAATGATGATGATTACCGTCGGGGATGGAGAGTAGAGGCTGAGAAGAACAGTCACAGAGACAAGGAGGACAAGAGGAGTGGACAGAGTCTGCAATGGTCTCGTTGAGATGCCAATACAGAGACGGTCCTGCAATGTAAGCAACGATGCACAGTCCCATTACCCCTGTAACCACCTTCGCTGTCTTCTTCTGCCTTCTGGTCATCTCTCTCTGTTTCTATCTCTCTGCAAATTAAAGATTTCTTCACTTTTGTTTGAATCTGAGAAGATTCACCAGTAACTGATCTCCTTGAAATCTCCCCCAAGTATTGGATCCTTCCTAACTTCTCGTATTATTGGATCCTATTTTTAGCAATAATCTGCAATTATAAATTATGAAGTATGTAATTACATAATATATATATGTATCAATTAAGTAATGTATAGTTGACGTCAAAAACTAAAAAAAAACTAATGTAAAGTTACATTATTGGATTTGCTTCATTTCCTTGCTCAGAAGTTTCAACACAGACGCTGTCTCATCTGAATGTGAAGTATGATTCATGAAGAACGTTGTGATTCTCCCGTTCATCTCGATTTTGCTCCATCCTGGGAGCTTTTTCAAGCCGAGAGACCTCATCTGATTCCACGACTCACTAACATCGTCCCATCTCTTCATTGCGGCAAAAGAATGTGCAAGCCTAACGTAATGTCCAGCATCTACTGGCTTCAACTCGATCATATCCCGACAAACTATATCTTCGACCTTTGTTTTCCCATTTGCACGGCAAGCATCAAGTATTATACCCAAGACATCGATTGATGGCTTTGTAAAGTTCTCTTTGTAGAACTTGAACGCCTCTTCTATTCTTTTAGCTCGACATAGAAGATCAACCACGCAAGCAAGGTGTTCGTGATTCGGTTCAACACCAAAATCTCTAACCATTGAACTGAAAATTTCCAAACCGTGCTGAACCATTCCGTTATGGCTGCAAGATGAGAGAACTGCTAGAAAAATCACGTGGTTTGGCTCCATTCCAGAGCGAAGAAACTCTGAGTAAATTTCCAAAGCAATGTCCCCTTTACCATGGAAACCATACCCTGCAATGAGTGTGCCCCATGAGACAAAATCTTTCTGCGAGATCGAATCGAAACAGCTCTGTGCAGCTTCTAAGTAGCCACATTTCGCATACATATCAACCAGAGCCGTATCAACCAAGGTACACGGCCTGATTAAGCTTCTGATTACAATACAGTGCATCAGTCTTCCTACCGGGAGAGCTCCAGTGGATGAACAGGCTTGTAAAAGGGAAACAACCGTCAATGAATCAACTCGTTGCGAGGTTTTGAACTTTATTTTTTTAAACAATACCAAGGCCTTACAGAGATCTCCGTTCTGGGCATATCCGGAGATCATTGCATTCCACGAAACTAAGTCTCTTTCATTCATCCGTTCAAAAAGAACATAACTTTTATCCAGATGCCCGCACTTTGCATACATTGTGATAAGAGAATTCAACGCAGGAGTGTCTAGTGTATATCCTTTCCTCAGTACATAACCATGGACTGAAGTGCCGAGATCAAAGGAACCCAACTGAGCACAAGCTGCTACAACACTAGCTATTGCCTCACTCGATAGGTCTGATCCTGAATCTAACATTTCCGAGAAAACAATCAGAGCCTTTTCCGCTCTACCCAACCGCACAAGTCCTGATACCATGACTGTCCAGCAAACAACATCCTTATCTGGAATGGTTTCGAGTACTCGAAATGAAGCTTCCTCCTCTCCACACTTTAGGTACATAGTCATCAATGCCGTCCTGAGATGCATGTCTACATCGAAACCAGTATTTACAATTTGGCAGTGTAACATTCTTCCCATGACAAGATCACACATTGTTCCACTGACAGAAAGTGAGGCTCCAAATGTCTGCTGATCAGGTCTTAAACCATCATCTCTCATTCTGTACAAAAGCTTCAGAATTTCAGTCATATTACCAACAATTGCAAATCCTGAAATCATTGTGTTCCATGAAACCATATCTCGTTGCTCCATCTGATCAAATAAATCCTCAGCATCTACGACACGATCGCACTTGCAGTACAAATTCAACAAAGAGTTCACCGCAGCTATATCACAATCAAACCCATAAACCACCGCAAAGGCATGTAAACACTTCAATTGCACAATCTCCGAAACACCACTCAGCACTTCCAACAACGTAACCGGACCCGGTTTAATCCCCTGATATCTCATCTCGTTCACCAAAGAAAACGCCTCTCCGACAAATCCGGCGCGTGAGTAACACCCGATCATTGTCGTCCAGTGTACCACATCCCTCTCACGCATTTCGTCGAACACTTTCCGAGCACGATCCAAGATCCCGAATTTCGCGTAGAGGTTGACCAGTGAAGACGAGGTGTAGGAATCAGAAGAGAACCCATTGACGAGAACTTGCTGGTGAATCGAGAGACCGAAAGAGAGGAGATGAAGAGAAGCACAGGCTTTGAGAAGACTAGGGAAAGTAAAAGTGTCAGGTAGGGATCTATTAGCGAGCATGGAAGAGAATGTGGAGAGTACTTGATGGTGATCGCCATGAGATGAGAAATGGTTGATGAGAGAGTTGAAGGTCTTGGTGGAATTTAGCGAAGAAGAAGGTTTGTTCATAGCTCCTCCATGGTTTTGATCAAAACGGGAACAATGAAAACGACTGCATTTCCAATCTTACCGTTACCAACTTTTGAATAAATTATTGTTTTGAGTAATAATGGTTTTGTATGAAAAATCCGGATCCGAAAATACGAACCGGTACCGAACCGGTACCGAACCGAATTCGATCTGAATTTTTAAAATATCCGATCGGATTCTAAATTCCTATAACCGAAGAACCGAACCCGAACCAGTACCGAACCGAGAACCGAATGGTACCCGAAATACCCGAAGTGTAATTATATACCTAAATATATTAATTATATTTAGACTTGATATAACCTAAATACCCAAAATTACAACTATAAACCCGAATATATTAATTATTTTTTGGGTATTTCGGGTATTTTATATATATTTTTGATATTGAGGGTATATCTAATACACCTCTTTTGTTTTTTTCTGGATTTTTCAGGTATTTTGGATACTTTTGGTTTGAAAGTATATTGGTTTTATTGAAATGAATATTCATGTTTATGTGTTTTGTCTCAGATTTCGGGTTCTTCGGGTTTTTTTGGGTTTTTTTTGGGTATTGTGGATATTTTTGGATACTTTTGAATACTTTCGGATCCGGATCCGAACATATCCGGAAAACTTCGGATCTTAAAAAAAAAATCCAAACCAAACCCGATCCGAATTTTTAAAATATCCGATCGGTACCTAAATACCTAAACCCGAAATACCCGACCCGACACCGATCCGAGGATCCGAACGCCCACCCCTAAAATAAATCATAAATTGTAAATAATTAACTCAAATCTAATGTTGTAACTATTAGGACGATCTAAATCTACACCATAGAATTCTATATATGTATTGCTCTAACCACTGTGGATCCCATACTTTTTCTATATTTGTAGGTCTTATCTTCGTCTGACGGCCGGTGCGCTATTTCAGGAGTTTCAAAAGATTTGGTTACTAACTCTGCAGATCATCACTCAATTTGTTTATGTGTTTTGTCTTCTGCCACACGATAGCATAAATCATTTTTCGATAGATCAACCATCATAAAAATGTTCCATGTCCCGTGGAGATTGTATTTCTTCCAAACGAGGAGTTCGAGTAATCTTGAAGCAGCATTCTTCCTCTTCATCGTAGGATTCCGAGACATCGGAATCTGAGTAGCCGCAGATCGTATCCTCTTCATCGCTGTCATAAGACAGTACTGACTCGAGATCATGATTATCAAGATCGATGTCTTTGGCAAGGCTAGATATGGAGCTGATAAGATACTGTTTCTTCTTCTTAGAACTGTTTGGACAGTTTTTGGCGAAGTGTCCTTCTTTATGGCAGAGGAAACATCTTGTTTCCTTTCTGAAGGATTGCTTCTTTCTGAAGAACCTTCTGTGTCCGAACCTTCCAAAGCGGGGTTTATTCGTTGATTTTTGGAAACGGCGAGTTTTGCTCTTTCCTTCACACGAGCAGTGTTTTTTGGACTTTGAGCACTTGATTGAAAGATCTGGCCTTGCGCACACTTTGGACAAGTGTTTTGAATTATCCATAAATTCTGTCCAGAACTCCTTTTGTTTGCATAGCTTATCGAGCGTTCTGAAGACGTATTGCTGAATTTGGCCGATGGAAATTTTTTCTATCGATTGGCCTTGCTCTTTGATGTTGAGCTTCGTTTGCTGGCTCAGATAATCATCGATGGAGGAAAGGTAGACTTGCTTTAGGCTTGGATTGTTGAGGCCATTGAGTGCATAGTACCTTCGCGTTTGTCCCTCGAAATGCTTCGCAAGATCTCTTTTCTTCAGAGAACAGCATTTTGCTGCGAAGTATTCTTCCTGTAATTGATCTTTGAGGTGATTTGGGGTACCAATGAATTCTCGGTGAATTTCCCCAAGAAGTAGTGGAATAGTTGTTTGGTAGACTTGCTGCTGTCTATAATCGCCTAGTGAGTTCCACCATTCTTTAAGCGCACCTGAAAATCGTGCGGTGAACTGTTGTATGACGAGCGATAATGATGAAGTTAGAACTTCGGAGTTCATCCATGCTTGAAATTCGTCTAGGCGTTCTTTCCATTTCTCGAAAGGGATGTCGTCGAACGTGAACGTTACGACCTTTGAGGTGGATTGTCGTGCTGGCCTTTCTTGTTCTTGGAAAGGCGTTCTATTCATCTCGTCATCGTCAGAGAACACTTCGTACATATCAGGTTCTGTCTTTGACGTTTCTCCAATAGCGAATTGCTTCGGTAGGGATTCTTCTTCAGATTCAGTTGTATAGGAGGAACTTGAGTCTGAGAAGCTAATGATCATCGGCGGTGGATGAGGAATCTTAGTAGATTCTTGCGTGAGAGCGTGCTCTTGCTCTGTTGGTCCTTTGTCTTGTTCCGCTAGATGATTCTGTACGTTGGACATTGTAAACTCTGTAGACTCGATCATGCCTATATCCTTTCCTTTTCTTTTGAGAGAATCTTGGATGGAGTGAGAGGAAGCCGATTTGTGGGTCTTTGTTGTGTTGACCTGGAAATCTGATTCCTTCTGTCTTCTCGCTCTTTCTCGTACGGGACGTGGATTGAACTCGCTTGTAGGAGATACACCGTATCTTGACGTGAATACAATCTCCACATCTACCGGTGACAATCTTCGATCCAGCAAAAATCAAAGATCCGGTCCATGCTATTGCTTTCATAGACACGGGAGCCCACACAACGATAATGAATCCAAAGGTCCTTCCATCATCCATGTGGCGCCCGTACCAGCAAGAGTTCAGGGTAGCAAATTCAGGATCATTATCGATCGAGCTCAAATCAAAGCCAATCATAATTGAACTCTTTCCAGGATGTCAAATTACCACGGAAGTTCTAGGCTCATCTGCACCCGGAAAAGACATAATTCTGGGATGGGATTCATACTATGCGCTCAAAAGGAGTTTTGACATATCGATCGAGCCAAGAGGAATAAGATGGAAATCTTATTACAAGGCCTTCACGACAATACCCCAGCTATTCACAATCGAAGAACTTCCATCCCCAGAGTTCAATATGATCAAAGAAGAAATCACAGCAGAATCATGTGCAGAGTCTCACACCGAGTTCCTTCAGATATGCACAAACCCACTGTGGTTAAACAAGGATTTCTTCGTGGCACTACCATTCAAAGAAGACATCCACTCGACGCCGACTAAGGCGAGTCACGCGGGAATGCCACCCGCATTGCTTAAACAAGCAAACGAAGAGTGTGACCAACTGGTCAAGCAAAAAGTAGTCTCATCGACTAACTCTCAATGGGCGTGCAAGGCATTCTATGTCAACAACAGGGCAGAACAAGCAAGAGGAAAGCTGAGGCTAGTCATCGACTACAAACCGCTAAACCAATACCTACAGGATGTCAAATTCCCATTGCCAAATAAAAAGGCACTGTTTCAACATCTTCAGGGTGCAACGATCTTCTCAAAGTTCGATCTCAAATCCGGTTTCTGGAAAATCGGTATTACACCTGAAGAAAGGTACAAAACGGCATTCTGTCTACCCAATCGACACCTTCAATGGAATGTCCTACCGTTCGGCCTCAAAACAGCGCCATCATTATTCCAACAAGCTATGTTACGCATCTTCAAGCCTCTACTCCATACGGCGTTGATATACATTGACGATATCCTCCTGTTCTCGTCAACCTACGAGGATCATATACAGGCTCTTCGACAGTTCCAAATCATAGTGAAGACGCATGGAATAATGCTCTCGGCCCGGAAAATGGTCATAGCCCGGCCCAACATCGAATTCCTCGGAATGCATATTGCAAATGGGCAATTTGCCCCGCAGGCCCATTTAGCCACAACACTTCTAGAGTTTCCAGATAGCGACCTCTCGAAAAGACAAGTCCAACAGTTTCTTGGGGTAATCAATTACCTCAGCGACTTTATCCCGCAACTTTCGCAAATGACGCGTCCGCTACAGAAGATGTTGTCCAAGAATCCCCCTTTATGGACAAACAGACAAACAGAGGCGGTCAAAAAGCTAAAGTCAGAGATACAGAAGCTGCCACCATTAAAGATTCCCTGCGAAGGCACGCGTGTTCTCCAAACAGACGCAAGCGATAAGTATTGGGGTGCGGTCCTACTTGAAGAAATTAGTGGCAAACGTCAAATCTGTGGATACAAAAGTGGACGTTTTAAAGATTCGGAGTTGCATTATCACTCCACGTTTAAAGAGATCTTAGCTGTCAAGCGAGCTATTGAGAAATTTGAGTTCCATCTGATTGGACACAAATTTCGCATAGAGATGGACATGTCATCTTTTCCAAAGATGCTACAGTTCAAGCAGAAGATGGTCCCTCACCAACAGTTGCTAAGATGGAGCGAGTGGTTTTCAAAATACGACTTCGCGTCCTTCTATTTAAAGGGCACGAAAAACATCCTCGCCGACATGCTCAGCAGAAATCCTCAAAAGGAGATTCAGATGATGGCGAGCTCCTCCGCATCCGGAAAAGAATTCTACGATTTTGGTGCCAACATGCCCGAAGATGCCCATCAACTTGTCAACATGAAGATCATTCATGAGCATCTCAAGGAAAGGATTTTCAGGTACCAGTCGATCATCATATCAAAATATGGCGTCAAATGTCAATACATCGCACCATTAGGGATCCATCCAGACCATCCGTTCGCTCATCTCTACAGAATCGAGAGTACCAAAATACCTGAGGAAGTCCTCTGTTTCCTCTGGTATATCTGTTCAGTGTACACTATAGGCATCTCTTTCGATATACACTGGCTGTACCAATTCATCAACTCGCGCCAAGGTCAAAAGGATTGTCTCTCTACGTTCCTAACATGGTTCGCACCACTGAGTGCCTGGAGTGGTAAGCTGAGAAAGTCAGCAAAAACAGTCAACATATCCTACAAGAAGCTAAAAGGGCAAGGGTGCCTCAACCCGTTCTTCAATCCTCACACGGTATACTTCTTTCATCGCCCTATTCAAGTCAACGTCAAAACAAACAGAATGCACGCACTTCCAACACTTATCCACCACGACGACTTCAAGAAGGGTGTTCGTCCAGACTTCAACATCTACGACAACAAAGGATTCGAAGACTTCCAGACACATGCTTTTCGCCTCAACAGTGCTAGGCAGACGTTCCACATTCCGTTCACCTTGAATTGGAATTACTATCCCATAGACTACCAGATGAGTCTTGACGAAGACCTGCAGTACTTCGAAAGCAAACCAACCACGAAGCAAATCCTACCGAATATGGTAGCCCCACTCCGATCAAA
>PKML01066275.1:18643-68838 GCA_002933935.1 Eutrema yunnanense | reverse complement strand
TGTTGCATCGATGTGTGACTCTCTTTTTGGTCGATGTGTGACTCTCCTTCAACCGCTTCACTTGCTCCCGATCCGGTGGCTCCAGTAAATCGGCGATAACTTCCTAACCTGATGTCCGAATGACCTGATTCCAACTTCTGTAGATAGATGACTCACTCCTAGACAACTCCTATGAAGACTGTTGAGGCTGATTCAGATCGGAGGTCCTTCGTTCAGACACATCTTTCCGGCGTCTCGGATGAGCTTTGCATTCTACCATGCTCCATAACTCCAAACACCATCAATTGTCTCCAAAACACCTAAAAACACTCCAAATGCATGCAAAACTCACTAGGACCTAGTGAAAACACCTAATACTCTAATAAGTACCAAAATGCTATAAAAACTATGCAAGACACATGCATGAGACACAAAACACCAAATAATATGCATGCTAAAAGATATAAAATATGAGATTATCAGATTTCAATGGGAAGATTGATCATTTGTACACTGATCTCAATGGGAAGATTGACCATCTGAATGGGAAGATCGAAGCTGTCAACCTTTGTCAGAGGAAGCTGGAGACTCAGGTTGCTCAGACCACATCAGCTGTGCAGAGGCAGGAAGGTTTTCTTCCAGGAACAACTGAGAATCCGAGAGCACACGTCAATGCAATCACCATAGGAGGTGATAAAGAAGCCACTACAGTGGTAGAAAAGGGTTTTGATGCAGGAATTTTCGACGATGCTGTTGAAGATGACAATTGGGATTCTGAAATCGCCCGAGTATCGATCGATACCAGCCAGTATCGATCGATATCAGTCCAGACACCTGCACGATGGAATCCAAAATCCCGAGTATATATCGATACTCATCCAGTATCGGTCGATACCGAGGTGCAGATCGAGAAGAAGCCCGAGATTGTCAAGGAGAGGGTGTTTATACCCAAGATACCTTATCATATGACTCGTATTATGACAAAGAATGAATGGGAGGACGCCAGATGCAAAGCTTTGTTGGATAAATCGGTTGCATAGCTCCCTTTTGATGATGATATATCTGCCAGGGACGATTCAAGGGCGAAAGTATTGATCGATACCCTACCTGGTGTCGGTCGATACCCCTCGCAGAACGAGCCAGAAATTATGAAAACACATGAGTTGATTGAAGAAAGAGTTCGCAAGCCCAATAAGCGTAATCCTATTCCTCAACACCTTCGAGCACCCATCACTCCAAAGCAGCTGCGTGGTTTTGAGAAGAGAGTACAAAGGATTCCCCACTCGTTTACTTTCGAAGAAGCTCTAGAGGGCTGGCCTCTGCTAAGTCACGTCAAAGATTGCAGAGAAACTCTGGAAGAGATCAAAGCAATCTTCATCACGACCAGAAGTCCATCACTACCGCTGAGGCAGTTGACCCAGAGGGAAGACCTAGGGAAATTCGCGGTTCCATGCTCCATCTCTGGAGTTGAATTCAACGCGTCTCTCGTTGACTCAGAGTTTAGCGTTAATGTAATATCAAGGGGAATTGCTAAGCGATTGAAGGCTGATATAAGACCCCCTATGATGCTTCTCACGTTTGCGAACTCCTCCCCTTCACCTCCATATGGTACAATCCCTGACTCGTTGGTTAAAGTAGGAGATTGTCTGGTGCCCACTAATTTCCAGGTTGTGGAGATGAGCGAAGGATCTGAGGTTTCTTTGCTCCTGGGTCGATGATATGCTCAAATTAATACCCTAACAGTACTAAAGCAGTAGTCGTAGTATAGCTAGGGATCGAATCCACAAAGACTCAGGGAAACACACAATAGATTCTAGATGCTAAATTACGCTAAGTGATCAACGATATTGAAAGCAATTACGTAAATTAAAAGTGTTGTAACTAATTGGAGAGAATATAGGCCCAGAGTAATTCTCAGGAAATCAATGAATGCAGCTAAATTAACTAACAGGATTCAGATTATGCACATTTCTTGAACTCAAATCACTAAAATATAGCTAACCAACTCTCGTTGCGAAAACTATCTAAATCTAAATCCTAGGAATTCCAAATCTCTTTGCGAATCCTAAAGTCTAAATTAGCTTTAAAGTTCAGGTTTGATATGTTCACAAATCGATTAAACCAAATCTCTTTGCGAATAATCATTTTGCTCACCTTAAGTTCTATCAGGTAATTAATCGCACTCTCGTGCCTAATCAATTATCCTAAGATCTATGTTCCAGATTCGTCAACCTAGAATTAGCTTTGAGAACAACCTATGGTGAAGAACTAATTCAGATGGTGAATCCTAAACAGATAATCAACCTAGCATTCAAAAAAATCCTTTATGAGAAAACCCTAAACCTAAGATGGATCTACTCAGACATGGAGAATAAAGCATTCAACATAACTGAATAAATCATCAATAATATAAAAAGTAACAAGAGGTTTTTGAGATCTGATCTCGGACGAAGGGAGATTCAGACTTGTCTCTCTCTAACCAAAGTAAAATCAAGCATAAAACAAAGCATAGCCATCCAAGTGGCTGTAAAATCCCTATAAATAACCTAAAACACGAATTGGGGCTTCTTATAATTATTAAAGACTTCTGGGCACTTTTGCAATTCTTCAAGTCTTGAAAAACTCGCGGGTCGTGTCTTGCTGCGATGGGTATCGATCGATACTAGCCAGTATCGATCGATACCAAGGCTTCTTATCGGGTTCTTAGCGACACGAACTTCTGCTTTGCTCCAAATGCTCCATAAAGCTCCAATAATTCCAATTATTCTCCAAACGTGCTAAGACCTGTAAAAGACTCTAAAAGACAACAAAACACTAGAAAGACTCTATAAAAAGGACTTATATCATGGCTTAAACAGGGTAAAAACCATGATATATCAGTCGACCGTTTATGGCTACTGCTGACGCGATCATATATACACCTAATAAGAGACTCTCTTTCTCTTACATTGACAAAGATGTCTACTATGATGCCATTCCCTCTAGAGGTGCTCCCACACATGTCTCGTGCTTCACTGTTGTCACAAGAGAGACATTAGCAGTTGATCTTTTGGAAGAGCCTCCTGACGAGCCAACTGTCATAGACATTTCGGTTGAACCGCCTAGCACCCCCAAGGAAGTTGTCAAGAAGGCTAAGGCAAAGAAGACGGTGAAGAACAAAAGAGTTGAGAGTGCTGCCTATGTGACTTTAACCCCTCAGAACTATGATGGAAACTCGATTGAGTACAAGGTGAAGTGCAAAGGAGCCTCGAAACCATTCTCTAAGGCTAGAGTTTTTCTTACTTCGGAGCTGAAAGAGAAAGGACAGGAGTTTGTGGAGAGTATGTTGCGCAAAACTCTGATGATAGCAATGTCAAGTTGTGGAGCCTGTTTTGATGCAAGCTCTCATTCTTATCCTGCCTGAAGAGCGTTACAGTCAAGCTAATGACGTCAAACGAGCGCTTGGTGGGAGGCAACCCACTGGTGAGTCTGTTTTTGATTTTTTCTTTTTATTTTTCGTTTTGTGTTTGTGTCAGGATAAACAAGGAGCAAAACACGAAAATTGCATGAGTGTCGATCGATACCCTTTGGTATCGGTCGACACCCTACGCGAATGAGGAGAACATGTATCGATTTAAGCCTGGTATCGATCGCTACCAGGTTGTGTGTCGATCGATACTTAATGTTCCAGCATGGTAACTTCTTGTTTTTCCCTTTTCTATTCTATTCTTTTATTTTTTTTTACCGACTCTGGGCTAGATAACATTGGGGACAGTGTTGTTCAAGTCTGGGGGAGGTGTCTGCTGACATTGTGTTTGTTTTTCTTAAAGTCAGTTGTTTTATCGAGTCAAAAACGTTTTATTGAGTCAAAATTTTAGTTGAGACTGTGATCTTTTTCTTGAATCTGTTGATTTGACATTGCTTCTAAGTAACCATTGTTACAAAATCAGCTCTAGATCGACTAATGAAAAATCCAAAGGCTGACCGGTTAACTAGAAGACACTCATGTTTCCAGCAAAGTTCCTTAAAGCCTGAGCCAAACTTTTGCACTTCATCGATGTGGTTAGTACTCTTAGAGCTTGATTCCTCATTCGTATCTGACAAAGGAACCCAAGTGTTTTAAAATTATGGTATTTCTCTCCCTGTTACAAGTTAATACGATGCATGATAAGATGAAATGATTTTCTTATGAGTAGAGGGTTAGGAAAATTTCCAGCGATCCCATTATTCTACTTAAGAGGGAATGATCACACAAAGGATTGGAAGCGAGGCTAGGATTTTCCTATGATGTCATTATTCGCCTACATCCTTTGATACATTGAGAGGTAAGAACCGGGGATTTGGTGGCAAACACCATCAATACTCGCGTCTCATACCTTGATGTGTATATGCAAAGCTGAAAAAAAAAAAGAACATAATAAGAAATTAGTCTGGGGAGAGAAATAAATCCAAAAAGTGTGAAAAAGGGTGGTTCCTTGTTATGATATTGTATGGGAAAGAATCTATAAGGCTCTTGGTGTTAATCACAGTGATGGAACTGGCGAGGATGGCTTGATTGAACAATGATGTGAGATAATGTGTATAGCCTGGGAAGCTGCGAATGTCTACGGAGAAGTACATGGTGGTTAGATCAAAAGCTGGTTATGTGACATTTGGATGTTTGGGAAATTGGTCATTGCAACGTTTCAAGAACAGGTGAGTCTCTACGTTTCCAAACCTCTTTCTCTGGTTTATTCTTCTATTTGCTTGAGGGCAAGCAAAGAGTAAGTCTGGGGGAGTTGATATATCATGGTTTTTACCCATTTTAGGCCATGATATAAGTCCGTTTATTGAGTCTTTCTGCTATTTCGTAGTATTTTAGAGTCCTTTACATGTTTTAGCACGTTTGGAGCATAATTGGAGATATTGGAGCTTTCTGGAGCAGTTTGGAGCAAAGCTGAAGATCGTGTTGCTGAGTACCCGATTTCACGTCAAGCATCGATCGATACCCCCCTGGTATCGATCGACACTCATCGCAGCACACACGACCCGCGACTTTAATGAAGAGTTAAAGAATTTCAACTTGGTCCATAAGTCTTTAATAATTACAAGAAGCCCCAAAACGTGATTTAGGTTATTTATAAGGATTTTACAGCCACCTTGTTGGCTATGCTTTCATTACTCTTGATTCTACTTTGGTTTTTGGAGAGACAACTCTGAACTCCTGTTTATTTTTGGATTTCTTTGATGATCTATTCAATCATGTTGTTTTCATTCTCCATGTCTGAGTAGATCCAGTTTAGGTTCAAGGTTCTCGAGAGGGTTTTCTCTGAATGCTAGGTTGATTAGTTTATTAGGATTCACCATCTGAATTAGTTCTTCGCTTAGGTTGTGTTCAAAGCTTGTTCTAGATTAGATACCTAGAATATAGATCTTATGATAATTGATTAGGCACGACAGTGCGATTAATTACCTGATATAACCTAAGGTGAGCAAATTGATTATTCGCAAAGAGATTTGGTTTAATTGATTTGTGAACATATTTTAAAGCTGATTTAGACTTTATGATTCGCAAAGAGATTTGGAATTCCTAAGATTTAGATTTAGATAATTCTCGCAACGACAGTTGGTTAATTATACCTTAGTGATTTGAGTTCAAGAACTGCGCTAAATCTGAATCCTGCTAGGCTAGTTAGTTTATATGCATTTATTGATTTTCTAAGAAATACCCTAAGCCTATATTTCTCCCATTGAATTACAACTCTTTTAATTTCTGCACATCTCTCAATTACATCTTTTGGCTTAGCTTAATTCTCATCTATATAATCTATTGTGCGTATCCGTGAGTCTTTGTGGTTCGACCACTAGCTATACTGCAACTACTGCTTAGTACTGTTTAGGGTATTAATTTGAGCATATCAGGTTGATCGAGGTAGAACACTTGATGAGCACAACAGACCTGATCAGTTCTATGCCAATCCAGTTGCGATTCGCATCCCAACTTTTCAGAGGAATGACTTTGAGCTGAAACCTGCGTATTACACTCTTGTAAGTCAGAATCCCTTCCATGGCTTATCTCATGAACACCCCATGGATCATATCGAGAGGTTCGAGAATTTGGTCACTGGTATGAAGTACAATGGAGTGCCCAATGAGTACCTTTTCTGCAAACTTTTCCCATACTCTCTTGGTGGAGATGCTGCTTATTGGCTGAAGCAGTTGACTCCTGGTTCACTAACTACATGGTAGGAGACGAAGAATGCATTCCTGAACAACTTCTATGATGATGTGAGATCCGAGGAGTTCATGAACAAGATCTCTCAATTTGCTCAGGGTCCGACAGAGGCATTCAAAGCTGCTTGGATTCGTTTCAAGTCTTATCAGAGAGATTGTCCGTACCATGGGTTCACTCAGGTTCAGCTGATGGGCATCTTCTACAAAGGGGTTGATTGGAGGTACCAGATGGGTATGGATGCTGCGAGTAATGGGAACTTTAACACCAGGTATCCAGATGATGTGGTTGTGCTGATTGAGAACTTGGCGTCTAGCAATAGCACCAAGAATGCTGATTTCGAGCGAAAGAAGCTGGCCGGAGGAGTTGATGGTTCGCAGATTGCTGAAGTTCAAGCCAAGCTGGATATTCTGATTGGGAAGTCGAAGAAGGCTGTACACTTTGCTGATGGAGGCGATAATATCAGTGGAAATGAAGTGGATGATGTTAACTACGTTGGTGGTTCTGGATTTCAGGGTCAGCAATTTGGGTACAACAACAACCAAAACTTCAACAACAACACTCGCAATTACGGGAACTCTTCGTACCAACCCATTTCTCCAAAATCCACAGAGAATAATAAGATGGAATTCATGATGGAACAACTTCTTCGGGGACAAGAGAAGTTGCAGGGGGATTTCAATGGAAAGTTTGACTCTCTGTACATTGATCTGAATGGGAAAATTGAAGCTATCAATCTTTCTTAGAGAAAGCTGGAAACTCAAGTTGCTCAGACAGCAGCAGCTGTGAAGAGGCAGGAAGGTTTTCTTCCAGGGAAAACTGAGAATCCAAGAGCACACGTCAATGCAATCACCATAGGAAGTGCTAAAGAAGCCACTGCAGTGGTAGAAAAGGGTTTTGATGCAGGAATTTTCGACGATGCTGTTGAAGATGACGACTTGGATTTTGAAGTCACCCGGGTATCGATCGATACCAGCCAGTGTCGATCGATACCGGTCCAAATACCTGCACGTGTGGATAGAAAATCATGTGTGTCGACCGATACCCTCTTGTATCGATCGACACCAGTCCAAGAATTTGTCAAGGACGTCTCGAAGGAGAAAGCATCGATCGACACCCTCCCTGTATCGATCGATACCCACCCAGATACTACGAGGGAGCCGCGTATGAGTGTTGATAGACTTCGCAAGCCCAAGAAGCTGAATCCTATTCCTCAACACCTCTGAGGCCCCATCACTCCAAAACAGCTGTGTGGCTTTGAGAAGAGGGTACGAAGGATTCCTCACTCGCTCATTTTTAAAGAAGCTCTAGAGGGCTGGCCTCTGCTAAGTCACTTCAAAGATTGCAGAGAAACTCTGGAAGAGGTCGAAGTACTCTTTATCGAGGCAAGACGCAAGTCACTACCGCTGAGGCAGTTGACCCAGAGGGAAGACCCAGGGATATTCGCAGTTCCATGCTCCATCTCTGGAGTTGAATTCGATGAGTCTCTCGTTGACTCCGGGTCTAGCGTCAATATAATATCAAGGGGAATTGCTGAACGATTGAAAGCTGATATAAGACCCCCTACGATGCTTCTCACGTTTGCGAACTCCTCCACCTCACCTCCATACGGTACTATCCATGCTTTGCTTGTTAAAGTAGGAGATTGTATGGTGCCCACTAACTTTCAGGTTGTGGAGATGAGCGAAGGATCTGAGGTTTCTTTGATCATGGGACGACCATTTATGGCTACTGTTGGCGCGATCATAGACAATACCTAATAAGAGACTCTCTTTCTCTTACATTGACGGAGATGTCTACTATGATGGCATTCCCTCTAGAGGTGCTCCCACACATGTCTCGTGCTTCACTGTTGTCACAAGAGAGACATTGGTAGTTGATCTTTTGGAAGAGCCTCCTGACGACCCAACTGTCATATACGTTTTCGTTGAACCGCCCAGCATCCCAAAGAAAGTTGTCAGAAAGGCTAAGACAACAAAGAAGAAGGCGAAGAGCAAAAGAGTTGAGAGTACTACCCATGTGACTTTAATCCCTCATAAGTGTGATGGGGATTCGATTAAGTACAAGGTGAAGTGCAAAGGAACTTCGAAACCATTCTCTAAGGCTTGAGTTCTTCGTACTTTGGAGCTGGAGGAGAAAGGAAAGGAGTTTGTGGAGGGCATGATGAGCAGAACTCTGAAGCTAGCGATGTCAGATTGTGGAGCTTATTTTGGAGTCAGCTCTCGATCTTTTCCCGACTGATCGTCCGTACAGTCAACCTCGTGACGTAAAACAAGCGCTTGGTGGGAGGCAACCCACTGGTGAGTCTGCTTTTGAGTCTTTTTCTTTTTAGTTTTCGTTTTGTGTTTGTGTCAGGATGAACAAGGAGCAAAACTCGAAATCGCCTGAGTATCGATCGATACCCCTTCGGTATCGGTCGACACCCTGCGCGAATAAGGAGACCATATGTCGACTTAAGCCTGGTATCGATCGATACCAGGCCGTGTGTCGGTCGACACCAGATGTTCCAGCAAAGTAACTTCTTGTTTTTTCCCAATTATATTCTATTCATTTGTTTTCTTTTACTGGCTCTAGGCTAGATAACACTGGGGACAATGTTGTTCAAGTCTGGGGGAGGTAGTCGCTGACTTTGTTTTTGTTTTTCATAGAGTCAGTCCGTTTTTGAGTCATTCGTTGTTTTATTGAGTCAAAACTTTGTCTGAGACTGTGATCTTTTTCTTGATTCCATTGATTTGACCTTGCTTCTAAGTGACCATTATTACAGAATCAGCTCTAGATCGACTAATTAAAAATCCAAAGGCTGACCAGTTGACTAGAAGACAATCATGTTTCCAGCAAAGTTCTTTATAGCCTGAGCCAAATTTTTGTACTTCATCGATGTGGTTACTCATAGAGCTTGATTCATCATTCGTATCTGACAAAGGAACCCACGTGTTTAAAATAATGGTATTTCTCTCCCTGTTACAAGTTAATAAGATGCATTAAAAGATGAAATGATTTTCTTCTGAGTAGAGGGTTAGGAAAATTTCCAGCGATCCCATGATTCTACTTCAGAAGGGATGATCACACAAAGGTGGAAGCGAGGTTAGGAAAATTTCATGTGATACCACTATTCGCCTACACATTTGATTTACTTTTGAAGGAAGAACCGGGGATTCGATGACAAACACCATCAATACTCACGTCTCGAGCCTTAATTTGTACATGCAAGAAAGTGTAAAAAAGGGTGGTTCCTTGACATGATATTGTATGGGAAAGAATCTAGAAGGTTCTTGGTATTAATCGCAGCGATGAAACTGGCGAGGATGACCTGATTGAACGATGCTGTGAGATAATGTGTGTAGTCTGGGAAGCTGTGAATGTCTACGGAGAAGTACATGGTGGTTAGATCAAAAAGCTGGTTAGGTGACATTTGGGTGCTTGGGAAAAGGGTCATTGCAACGTTTCAAGAACAGGTGAGTCTCTACGTTTTCAAACCTCTTTCTTGGTTTAGTCTTCTATTTGCTTGAGGGCAAGCAAAGGCTAAGTCTGGGGGAGTTGATATATCATGATTTTTACCCCTTTTAAGCCATGATATAAGTCCGTTTTATCAAGTCTTTATTCTATTATAGAGTTTTTTTACAGGTTTTAGCACATTTGGAGCATTATTGGAGATATTGGAGTTTTATGGAGCATTCTGGAGCGAAACTGAAGTCTGGTGACTAAGTGCCCAATCGAAGCGTCAAGTATCGATCGATACCCCCTGGTATCGATCGACACCCATCGAAGCAGATTACAAGTCGCGTCTTTTAATGAAGTTTGACGAATTGCAGAACTTGCCCAGAAGACTTTGATATTTACAAGAAGACCCCAATTCGTGATTTAGGCTATTTAATTAGGTTTTACAGCCACTTTGTTGGCTATGCTTTATTTTACTTTGGTTTTGAGAGAGAGCTTTGTGAGGGAGACAAGTCTGAAACTCCCTTCGTCCGAGAGAAGATTTCGAACCCTCTTGTTACTCTTTCTGTTTTATTTGATGATTTATTCAAACATGTTGATTGTTTCATTCTCCATGTCTGAGTAGATTCACTTTAGGTTCAGGGTTCTCATAAGGGTTTTCTCTGAATGCTAGGTTGATTAGTTAATTAGGATTCACTATCTAAATTAGTTCTTCACCTTAGGTTGTGTTCAAAGCTAATTCTAGGTTGACGAATCTGGAATTTAGATCTTAGGATAATTGATTAGGCACGACAGTGCGATTAATTATCTGATAGAACCTTAGGTGAGCAAATTGATTATTCGCAAAGAGATTTGGTTTAATTGATTTGTGAACATATCAAACTCGGTATTAAAGCTGATTTAGACTTTAGGATTCGCAAAGAGATTTGGAATTCCTAGGATTTAGAATTAGATAGCTTTCGCAACGAGAGTTGGTTAGCTATATCTTAGTGATTTGAGTTCAAGAACCGCGCTAAATCTGAATCATGTTAGTTAGTTTATCTGCATTCATTGATTTCCTGAGAAATACCATGAGCCTATCTTTTTCCCAATTGAATTACAACACTTTTAATTTCTGCACTGCTTTCAATTACATCTTTTGGCTTAGCTTAATTCTCACCTATATAATCTATTGTGTGTCTCTGTGAGTCTTTGTTGTTCGACCCCTAGCTATAGTATAACTACTGCTTTAGTATCTAAATAGGGTATTAATTTGAGCATATCATAAGCTAAGGCCATGTGAAATCCTCCTCAGGAAGAATGTCTCTGATAGCCAGACACAGGAGTAGAAGCTCGGTCACCTTCATCTTGTTCGGTTCCATCTTGCACAAGAGAGTGGTGCTCAAAATCCGAACCAAACAGCGCAGGACCGGGTGTCGTATATCCATCTGAGTGGACTCCTTAGAGTAATATGCACCATTCCCGAAATGCTCCCAAAATGTCTGCATGTCGGGATGCTGCGCGGGAAGAGCAACTCTCCTGCAATCCCATGGAAAACCGTAGATGTCACAGAGATCAGGGAGTGGTAACCTGTACCTCACTCCACAAGCCATGAAAGTCAAAGTGCCCTCCTGTGCATCCTGGAGAACCTCGTCTTGGTAGCATACGCGGACTGTCGCCATGAACTGACGAACCAAGTCCGGGTAAAGATCGTACTGCTGAGTGGCCATCCGGCCAAGACCAATCTTCTCAAGCAAACGGGCCAGCTCTGTGTCAAGGCCCAAACGACGCATGGAGACTCCGTCAACAAACCGAGTAGGCTCTATAACCACTCTCAACCACGCGTTATAGTGCAGCGTGTCATAATCATCCCACTCCTCCAAGATGGGTCTGTAAATGCAATTGTCACTCAGCGCAACCGCTCTCTCTGTCCCGTTCCAATCTCGATGACAAGGGATCCTGGCCATCTCGTTAAGCTTAGGCCAAGGACCTTTGCGCGGTGCTACAGGAACATCCGGAGCAGATGGATTAGAGCTCGATGCGTCTATAGTCCTGGCTCTCTTTGACCTAGATGCCATCTGCAAACAAGACAGAAAGACACAACATAAATCCATCACCTCTCAGCAAATCACAGCAAATTCTCATCAGCAGACACATATTGTGTCGATCGATACCTGAGGGTATCGATCGACACCCTAGGCTAATTCCAGTTCATCGAATGTCCAAAATCCAAATTATCTAAGAGTCGAAACTAAAAACAATTGAATGTAAGGCAAGGTACGAAACTACTCTAGAGCATCTCAGCAAATGACCATTGTCAAGAAAAACAAGTGCTAAAGAGTAAAATCTCACAAACCTCAACCATAAAAATCGGACTGAAAATATGGAATTTCGAAGACATACCTTTGCTGATTGAAGAAACAAATGCTAGAAAGAGATAGAGGATGAAAATTCAATGAATCTAGGTGCTTGAATCACCAAAATCGGTGAAGAAATGAGAGAGATGCGATTTGAGAGGGAGATGGAGGCGGTATCGATCGATGGAGAAGAAAGAAGAGAAAGAGAAACCCGAGGGTTTTAAGACAAAACTTACCTTCCCGCACGGTGTCGATCGACACCGCATAGTATCGATCGACACTCGTTGGCCAAATCCTGCTTTTTGTCCGCGTGATATCAATCGACACGGACTGGTGTCGGTCGATACTCAGCCTTGAAATCTGCTTCACGTTAAGACACAAGACACAAAACCAGAAAAATAAAAACAAAAACAAAAATAAAAGAGTTATGTACAAACTCACCAGTGGGTTGCCTCCCACCAAGCGCTTGTTTTACATCACGAGCTTGACTTCACGGACGATCAGTTAGGAGAAGAATGAGAACTTGCTTCGAAACAAGCTCCACAATTTGACATCGCCAGTTTCGGAGTTCTGCTCATGATGCTCTCCACAAACTGATGTCATTTCTCTTTCAGCTCCGAAGTGAGAATAACTCTAGCCTTAGAGAATGGTTTCGAAGTTCCCTTGCACTTCACCTTATAGTCAATTGAATCTCCATCAAACTTCTGAGGGATTAAGGTCACATGGGGAAAACTTTTTACTCCTTTGCTCTTCACCTTCTTCTCTGCCTTAGCTGTTTTGACGTCTTTCTTGATGATGACAGAAGGACCATCCAGAATATCTATGACAGTTGGCTTGTCAGGAGGCTCTTCCAACAGATCAACCACCAACGTCTCTCCTGCAACAACATCGATGAAAGAGACACGTGTGTGAGTTCCTATATTAGGGATGGCTTCGTAGTACACCTCCTTGTCAATGTATGAGAACGAGATTCTCTTGCTGGGTGTGTCCATAATGGCACCAACCGTAGCCATGAACGGTCGTCCAAGAATCAATTGCGTACGAGATTGTGCACTCATCTCCACAACCTGAAAATCAGCAGGAACCAGACAATCTCCTACGTTAACCAACAAATCAGGGATTGTACAGTATGGAATTGAGGTGGAACAATTCGCGAATGTGATAGATGACTTGGGCGGTCGAATATCAGCTCCTAATCTCTCTGCAATTGCCCTTGATATGACATTGACGCTAGCACCTGAGTCAACTAGAGACTCTTTGAATTCAACTCCAGAGATGGAGCATGGAACGGAGAGTATTCCTGGGTCTTCCCTCTTAGTCAATTGCATCTGCGGTAGTGATGTGCTTCTGACCTTGATAAAGAGTGCCTTAATCTCTTCCTCAGTTTCTCTGCAATCTCGGAAGTGACTTAGCAGGGGGCGGTACTCTAGAGCTTCTTCAAAGGTCAGTGTGAGGGGAATCCTTTGTACCATCTTCTCAAAGCCACGCAGCTGGTTTGGAGAAATAGAGTCCCTGAGGTGTCTAGGTAGATCCGGGTATGGCATTTTAGGTTTGTAAACCCTCTCTGGCATCAACTCAGATGTCTTCTCGACTACAGGGTCAGTGTCGATCGATACAGGAAAGGTATCGATCGATACACGGGGTTTTGAGATTTCCCGTGAAAGTACTTGGACTGGTGTCGATCGATACTGGACGGTGTCGGTCGATACCTTGGGATTTTCTGAATCCTCAGCGTCGTCTTCTACAGGATCGTCGAAAATTCCTGCATTCAAACCCTTTTCTACCACCGCACTGACCACTGTAGCACTTCCTAAGATGATTGCATTGACTTGTTCATTCTGTGAATGAACCATCTTTCCCTTGGCAGGTGCTGCAGTCTGAGCTACTTGAGTTTACATCATCTTCTTATGAATACCGAGAGCTTCGATCCTTCCACTTAGATCTTTGTACATAGCATCCATCTTACCATTGAAGTTCACTGTCATCTTCTCCTGCCCTTGAACCAGCTGTTCAAACATAGCCTTAATCTTACTCTCAGGAGTCTTAGCAGGTATAGGCTGATGAGATGAACTCTCATAGTTCCTTGTGTAGCCACTGCTCTTGAAAGGTTTCTAGTTAAACTGATTCGATCCAAAATCGTCTCCACCAATATAGTTAACATTCTCCACTTCATCTTCAGCAGCAAAGTGGACCGCTTTTTGGGTCTTTCCCACCAACAGATTGTGCATTGAATCCAACTTAGCATTCACCTTTGCGATTCGACTGCTATCCAAGTTACCAGCTTGCTTCTTGCGCTCCATGTCTACATTCTTGGTACTATTGCTAGATGCCAAGTTCTCAATCAGCACATAAGCATCGTCGGGATACCTCGTTTTGAAGTTCCCATTACTTGCAACATCTAAGGACATCTGATACCTTCAATCGATCCCTCTGTAGAAAGTACCCAGCAGCTGAGCCTGAGTGAACCCATGGTGCGGACAATCTCTCTTATATGACCTGAAACGAATCCAAGCAGCCTTGAGTGCCTCTGTCGGACCCTGAGAAAACTGAGAAATCTTGTTTCTGAGCTCTTCGGATCTTGCATCATCATAGAAGTTATCAAGGAACGCAGTCTTGGTCTCATCCCAAGTAGTCAGTGACACAGCTGGTAACTGCTTCAGCCTGTAAGTGGCATCTCCACCAAGAGAGTATGGGAAGAGCTTGCCGAAAAGGTAATCATAGGATACTCCATGGCACTTGATGCTTGTAACCAAATCCTCAAACCTCTCAATGTGATCCATAGGGTGTTCATGAGAAAGACCATGAAAAAGATGCTGACCCACAAGAGTGTAGTATGCAGGTTTCAGCTCAAAGTCATTCCTCTGAAATGGTGGAGGGCGAATCGCTGATCGATTGGCATAAAACTGATCAGGCCTGTTGTATTCACCAATCGTCCTACCGCGATTAATCACAGCGTTCCCTGCATTCACAGCAACTACAGGGGCAATGATATTTCCAGCTTCATCAAGTCGCTGCCCTCTCTCATTTCACAATTGACCCTCTTGGTCTCTCAAAACTCCAGTAGCATCCTGAATAAAAATCATTGTATTGTTCATCTCTGCTGGCTTCTTTGCTTTCCTGTTTGCACGTTCCAAATTTGCTAGCTGCTTGTTTGACAGATTAACTAGCGGAGTGTTCTTGTTCCTTTTGGTTTCTCGAAGAGGTATGCACCTGAAACACAAAAGTCAAGAACGTAAGTAACTGAAATTCACGACGGGTATCGACTGATACCATTAGGGTGTCGATCGATACTCAACGATTTAGACAAAATTCTAAGCTAAAATCTAATGGCGAAATTGAGTCCCCGACAACTGCGCCAAAATTTGATATGCTCAAATTAATACCGTATAAGTACTAAAGCAGTTGTTGTAGTATATGTAGGGGTCGAACACAAGGACTCCAGAAATCACACAATAGATCAGATAGATTCGAATTAAGCTAAACCAGAAGATGTAATTAAAAGCAATGCGTAAATTAAAAGTGATTTAAGTCGATTGGGAGAAAGATAGGTTCAGGGTATTTCTCAGGAAATCAATGAATGCAGATAAACTAACTAGTCAGGATTCAGATTTAGCATGGTTCTTGAACTCAAATCACTAAGATATAATTAACCAAATGTTGTTGCGAAAACTATCTAAATCTAAATCCTAGGAATTCCAAATCTCTTTGCGAATACTAAAGTATAAATCAGCATTTTAATCAGGTTTGATTTGTTCACAAAACAACTAAACCAAATCTTTTTGCGAATAGTTATTTTGCTCACCTTAGGTTCTATCAGGTAATTAATCGCACTATCGTGCCTAATCAATTATCCTACGATCTATGTTCTAGGTAGCTAATCTAGAACAAGCCTTGAACACAACCTAAAGCGAAGAACTAATTCAGATGGTGAATCCTAATCAACTAATCAACCTAGCATTCAGAGAGAACCCTTATGAGAACCCTGAATCTAAATGGATCTACTCAGACATGGAGAATGAAAACAACATGATTGAATAGATCATCAAAGAAATCAATAACAAACAGGAGTTCAGAGTTGTCTCTCCAAAAACCAAAGTGGAATCAAGAGTAATGAAAGCATAAAGAAAGCGTAGCCATCAAAGTGGCTATAAATCCTAATAAATAACCTAAATAACGTTTTGGGGTTTCTTGTAAATATTAAAATCTTCTGGGTAATTTTGCAAATCTTCAATTCTTCATTTAAGTCGTGACTCGTGTCTACTGAAGTGGGTATCGACCGATACTAGCCAGTATCGATCGATACCGAGGCTTCAAATCGGGTACTCAGCTACACGAACGTTGCTTTGCTCCAAAATGCTCCAGAAAGCTCCAATATCTCTAATTATGCTCCAAACGTGCTAAAACCTGTAAAAGACTCTAAAACACTACAAAATAGTAGAAAGACTCTATAAAACGAACTTATATCATGGCTTAAACAGGGTAAAAACCATGATATATCACACGACCACAAGTTCAACTTCCGGGCAAAGCCGAAGCCAATCCTAAGGAGTATGTAAACGCCATCACCTTAAGGAGTGGCACGGTTTTACCTCCAAGAGAAACTCCTTCTACCCTCAATGCGGACATTGAGAAGCAAAGTGGGGGGGGGTGGAACTTCACGAAGATGATGACAAGGTTGGAGATGGGGTAGTGAGAGAGCAAGGCAAGGTTGAAGATGTTGAGAAGGCAAAGCCTAGGGTTGTTGTTGCTAAAGAGAAGCCGGATAAGAATGTGTTCGGCCCTAAGCCATACGTTCCTAAGCTACATTTTCCCAGACGGTTCAAGAATCAACTCATGGACAAGTACAAAGCCATCTTTGATAGGCAAATGGAGAAGCTAGAACTCACAATGCCTCTAGTAGATGCCTTTCTCCTTGTCCCTCAATATGCCAAATTTTTGAAAGATGTCGTGAATAAGAGAGCTAAAGAAATGAAGTCTTTGGTCACTCTAACTCACGAGTGTAGCGCCATCATACAAAAGAAGATGGTGCCCAAGAAGCTAGGAGATCCGGGATCATTCACTCTACCTTGTGCACTTGGTCCTCAAGCTTTAAACCATTGTTTGTGTGATCGTGGAGCCTCATGCCGTTTTTGGTAGCCAAGAGACTAGGCTTCACATGCTACAAGGCATGCAACATCTCCCTAATATTGGCGGATAGGAGCGTGAGGGTTCCTATTGGTTTGCTTGAGGATCTTCCTATCGTGGTGAAGGATTTCACTGTCCCCACGGACTTTGTGGTACTCGAAATGGATGAAGAACCAAAAGACCCTCTTATCTTTGGTAGACCATTCCTAGCAACCGCGGGGCGATAATCGATGTGAGGAAGGGCAAAATAGACCTCCACTTAGGTAAAGGAGAAGTCTTTGAGTTTGATATCAACAAGGTGATGAAGAAGCCCACCATATATGGTCAATGTTTCTACATAGAGACCATGGATGAACTAGCCGACGAATTGCTTGAGGAAATGAGAGTAGAAGATGGTTTGGAAGTGGTCTTGAATAAGGAGCGTGGTGATCATGGGTTCTTGAGTCAAGAGAGTCAAGGTTATGAGCTACTCATGGACTTGCACAAGACGGTTGAAAAGGATACAACATTTGTTGAGTTGTGTGTTCGTGGTACCGAGGTTAAAGATGGGTTAAGGGTTGGCACGGTTCAAGAGGAGTTTGTTCTAGCCGTTGAAGAGACTAGCAAGGGTAAGTCTAGTCTTGAGGAGGACGATTGGAGCAAGCTCAAAGCCCCAAAGGTGGACCTAAAGCAACTTCCCGCGGGACTAAGGTATGCGTTCTTAGGTCCCAACGAGTCTTACCCGATTATTTTGAATGAGAGTCTAGATGAGAACGAACTATCCTCCCTTCTTGTAGAACTTAGGAAATATAGGAGAGCAATTGGCTATTCTTTGGATGATATCAAGGGTATTTCCTCTAGTTTGTGCACGCATAGAATCCATTTAGAGGATGAATCAAGGACCTCTATTGAACATCAAAGAAGGTTGAATCCTAATTTTAAAGATGTTGTAAAGAGAGAGATTCTTAAGCTCTTAGATGCGGGCATTATCTACCCAATATCAGATAGTACTTGGGTCTCACTGGTTCATTGTGTGCCTAAGAAAGGGGGGATAACGGTTGTTAAAAATGAAAAAGGATGAAATGATACCTACTAGGACAATAACCAGGCATATAATGTGCATTGACTATAGGAAGTTGAATTCATCCACTCGTAAGGATCATTTTCCGTTACCTTTCATAGATCAAGTGCTTGAACGTCTAGCTAATCATCCAATTTATTGTTTCCTAGACGGTTATTCGGGTTTCTTTCAAATACCCATACACCCGAATGACCAAGAGAAAATGACTTTCACATGCCCTTATCGCACCTTCGCATATCGAAGGATGCCATTTGGGTTATGTAATGAACCCGCGACATTCCAACGTTGCATGATGTCCATTTTCTCTGATCTTATTGAAGACATGGTAGAAGTCTTTATGGACGACTTCTCCGTGTATGGTTCTTCGTTTGGTGTTTGCTTGTCTAATCTTTGTAGGGTCTTGCGACGATGCGAAGAAGCAAACTTGGTGCTCAATTGGGAGAAGTGCCATTTCATGGTACGTGAAGGCATCGTGCTTGGGCATAAGATCTCCGAGAAGGGGATTGAGGTAGACAAGGCCAAGATAGAGGTGATGGTTAGCTTGGAACCGCGTAAGTCGGTCAAAGACATCCGGTCTTTCTTGGGTCATGCGGGATTCTACCGAAGGTTCATTAAGAACTTCTCGAAAATCAGAAGACCTATCACAATGTTACTTTGCAAGGAGGTTGAGTTCGTGTTTGATGAGGAGTGTATGGTGGCGTTTCTAGAGATCAAGAAGGCGTTGGTTAGTGCTCCCATTGTACGAGCCCCAGATTAGGATCTTCGTTTCGAGATCATGTGTGATGCTAGTGACTACGCGGTTGGAGCGATCTTGGGTCAAAGGAAGGACAAGAAGACCAATGTCATCTACTATGCAAGTAGGACATTAGATGACACTCAAGCCCGGTATGCCACAACGGAAAAGGAATTGCTAGCCGTTGTTTCGCAATGGAGAAATTTAGGTCTTATATTGTGGGATCAAAGGTGATTGTCTACACCGATCACGCGGCCCTAAGATTCATCATGCAAAGAAAGACACAAAGTCGAGGCTACTCCATTGGATCTTGCTTCTACAAGAGTTTGACTTGGAGATAGTTGACAATAAGGGGATAGAGAATGGGGTCGCGGATCACTTGTCTAGAATGAGGATCGAAGACCTTGTCCCAATTGATGATAAGCTCCCCGAGGAGAGTCTCATGGTTGTTGGTGTCTTGAAGAAAGGGGTTGAAGCCATGCGAGGACTAGAGAATGCTAATGGGTTACAAGACGAGAAACTACCATGGTTTGCGGACCTAGTGAACTACTTAGTGTGCGGGAAGGAACCGCCTTTGGATGGGTATAAGAAGAAGAAGTTCTTCCACGACGTGACGAGGTACTATTGGGACGAGCCCTACTTATACAAGTTGTGCTCGGATGGTTTGTATAGGAGATGTGTGACGGAAGAAGAAGTCCAAGGGATCCTACTCCATTGTCACGGGTCAAGCTATGGTGGTCATCATGCCTCCTACAAAACGGCTACAAAAGTTTGCATTCCGGTTTTTGGTGGCCTTCATTATTCAAGGATGCGCATCTCTATGTCTCCACATGTGATGCGTCCCAAAGGAAAGGGAACATTGGGAGGAGAGATGAAATGCCCCAAAACCCAATCCTTGTGGTGGAAATGTTTGACGTATGGAGAATCGACTTCATGGGACCTTTCCCATCATCATATGGTAGCCAATACATATTGGTGGCGGTTGACTACATCTCAAAGTGGGTGGAAGCGATTGCAACCCCGACCAACGATGCTAAGGTAGTGCTAAAGTTATTCAAATCAATCATTTTTCCAAGGTTCGGGGTTCCAAGAGTGGTCATTAGTGATGGTGGATCGCACTTCGTGAACAAAGTCATCGGGAGCCTACTTAAGAAGAATGGGGTGAAACACAAGGTTGCAACGCCCTATCATCCTCAAAAAAGTGAGCAAGTAGAAGTCTCCAACCGCCAAATCAAAGCAATTCTTGAGAAGACGGTCGGTAGCTCGAGGAAAGATTGGGCAAACAAACTCGATGATGCCTTATGGGCATATAGGACCGCTTTCAAGACACCCATAGGAACCACGCCGTTCAACATGCTGTATGGGAAGTCGTGTCACCTTCCGTTGGAATTAGAATACAAAGCTCTTTGGGCGGTAAAGCTTCTAAATTTTGATATCAAGACCGCTCAAGAGAGACGGTTGGTACAACTCCACGAGCTAGAGGAGACGAGGCTTGAAGCATATGAGAGCTCGAGAATCTACAAAGAGAAGGCCAATGCATTTCACGACAAGAGGATAGTGCTTAAGGACTTCAAGAGAGGGGATCTCGTGTTGCTATTCAACTCCCAGTTGAAAATCTTTCCCGGGAAGCTCAAATCGAGATGGTCGGGTCCCTTTAATGTGAAGGAAGTGAGACCTTATGGAACGGTAGTTCTTGTGAGCAAAGAAGGTCAAGATTTCATCGCTAACGGTCAAAGGCTCAAACTCTACCGTGCGAATCAAATCATCGAGGAAGGAGGTTTTATCCCTCTCGATGATGCCCCTCTAGCTTGAGGACTGTAACAAAATTCAAACTTAGTGACTCAAAACAAAGTGCTCTTGGAAGACACCCCAAGCTTATCACTTGTATATACTTTATATCCTCTCTTTTTCTTTGATTATTAGGACTTTTGATCTTTTTGTTAAGTGTTGATAGGTATCTTGGTGATTAAAGATGCGAGGTCTTGCAAGAAAAGGTCCACACCAAGCATACCGGCCTTGTGTACCGGCAATGGTAAGTCCGGTACGCAAAATCTTTCCTAATGCGTCGGAAGAAGTTTGGCCAAGGGAGATGATACCGGCCCGGTACCAAAGAGCGACATGGCCCAATGCCTAAACTTCGCATGACCAGGACTTTTACCGGTTTGGTGCATCGGCCCCGATCGGACCGGTATGAAGGAAACGAGTCACTCGATGACTAAGTATACAGAAGATGATACCGACCCGGTACAGAATGTGTAATAGGCCCGGTGCCGAAGTTTTCCGAAGGCAGAGCTTTTACCGGCCATGCGTCCCGAGCTCGACTTGCCCGGTATTGCCGAGGTGAAAAACAACGCGATACACACCGGACGCATGTACCGGATTTGTCAAGACCGGTACCGAGTGCACGGTAATACACATGCATCCTGAGCTCATGCACCGACTGTCTCACACCCGGTATGAAAACCCCGTACCATGCATGCATCCCGGAGATATATAGCTCGGCACGTCCGAGCTTAACATGCACACGTACCGGATGCGCGTATCGGACACATTTTGCTCGGTATCAGCTTATTGTCCAGCGGTCCATAGATTGGATCTATTATCCGCTGCATAACCCGGTTCCTCGACCCAAGTAAGTGGTCCCCGACCCGCCCATGTATTGTTTTTCTTCCTCTTGTCGCGAAAATACCTCGGCCTTCTCTCTCTCAAACTTCAAAACCTCATCTCTCTCATCTCTCAACCAAAAATCACCATTCAAGTTGCTAAATTCGTCATTTCTCATTATCTTTCTGGATCTACCAACATCTTTTCCATTTAAGGACTGCATCTCCAAGGTATTTCACTCAAAAGTTTCGTGAAAATTTCAAGAACTTGAGCATAAATGAAAAATTTCATGATTTTGTTTGTGTAGTGTTTTTCTTGGATAAATACCTTGGGTTTATGCTCGAAAATGGTTAAGGTTTGTAGTTCTTGAGCTAATTTGCTATGCATTTGAGAAATTTTTGATTTTTGGCCAAGAACTTTAATTTTTGGGTTTGTGACTAAAAGCTCAAACTTTTGAAATTTGAATGAACTCTTGATGCATAAAGTTGGTGTCTTTGATGTTGCTCATGGAAATTTGATTGCATTTATGCCATTTGAGCAAATTTTCCTTTTGCCTCAAAAATGCCTTGGCTTGAAATGATAAGAGGATTGTTTCTTGGCTTCTTTGAACTTATGGACTCTTTGAGGCAATGTAGGTACAATGAAAACCACAAACAATCCAACACCGGCTTCAAGTTTACCGAAGAAGAAGAGAGAATTGGCACTAATGTCTTGTGCCGAGGCAAGTGAAAAGAGAAAGAAGAAGACGGGTCCAACTAGTGAAGAAGTTGAGACCGTGGTAAAAGTAGTGCAAGCGGGAAAGAAAAAGAAAACGGTCCAAGCTAGTGATGAGGTTGAAACCGTGGAAGAAGTGGTGCAATAAAGAAAGAAGAAGAGAATTCCGAAGGCCAAAAAGAGAACTCCCACCTATAGTGAGTACGTAAAGAAACTCAAGGCGGTGACATTTGAGGAGACAAAGTTCCCGGATATGGTTGTGACTGCAAAGATGGGAATCCTAGAGGAGGTGAGAACGATTTTCACCAACATGGGTTATGAAAGAGTCTTCGATGTGAGCAATGTCTACCACAAAGAGCAAGCTTTCCAATTTCTTGCATCATTGGAGGTGAGGTACTATGAGCAAGGTGATGACGACATCAATGAGGAAGATGGTCACGGTTTCTTAGAATCCAAGGTGGGGAGAGAAACCTACAAGATTTCCTTCCATGAACTAAGCAAAGCATTTGGGTTCAAAGAAGAAGGAACCAAGAAAGGGATCACGGTTCTCTATGGGCGGAAAGACTTGCCATACTTATGGAGGATCATCGGCATGGGGGACTACTATCCTGGGGCCATCAAGGGCTCGTGCCTTGACCACCCCGCCATCCGCTATGCTCATAAGATTCTTGCTCACACTTTCTTTGCCAAGAAGGAGTTTGGTACGGTCTCGGAAGAATACATGGAGTTGCTCGGAAGAGGGTTAGCACCATTCCTTAAAACGCCTCAAGACAAGAAGTATTTTGAAGGAGATAGTGCACATCCGTGTCTAACCGCCGTTCTTGCAAACCACTTGCTGAGTTACAAGGAATGGGCTTTCAACACTAGGAGCAAGGATCCCAAGATCTTCATAGGTGGTATCGTGACCACTATCCTAAAGGCAAAATGAATCAAGTTGGGAGAGGAAACTACGAGTGTGGCACTCATGGATGATGCATATCTTTCTAGGACCTCGTTCTTCGATTGCAAGAGTGGCAAAATTTTGCCTACAACTTTCAGTTCACCGAGACTCAAACGGTGAAGATTCTCTTGCCTAACTCCCAACTCACCGCGCTCCAAGAGAGAAAGGATCTCTCCTTCTATCCCACCGAGGACAACTTCTACAACCCGGCGACCGACCCTCATCTAGAGAAGATTCACTTCTGAAAGAAGAAAGTAAAGAAGGTGAATGTTGAGTCACCAACCGGCCATGAGGATGAAGAAGAGAATGGTGAACACTCGGTTCCCACTTGGCCCACTTATGGAAGTGAGAGGTATTGCTTTGCCCCTTATAATGGGAAGATGCCGGATGTTGCTTCAAGGCATGCACACCACCAAACTAGGTTGCTTCAATATTGGTGTAAGTGGCAAGACAAGACCATCCGGAAGTTAGTCAAAACGGTGAAGGGGTTGAAGCACACGGTTAGAGAGCTCAAAGGAAAGAAGAGTGAAGCTAGCTCGTCTCCGAACCAAGGTGAGCAAAACACGGTGGGGCAAGAAGAGGTTGGCGGGTGCTCTACTCCATTGGACCGCCAAATCCAACTATACCAAGGAGAGTTGGCGGAAAATGATGAAGAACGCACTCCATCTCCTCACACGATGAAAAAGGCCAAGAGGAAGGCAATGAAGACGCCTTCACCGTGCTCTAGCAATCTGTCGTACTCAATGGGGACTTCCTCCTCATCCGAAATCTTTTAAGGTAACTCCAAAACCTTGTAAATAATTTTTCTTTCCCAGAGTCTCATGCATTGTATAGTTTTTTTTTCTTGTTTTTTTTTTGGTCTTTCCCTTAAGCTTATTTCACACCGGGACGGTGTGATTTACGTTTGGGGGAGGGTCCGGTATTTAACCTCATTTGCTTTGTCTTATTTTGATTTTTCATTCATCTAAGGCATAGAAAAATCAAAAAAAAAATTATTAAAAATTTCAAAAAGAAGTCATTTAGTATGCATTTCATGAATAGGATCGAGTCTAGTAGCATATAGGTTGCATTGCATATGCATGAGAATTATGATGAGATTTTCCTTGTGGAGTACCATGTTTAGAGATTGATTCGATCCTATTGTTGCTTATTGTTTGATGCTTTTGATCACAAGTTTGAAATCAAGGATAAACCATGTTTTGATCTTGGAATTCATTACTAAGGTCTTAGCTAAAGCAAGTTGATTTGAGTCCATTCCTACTTAAGTGATAACCATAATTTGACATTGTAATTATCATGTTTGTGCATTGCAAAGTGAATGCATGGTTACAACATACATATTTGGGCTGTCTTATCCGCTTTGCCACTCTCTTGTTAGCCCAAATAGTCGATTCCTATCATTGGAAAGTTAACCACTCCTTTAACCCAACCTCCTTTCAAGCCAAATGCTACTTGTGAGTGTTTGTGAGGCCTTTTTCGAATCAACTAGGCAAAATGTGTTGAGTTTAGAACGACAAGGAAAAACTTCCGTGTAGAACTAGCTCGGCATCAATGAGCTTGATATAGGATAAGGCTAGATAGGTTGGGAACATGGGACAAGGGAAAGAAAAAAGATCGTGGGAATGAGAAAAAGGGGTGAAGAAGAATAGGGGATAAGCAAAAAGCTTGAAATGGTTGGCGATAACCGTTTATGGGAAAAGCTCTAAGTGAAAAAGGAAAGAAACTAGTCTCTAGTCTTCAAAAGAAAGAAGGAAAGCCTAAAAGGCTAAGGCAAAGAAAAGAAATAGGAGAGACTAGAGAAAGTAAAGAAGAGCTAAGTAAAGTAAAATGTTGAAAGCCAAACCATTTGGTGAAGAAGGAAATCCCCTAAGTGTTTAAGTGGAGAAGGAAGGTGAAAAGATATGAGTAGTGAAGGCAAAATGCCTTGTGAAAAGGGTAGCTTAGGAAGGATCTTCATTGGGCTTTAGAGATTAGGGGTCAAGTTCGATATGGGGCATTTGGGTAGATGGAAGTCGATCTTGTATGCATCTATTGGGCTTTACTCTTAGCATTTTGCATTAGTTGATTCCTTTTTTAGAGAACCCCTTTGCTCGGAAACCGTCACTTGTATCGAGATCACCTTTATCTCGAAACCTTAACCCTAGCCAAATGCATTCACTTGCCTTGCATAAGCATGATTCATTTGGAAAACGTCTATTGAATGTTAAAGGATTGGATGATTTGAAAGCTTGTGTAGGTTGAGGCTTGAACTTAAATTAGGTAGGGAAGGATATGGCTAGCCCCTATTGAGTAGACTTGTTGATCGCATCTTAGAGCTAGCAACTTGGACATTGATTTAATTTCTTTTCATGGTACTAATGGATTTGAGTTCCCTCTTCTAAACCTCTCTCCCTACTTTTTCTTGTTTGTTTGCTTGAGGGCAAGCAACGAAGTAAGTCTGGGGGAGTTGATATTCTCATAAACTACTCCTTTCATGCGTTCATTTAGTATAGGTTTCCTTGTATTTGCATGTAGTTACTTAGCATTTCTTTGTTATTTTGTCTCATTTGGTGTTTAGAGATCTCATGCTATGTCCTAGAGAGTCTTGCACGTTTTGGAGTCCTTATTAGGTACTTTTGGAAGCTTTCTTGGACACTTTGGAGGAACCGCACTAACCGTGCCGGCAGCACGTACCGGCTCAGTCACACTAGGCATTGGCATTAGGACTCGGCGTTGTAGGAATCACATGTACCAGCCCAGCACGAAGCTTTGCATACGCCCGATATTGGACATTGCATCGGACATGGTATTTTCCGGCTCCATGTAATTGCTTGACTCTACCCGGCATCGAGCAACATCGCATCCCACTAAGGCATCAGCACCGGCCCGACACAAGACGAGTCCCGCATCCGGGTACTGGGCATTGCCGTGCACAGAGTTTTTATCGGACGCACATACCGGTCTCGAGAAGCTCGACATGAAGGAACCTCGGCAAACGGCTAAGGCATGAGGAAGACGATACCAGCCCGGCACGTCAACAAGCATGCACCCGGTACTGAACGATCATCCGGACAGGGATTTTATCGGCTCTGTGTGCCGGCTTCGCGTGACCCGGCATGGAAGAAACTCGGCTTGCGACTAAGGCATCAGGAAGACGACACCGGCCCGGCTCAGCCGTGTGCATGTAGCCGGTACATGACGTTCCATCAGGCAGGGCATTTACCGAGCACATGCACCGGCTCCATCCCATCCGAGACAACGTCCGAACATCGAGGACACATCCATACCGGCCCGGTGTACTGGCCCCGTATTGGCCGGCGCTTAACTTCGACCCAAGATTGACCGGGTCAATACCCGATTTGTTCCGGTTTGACCCGGTCAACTCCTCATCCATTTAAAAACTCAAAAACCCTAATTTTCATTTTATGCTTTCTTTTGTCTAAGAAACCCTTCCCTCTTTTGAGAGTGTTCTTGGATTTGTAAGAGAGGATCTTCTACTTTTTATGCAATTAAGTCTTTGTTTTCATTGATTCCTTCCATCTAATCTTCTTTCTATCTTATCTATTCAAGATTCAATCACGAAAACTTCTCCTATCCAAATCGATTTTGAGGGGATTTTCGTGGGTCTTGAGTAGTCTTCTTAATATCTTGAGATGAGCTAGATTAGGGTGATTTGATGCATGATCTAAGGTGTTTAGTGATAGATTATCTTATATCCCTCTTTGTTTAATGCTCTTAATGCTAAATCTAGCTTGATGGAGTGGATTTAGATGATAGGTGTTTCATTGCACACCAAGTGTTTGATGAAATGCCTTGATAAATTATTCAAGGGTTTTATGCTCCTAGCCTAAGAGATTAGTTGTCTAGGGCATATCTTTCGTTGATCTTGATGATATTCTTAATGCTTGTCGATTGATAATCCACAAACGATGGTTTGCTAATGGATTTGATAATTAACATAGTGATTAGTTGCTTGAGAAAGAACTAATCAAGATTAGAGATCTAATACCTAGGGATAACTTGTTGAGTAATAGAACACCTTGGATCATGCATTGGTAACCTCAAAATCGATTACCCTCTCTCTTGATTCGCCTTTGTTATTTGATTTACAACTTGTTTAGTATTGCTTTTGTTTGTTTGAATTTGGATACTTAATCATAAACCACCTTGTTTAGCTTAATTTACTTATGATCCTTGCATTCTTAGTGTTTACGACTATTTCCCAATATTGGGTTCGATAACCTTTTACTACATCGGTTAGAGGGTATTGATACCTTGAGATACCGAAAGATGTTGTATCAGGAAGATCACAAGATGGGTCGATAAAATTGTGAATTATTTGGCCTCGTTAAAAACCTATCTTCGTAAAACTCAGTGGGACAAAAACGAAGACAGGGAAAAAGAGCACGCAAATTATTCACAAACCCACCAAGTGATTTCTTTGGGCCTGAATCATAACCGGTGTGTGATACATGATATTTCAATCTCTTTGGAGGTATCAATATCCCAATACGATGTAGTAAGGAGGTTATCAATCCATAATTGGGATTATTCTAATCACTAAGAATGCAAGGAGCTTATGCAAGTTAAGCTAACAAGGTGGTTTTAGTACTAAGTACCCAATTCAAAACAAGCAATGCAATAACTAAACAAGATGTAATTCAAATAAACAAAGCGAATCCTAAGATGGAGTTATCGAATTTAGGTGATCCAAGAACAATTCATGGTGTTCTTTCACTCAAACAAGCTATCCCTAGGCAATAGATCTCTAATCTCTATTAGTTCTCTTTCAAGCAACTAATCACTATGTTAATCATCAAATCCATTAGCAAACTCTCATTTGTGGATTAACAATTAGCAAGCATTAAGAATAATAACAAGATCAACCAAAGATATGCCCTAAACAACTAATCTCTTAGGTTAGGAGCATAAATCCCTTGAATAGTTCATCAAGGCATTTCATCAACCACGTGGTGTGCATGAAATGCCTTATGATCTAGATCCACTTCATCAAGCTAGATCTAGCATTAAGGACATTATTCAAGGAAGGAAATAAGATAATATATCCCTAAACACCATAAACCATGCATTGGATCACCCTAATCTACCCCATCTCAAGATCCTAAAAGACTATTCAAGACCCATCAAGAACAACCCAAAATCGATATGGATAGGGTTTGAATCCATGGATGAATGTTAAATAATCAAGACAGAAAGAAGATAGATGGAAGGGATTGATAAAAATCAAAACTAAATTGCATAAAACAAAGGATCCGTCTTATAAATTTCAAGTTCTCTCTCAAAGGTGATGGTTTTAGACTTAAGAAAAGCTTAAAAACTCAAAATTAGGTTTAGATGGGTTTTATATGAAAAGTGGGCGAACAGGGTCAACCCGGAACAAATCGGGTTTTGACACGGTCGAATTTGGGTCATCGTTCCAATACAGGCCGGCGCGAGCCCGGTGCACTTGGCCGGTGTGAGAAGTTGTTGCCGAAAGGTGTAGCACCGGGCGGCTTCTAGCCGGGATAGGAGGCCGGGAAAGTCCATGGTCGGGAGATGGTCTGGCACCGGGCTGACTTGCCGGCTTCGTCTTCCCCGGGACGAACGTGCCATGCATGCTTCGATGAGAGGTGCAACGCCGGGCCGTCTAGATCAGGGGCAAGCATCCGGGTAAGGTTCAGCACCGGGCATGTGCACGGTCTTGTCCCGGGCCGGTCCATGAGTGCTCGATGATGGCGATGCTCTTCTCGATGCCGGGCACCGGACATGGGGATCGTCGTGTGCAAGCGGCTGGTTCGGTGAAGATGATAACGCCGACCCTTTCCAAACGTTGATACAATGGTCCCGAGGTAAGTGTGAGCTCCTCCAAAGTGTCGGAAAGCCTCCAAAGTACCTAATAAGGACACTAAAACATGCAAGACTCTCTAGGACATATCATGAGACCCCTAACTCTAAATGGGACAAAACAATTAAGAAAATCTATGAAACCATATGCATATGAGATGAAACCTATGCTAAATGAAGGCATGAAAGGGACAAAATACGAGAATATCAACTCCCCCAAACTTACTCTTTTGCTTACCCTCAAGCAAATAAATAAGAAAAAGTAGGGGAAGAGGTTTGAAGGTGGGAACTCAAATCCACAAGTAGCACAGAAAGAAATCATGTTCACCGTCCAAGTAATGTAGTTCTAAAATGCACAAGTGAGCCTACTCCAAAGGAGTTAGCCATTCCCATTTCATCATGTATCAAATCCAAGCCTCATGATATGCTCAATTTAATACCCTAAAAAGTACTAAAGCAGTTGTTGTAGTCTAGCTAGGGGTCGAACACAAGGACTCACGGAAACACACTATAGATTATATAGATTCGAGCTAAGCTAAGCAATTCAGTTTAAATAGAAAGCAGAAAGTAACAAACGAGTTGTATTCGATGGGAGAAGGATAGGTTCAGGGATATATCTCAGGAAATCAATGAATGCATAAATAAACTAACTAACAGGATTTCAGATTAAGCACAGTTCTTGAACTCAAATCACTAGAATATAGTTTACCAACTTTCGTTGCGAAAACTATCTAAATCTAAACCCTAGGAATTCCAAATCTCTTTGCAAATCCTAAAATCTAAATCAGCTTTAAATTCAGGTTTGATATGTTCACAAATTGATTAAACCAAATCTCTTTGCGAATAATCAATTTGCTCACCTAAGGTTCTATCAGGTAATTAATCGCACTCTCGCGCCTAATCAATTATCCTAAGATCTAAGTTCCAGATTCGTCAACCTAGAATTAGTTTAAGAACAACCTATGGTGAAGAACTAATTCTGGTGGTGAATCCTAACAGATAATTAACCTAGCATTCAAAGAAATCCCTTAAGAGAATCCCCAAACCTAACGAGAGATCTACTCAGACATGAAGATTAAATCTATAGACATGTTTGAATAGATACTCTATAAAATCAGAAAGAGTTACAAAGGTTCTGAGATCTGATCTCGGACGAAGGGAAATCAGACTTGTTTCTCAAACCCAGAGTAATCAAAGTAATCAAAAGTAAAGCATCAAAAGGCATCGCCTAAACAATGGCTGTAAAATCTTATTTATAACCTAAATCATGACTTGGGGTCTTCTTGTAATTATTAAAGACTTCTGGGCACTTTTGCAATTCTTCAAGTCTTGGAAAACTCGCGGGTCGTGTCTTGCTGCGATGGGTATCGATCGATATCAGGGGGTATCGATCGATGCTTGACGTGAGATCAGCTACTCAGCAACACGACTTTAGCTTCTGCTTCAAAATGCTCCAGAAAACTCCAATAGTTCCAATAATGCTCCAAACGTGCAAAGACCTGTAAATGACTCAAAAAGACTCCAAAACACTATACAAACACTATAAAAAGGACTTATATCATGGCTTAAATGGGGTAAAAACCATGATATATCAACTCCCCCAGACTTAGCCTTTTGCTTGCCCTCAAGCAAATAGAAGACTAAACCAGAGAAAGAGGTTTGAAAACGCGGAGACTCACCTGTTCATGAACCATCGAAATGACCTTTTTCCCAAATACCCAAATGTTACCTAACCAGCTTTCGATCTAACCACCATGTACTTCTCCGTAGACATTCGCAGCTTTTCCAGACTCCATACATAATCCCACAGCTTTGTTCAAGTAAAACCTTCATCGCCAGTTTCATCGCTGCAGTTAATGTTTAAGAACCTTCTAGACTCTTTACCAGACAATATCATGACAAGGAACCACCCTTTTTCATACTTTTTGTATCACTTTCTCTCCCCCAGACTTATTTCTTATTAAGTTCCATTTTTTTATTATTCAGCTTCTTAGCATATACACATCAAGGTATGAGACGCGAGTACTGATGGTGTTTGCCACCAAGTCCCCGGTTCTTCCCTCTTTATGTATCAAAGGATGTAGGCGAATAATGGCATCATAGGAAAATCCTAGCCTCGCTTCCAAACCTTTGTGTGATCATTTCCTCTTGAGTAGAATAATGGGATCCTTGGAAATTTTCCTAGCCCTCTACTCAGAAGAAAATCATTTCAATCTTTTATGCTCTTTATCTATCAACTTATAACAGGGAAGAGAGATACCATAACACTAATCACATGGGTTCCTTTATCAGATATGAATGATGAATCAAGCTCTAAAAACACTAACCACATTGATGAAGTGCAAAAATTTGGCTCAGGTTTCAGAAGAACTCTGCTGGAGACATGGATGTTTTCTGGTCAACTGGTCAGTCCTTGGGTTTTTCATTAGTCGATCTAGAACTGGTCCTGTAACACTGTGCACTCAAAAACAAAATCAAATCAATAGGTTCAAGCACATGATCATTATCTCCAACAGGTTTTGACTCAATAAAACAATTTTGACTCGATAAAACGACTGACTCTAAGAAAACAAAAACCAATGTCAGCAGACACCTCCCCCAGACTTGAACAACACTGTCCCCAGTGTTATCTAGCCTAGAGTCAGTGAAAGAAAACAAATGAACCGAGTGGATTTTTGAAGATGAAGAAACGTACCTTTACAGGGTATCGATCGATACCAAGGGGTGTCGATCGATACCAGCCGTATTTCGACAAAGATTAAAAATCAGTGGTGTCGAGTTGCTTAACCAGGGAAAGCGTTCCATTGTGTTAAAAGTTAGCACTGTTAGGAACACTCAAAAACAGGTTAAAAGCAACATGGTAGATCAAACATAAATCCAGGAAGTTCAAATGCAAAAACTGACAGTGACATAAGTTCAACAGAAGAAAACAAAAAGAAACAAAAATACAAACGTGAAAAGCAGATAGAAGGGTTACTAATCCTCCGTCTCCTCAGAATCACTCTCGTCCTCAGCAGTGTGTGAAGGTCCCTCTCCGGATGGTGAGCGCGGGCGAGAAGGGGCAATGCAGCCGCAGCGAGAGAGAGTCGAGATCGCGTTCCAGATGCTCTCGAAACTCTCAACCACGTACCTCTGAAAGGTGTCAGCATCCATCGGGATCGCAGGTGGTGGGGCGAAAGTGCTCGCAGAGGATGGAAGACCACGTGTATGTCGGGATCGACCTCCAGCAAGGTCGATGGCTGGCTCATCCTCAGCAGGAGCAGGGGCTCTAGTGACGGGTCCCCGGCGTCGAGTAGCAGGAGCTGCTATCAATAGATCCTCAGCAGGCTCAAAACGCAGCTGCGATGGGGTGTCACCAATGTCTGTCAGCCCTCTGTTGGGCAGCTGAACAAGAAAATCTCCACCAGATGTGGAGAAATACCAATGTATCTGAGGTTTCAGCCACCTCACGTTATGTAGATGCTGCTCATCCATGAAGAGACGTGCAGTGGAGATGGAGCAGCTCGCGGTACTGATACCAAAGTGCTGGAAGATAGGAGTGAGAAGACTCCCAACAGACTCGGTCTTCCTAGCTGTGCCTCTCGTGCTCTTGCCTACAAAAGGCTTAGTCTTCAAGGAGACCAAATGATGTGCGAATACAGCTCCCAGGTTGACTTCCGTGAGCTCAGGCCACTCGTGATCCTCTCCCGGAATGATGTCTCTGATAGCCAAGGCCAGCACCAAAAGCTCAGAGAATCGCATCTTGTTGGGTTCCATCTTGCACAGAAGGGTGTTGCACAGAAGGGTGTTGCTCAGAATCCTAACCAAGCAACGCAGGACAGGGTGACGCACATCCATCTGGGTGGACGTGCTAGAACGATAGACACCAGTCCCAAAATGTGCCCAGAAACCGTGCACGTCAGGGTGTGATGTAGGAAGCTCGACTCTCATGAAGGCTCTCTGAAAGCCATAGATGTCGCACAGGTCAGGAAGGGGCAGCCTGTACCTAATCCCTCGAATCATGAAGGTTAAGGTGCCCTCCTGCGCGTCCTTAAGATCCTCGTCCCTGTAGTAGACGCGAACTGTCGCCATGAACTGACGAACCAAGTCAGGAAATAGGTCGTACTGCTGTGTAGCAAGAGTGCCTAGACCAATCCTCCCAAGTTGACATTGGAGTTCCCCATCTATGCCCAAACGATGCATGACAACTCTATCAGCGAATCGAGTAGGCTGAACATCGATGCCTAGCCATCCGTTGTAATGCAGCGTATCATAGTCATCCCAATCGTCAGAGATGGGCCTGTAGACGCAATCCCATCTCTCAACGATTGCCCTATCCGTTCCTTCCCAAGCTCTGGTGCAAGGAATCTTAGCCTTCTCGTTCCTCTTAGGCCAAGGTGCTCGACATGAGATGCTAGGTGCCGCAGGAACGGCAGGAGGTAATGAAGGCTCTGTTCCTGGCATATCACGGATTTCGAGCAGCGAGTCGTGTGAAACCTCAATGCACTCGGACGCTCCAGCAACCTGCACCTTGTAGCGGTCATTGCGTAGGCAAGCGTGCACTACACCTGGTCGCCAAAATATTCCATCCAAAACCTTGACATGTTGCATCAGAAGGTATGTTTTTGGGCGCAGGTTGGAGCTGGATGCGTCATCCGTTCGGTTTCTCTTACGAGTGCTCATCTGCAATCAAAGACAAGAGCACAATCAGCATCAAATTTCGTAAAATCCCATATCTGGACGTAGGGTATCGATCGATACCACCAAGGTATCGATCGATACCCTGGCGATTTGAGAACCAAAAACCCATAATCCATCAAATCTGTGAAAAATTTCAAGTTCTTAGCACAGAAGGGTTCGATTAGCCGTTCCAAACACTTATCCAACAGGTATTGCAAGGCAAAAACGAGTGAAGAGGTGCAATAACCATAAGAACTTAACCTTGTGCTTTTCGACCTAAAAAGAGGGTTTAGAGTGTCGTACCTTGCAGATCGGGTAAATAGATGATAGAGATGGATAGAGGATGAAAATCCAATGAGGTTAGGCACCAAAATCAGTCAAATCCGCGAAGAAACGAATATTTGGTGATTTAGGATTGGTTTTTGGCTGAGTATCGAACGATGGGTACTATTGAGAAAGGAAAGAAACCCCAGGGTTTTAAGAGAGAACTTACCTGGACGTGGAGTATCGATCGATGCTTGTCATTTTTAGTCGGCACTGGATGGTGTCGATCGACACATGTGAGGAATGAAGTCCCTCTTAAAACACTTAGTATCGATCGATACCAGGGGGTATCGATCGACACTCATCGTGGAAATCTGTCTCACGTTTTGACACAAGACACGAAACCAAAAATAAACAGAGATAAAAGGGTTTATATACAGACTCACCAGTGGGTTGCTTCCCACCAAGCGCTTGTTTTACGTCACGAGCTTGACTGTACGGGCGATTAGTCAGGAGAAAAGTGAGAACTTGCGTCGAAACAAGCTCCACAATTTGACATCGCCAACGTCAGAGTTCTGCTCAGCATGTGTTCCACAAACTCCGGTCCTTTTTCTTTCAGCTCTGAGGTGAGGATAACTCTTGCTTTGGAGAATGGTTTAGAATTCCTCGTTCTTTTCACCTTATATTGGATCGAGTCTCCATCGCATCTCTGAGGTTTCAAAATCACAGAAGGAGTACTCTTCACTTCCTCGCACTTTGCCTTTTCCTTCGTCTTAACCATTTCAGCATCTTTCTTGATGGAGATAGAAGAACCATCTAGAATTTCTGTGACAGTTGGTGCGTCAGGAGGTTCTTCTAAAAGATCAATCATCAAAGTCTCTCCTGTGACAATGGTTGTGCAAGAGATGTGCGTAGGAGTTCTCCTAACGGGTATGGCATCGTAGTACACGTCCTTATCAATATATGAGAACGAGATCTTCTTGCTTGGCGTATCCATGATTGCACCGACCGTAGCCATGAAGGGTCTTCCTAAGATCAATTGCGTAGTCGAATTTGTGCTCATCTCGATGACTTGAAAATCGGTAGGGACCAGACAACTTCCCACTTTGACAAGCAAATCGGCGATTGCACCATATGGAGTAGAGGTAGACGAATTCGCGAATGTGATAGACGTCTTGGGAGATCGAATATCAGCCCCTAACCGCTCTGCAATTGCCTTTGAGATGACATTGACACTAGCCCCTGAGTCAACGAGAGATTCTTCGAATTTAGCCCCGGAGATGGAGCATGGAACTGAGAAAATTCCTGGGTCTGCCCGTTTAGTCAGCTGCGTCAATGGAGGCGGTCGAAAGTACGGCAATCTAGAATTGTAGCTCCTCTGCTCAGTCAGATCAGGCGCCTTCATGCAATCTGGTGCAATCTGCGAGGGGTATCGATCGATACCAGGTGGGGTGTCGATCGATGCTCTGAGTTTTGACACGTCTCAAGAGAGAATCTTCATTGGTATCGATCGATGCTTGGTAGTGTCGGTCGATACCTTGGTGATTTCGGGATCATCCTCACAGTTCTTGGCAAAGTTAGCAAAGAGCTTAGCAGTTTGGGTTAACTGTGTATCTGCAATCGTCTGACGAACGCTGAGAGCCTCTATTTTGCTAGTCAGATCAGTGTACATGTCATCCAGCCGTCCGTTGAAGATTGATGTCATTTGCTGCTGTCCTTGAAGAATTCGTTCAAGCATGGATTCTATCCTGATTTCAGAAGATCTGTCCGGAGTGGATGTGTATCTATGCCTTTGATCTGGAGATCCATCTCTACCCACGTAGTTAACATGTTCCACTACATCCACTTCAGCAATCTGCACATTCTCCATGCTTTCAGCTTGCTTCTTTTGCTCAAGATCTGCATTCTTGGCGCTATGGCTAGATGCAAAGTTTTCGATCAGCTGGTAAGCATCGTCAGGATATCTGGTGAAGAAGTTTCCATTGCTAGCAGAGTCCAATGCCATCTGGTACCTACAATCGATTCCTCTGAAGAAGAATTTCAGCAACTGAACTATGTCGAAACCATGATGCGGACAATCCCTCTGATAAAATCGAAATCGCTCCCAAGAAACCTTAAGTCCTTCAGTTTTCCCCTGAGAGAATTTAGAGATTTTGTTCCTGATTTCCTCGGATCTTGCATCATCAAAGAAATTGTTCAAGAAGGCGCTCTTGATCTCGTCCCAGGTAGTCAGTGATCCAGGAGGTAACTGCCTCAGCCAGTAAGTAGCTTCCCCACCAAGAGAGTATGGGAAAAGCTTGTAGAAGAAGAATTCGTTGGGCACTCCATCGTATTTCACGCTAGTGACCAAATCTTTGAACTTCTCTATGTGGTCCATAGGATGTTCATGAGGAAGGCCATGAAAAAGATGTGATCCCACAAGTGCAAAGTAGGCTGGCTTCAGCTCAAAGTTGTTCCTCTGGAACGTAGGAATGCGGATTGCCGAACGATTGGTATAATACCGATGAGGCATGTTGCACTCACCAATCGTTCGATCACGAGTAACCACTGCATCTCCACCAACGTAGTTACGCCCAGCTGGCGCAATGATCGCTGTGTTGCTCATCGCAGATGTTTGTGTCGTCTTTTTCCTTGCACGTCCCAAGTTGACACCTGAAACACACTAGGTAAGAGACGTTAGTAACCAAGGGAAAAATCGCCTAGTATCGACCGATACCTGTGAGTATCGATCGATACCGACAAACTTAGTCGAAACTCTAATCTAAAATCTAATGGCGAATTGAGTCCCCGGCAACGGCGCCAAAATTGATATGCTCAATTTAATACCCTAAAAAGNTTAATCCGAATCCTGTTAGTTAATTTAGCTGCATTCATTGATCTCCTGAGAAATACCCTAAGCCTACGTCTCCCCAATTGAATTTACAAACGTTTTACTTGCAATCCTGTTTTCAATTACATCATCTGGTTTAGCTTGTTTCTGATCTATAGAATTTATTGTGTGATTCTTGAGTTCTTGTGTTCGACCCCTTGATTTACTGCAGCAACTGCTTTAGTACTTTTTAGGGTATTAAATTGAGCATATCAATTTTTGTGTTATTCCCAAATCGCTGACCCTGAAAACCAGAACCACCAACGTAGTTAACATCCTCCTCTTCTTCTTCCATGATATGCTCAATTTAATACCCTAAAAAGTACTAAAGCAGTTGTCGTAGTCTAGCTAGGGGTCGAACACAAGGACTCACGGAAACACACTATAGATTATATAGATTCGAGCTAAGCTAAGCAATTCAGTTTAAATAGAAAGCAGAAAGTAACAAACGAGTTGTATTCGATGGTAGAAGGATAGGTTCAGGGATATATCTCAGGAAATCAATGAATGCATAAATAAACTAACTAACAGGAATTCAGATTAAGCACAGTTCTTGAACTCAAATCACTAGAATATAGTTTACCAACTTTCGTTGCGAAAACTATCTAAATCTAAACCCTAGGAATTCCAAATCTCTTTGCGAATCCTAAAATCTAAATCAGCTTTAAATTCAGGTTTGATATGTTCACAAATTGATTAAACCAAATCTCTTTGCGAATAATCAATTTGCTCACCTAAGGTTCTATCAGGTAATTAATCGCACTCTCGCGCCTAATCGATTATCCTAAGATCTAAGTTCCAGATTCGTCAACCTAGAATTAGTTTAAGAACAACCTATGGTGAAGAACTAATTCAGGTGGTGAATCCTAACAGATAATTAACCTAGCATTCAAAGAAATCCCTTAAGAGAATCCCCAAACCTAACGAGAGATCTACTCAGACATGAAGATTAAATCAATAGACATGTTTGAATAGATACTCTATAAAATCAGAAAGAGTTACAAAGGTTCTGAGATCTGATCTCGGACGAAGGGAAATCAGACTTGTTTCTCAAACCCAGAGTAATCAAAGTAATCAAAAGTAAAGCATCAAAAGGCATCGCCTAAACAATGGCTGTAAAATCTTATTTATAACCTAAATCACGACTTGGGGTCTTCTTGTAATTATTAAAGACTTCTGGGCACTTTTGCAATTCTTCAAGTCTTGGAAAACTCGTGGGTCGTGTCTTGCTGCGATGGGTATCGATCGATACCAGGGGGTATCGATCGATGCTTGACGTGAGATCAGCTACTCAGCAACACGACTTTAGCTTCTGCTCCAAAATGCTCCAGAAAACTCCAATAGTTCCAATAATGCTCCAAACGTGCAAAGACCTGTAAATGACTCAAAAAGACTCCAAAACACTATACAGACTCTATAAAAAGGACTTATATCATGGCTTAAATGGGGTAAAAACCATGATATATCACCTCAATCTACACAAGCACCGTATTCCCCAACCCCTTAACATTCATTAGTGGTGTAACCATGAATCATGTTTATGCAAGGTCAAATCGAATTCGTTTGGCTAAGGGTTCGGTTATGAGATGAAGGTAATCTCATTATCATGCATGGGTATTCAAGTTCAAGGATCTCTCATGGAATGAACAAACTTTAGCAAAATGCTAAAGGTAAAGGCAACCTATGCATACAAGGGAGAATTATCATCTATCCAAATGCCTAGAGTGTCTCTAACCTAAAGCTTTCTAACCCGTTGTGCTCACAACCTAAGCTACCCTTTTCATCCCAAGGCATTTTGCTTTTCTCAAACTCACACATGCTTATTGTGTTTTCGCTTCAGCTTCTTCTCAAAATGGGGATCGACTTCTTCTTCCTTGTTGTTATTGTTTGGTGCTTCTTCGTTTCGACTTAGCTCTTCGTTTCTTCATTTTTGTTCACGCCTCTACTCATCTTTGATGCTTGGCCTTTTCGGCTTTCTTCTTTTTCTTTGAATCTTTTAGGCTATCTTATTCTTAGAGCTAGTCTTATTATTTTCTTTTTGCACCAAACAATCTATGCAAATTCGATCCCCTTTTCCTATCCCCTTTTTCATCTTTTCCAATCCACATATATCCGATCACCAAGTTTCAAAACCGTTTCCCCCCAAACTTGAACCAATACCCGTCATCCTAACTAGCCTATCCCTAGATTAACTCCGCGATGTTGGAGCTAAGTCTACACGAGAATTCCCTCTTGTCGCCCTAAACCTAACACGTTTTGCCAAGTTTGTTCGAAAGAAAGGCCTCACAATTCACGCACTAATAACAACGGCTAGAAAGAAGGTTGAGGTTAAGGTAGGGAAAACCATTCCAATGATGGGATATGGCTACTTGGATAAACAAGAATGGTAAAAAGGGAAAAGATTATCCAAATATGTATATGTGATCCACGAATTCATTCAAACATGCATAAACACAATATTTACAAGTCAAGATTAGGGTTATCACTTAAATGGGGTTGGATGCAACTCAAGCATGCTTCAATCAAGGCAAGTATGATGATACATGAGAACTAAGAATGGTGCATTTTTACTTTCATGCTCACTTAAATGCATCAAACAATTACGAACGAGGGAATTGAATTAACTTCTTAAAGTGCTACTCTACAAGGGAAGTGCATCATTCTTCCCATGCATATGCAATGAATTCTAAGTAATCAATCCTAGACTCAATGTACAAATGCAAATGCATCCTAAATGACACCCTAAATGACTTCTTTTTGAGTTTAAATTTTCAAAATTTTCAATTTTTTTGTTAGTTTTTCTATGCCTTAAATGAATGCATGAGACTCAAAATGCAAAACTCAAAATAAGACAAAACAAATGACATTAGATACCGGTCCCTCCTCCAAACTTAAATCACACCGTCTCGGTGTAAAATAAATCAAAGGAAGAGACTCAAAAATAACAAAACAAAATGCAAGACTCAAGTAAAATAAAAACTATTTACAAGGTTTTGGAGTGATACCTCAAAAGCTTTCAGATGGGGAACAAGGCCCCATCGAGTATGAAGGATTGCTAGAGCATGGATACGGTGTCGTCATTGTCTTTCTCTTGGCCACTTTCACCTCGTAGGAGGATGGAACGTACTCGTTGTCATGAATCACCAACTCTCCTCCATGTGGTTGAGGACGTTGGTTCAACGATGTAGAGCATTCTCCAATCTCCTCTTGCTCCACCGTGCTCGGCTCTCCTTGGCCGCGAGAGAAGCTTGCCTCTCCTTTCTTTCCTGTGAGCTCTCTAACCTTGCCCTTCAAGTCCTTGACCGCCTTTACCAACTTCCGGATCGTCTTGTCTTGCCACTTACACCAACGTTGGACTAACCTCGTTTAGTAGTGGGCATGTCTCGTGGCAACATCCGACATCTTCCCATCATAAGGATCAAAGCAATACCTCTCGCTTCCATACGTTGGCCAAGTGGGAACTGAGTGTGCATCTTCATCATCCTCATCCTCTTGGTCGTTGGAAGGATCAACTTCTTCCCTTGGCACTTTCCTCCCCTTCCTCTTTCGTTGGAGGATTATCTCTAGTGGTGGGTCGGTTGTCGGGTTGTAGAAGTGATCATTGGTGGGGTAGAAATGGATGCTTTCTCTGCCTTGGAGTGTGGTTAGATGGGTGTTAGGCAAAAGGACCTTCACCGTGTTGGTCTCGGTGAGTCTTAGGTTTTAGGCAAAATTCTTGCCTATCTTGCCCTCGAAGAACGATATCCTAGAAAGATATGCATCATCCATGAACACCACACTCTTAGTCTCCTCCGCCAACGTGATTCCCTTAGCCTTTAGGATTGTGGTCACTATACTACCTATGAAGATTTTCGGATCCTTGCTCTTTGTATTGATTGCCCAATTCTTGAAATCGAGTAAGTGATTCACAAGAACGGCGGCTAGACATGGGTACGCACTCTCTCCTTCGAAATGCTTCTTGTCCCTAGGAGTGTCAAGGAACGGTGCCAATCCTATACCAAGCATCTCCAAGTCCTCTTCTGAAACCGTTCCAAATTCCTTTTTTGCAAAGAAAGTGTGAGCAAGGATCTTATGGGCATATCTAATGGCGGGATGGCGGATGCACGTGCTCTTGAAGGTTCTGGAAGTATACTCCCCCTTACCAATGGTGTTCCACAAGTAGTGCAAGTCCCTTTTTCGATAGGAAAACTTTAGGCCTCTATTTGTTCCTTCTTCTTTGAACCCAAATGCTTGGCTTATCTCATGGAATGTCATGTTGTAAGCCTATCTCCCCACCTTGAACTCAATAAACCTGTGCCCATCGTCCTCATTGGCAACTATATTCCCCTTCTCATAGTACAAAGCTTCCAACGATGCAAGGAATTGGCAAGCTTGCTCCTTGTGGGTAATGTTGGCAATGTCGAAGACTCCACTAAACCCCATGTTGTTGAAGATCGATTTCACATCCTCAAAGATTCCCATCTTCTCAAGCACAACCTTGTCCGGAAACTTTGTCTCCTCAAATGTGATTTTTTTGAATTTCTTGAGGTATTCACTATGGGTTGGGGTCCTCTTCTTAGACTTGGGAACTCTCTTCTTCTTTCTCTCTTGAAACACTTCCTCCACAATCTCTTCTTGCTCCCTAGCTTGGGCCGCTTTTTTCCTTTTCTCACTACAAGAAAACAGCGTTTTAACGACTACATCTGGCGACTACAAAATTAGTCGCTACGAATTGTGACTAATTAGCCACTATTTTCCGACTATTTGGAGACTAGTAAGGTTTAGTCGTAATGTAGTCGCTGTTTTACGACCAAACAGAATAGTCGCTATTTTACGAATATTGTACGACTATTTTAAGCTCAGTCGCCAAATTATGACTACGGTTACGACTAATTTTACGACGGGACTTAGTAGTCGCAGAATAGTCGCCAAAATAGCGATTAATATGCGACTATTTGGGAGGGTCGCATAGCAGTCGGTAAACAGTCGTACAACACCAGTGAAAAACACGTGTTATTTGTTGTTTGGGTTGGTGTACCGGTTTTATGCGACTACAATATGTAGTCGCCTTTCAGACGCCATGTAGTCGCTATGTAGTCGGCAAAAACGTCTATATAAACAAAATTTACCCCATTTCTTCTCCTCATTCGATCTTAAACACAAAATCAAACATATTTCTTCTCCTCATTCGATTTTAAACACAAAAGCAAACATATATATTTCTTCTCCTTATTCGATTTATTAGTTATAAAATGTCGGGAAATTACAATTATAGTAATTTCCGGGATTGGATGTATAATAGGTTCGATGAAGAGACGGGAAATTTCTCGGAACAATTCAGAATGGGGGTGGAGCAATTCATGACATTTGCAAATAGCCAGCCTCTAACACAGAGTAATGGCGGTAAGTTTTTTTGTCCTTGTAGTGTTTGCAAGAACAAGAAATTTATCCCGGGGACAAGAATTTGGAATCATCTTTATAGCAAAGGATTTATGCCAGATTATTATGTTTGGTATAAGCATGGGGAAGAATTCAATATGGCGGATTTAGGATCGAGTTATTTTGATACGACGTATATAGGTGGGAGTGAAGAAGTGGGTAATGTAGTAGAAGATAGATATGTGAATATGGTGAATGATGCATTTCGTGATAATAACTATCATCAAGGTGGTACTAGTTATCAGAATGTAGAAGAACCGATACGTAACCATTCAAAGAAATTCTACGACTTGTTAGAAGGTGCAAATAATCCACTATATGATGGTTGTCATGAAGGTCACTCGTAGTTATCCTTAGCTGCTCGAGTCATGCAAAATAAGGCAGAATATAATATGAGTGAAAAGTTAGTGGATTCGGTTTGTGGAATCTTGACAGACTATTTACCATAAGGAAACAAGTCAACAGGTTCACATTACGAGACAGAAAAATTGATGCGCAATTTAGGTCTCCCATATCATACAATTGATGTTTGTATTAATAATTGTATGATCTTCTGGAAAGAAGACGAGAAGGAAGATAAATGTCTGTTTTGTGGAAAACAAAGATGGAAGCCTAAGAACGACCGGCGTAGAACCAACGTACCATACAATCGTATGTGGTATCTACCTATTGCTGACAGATAAAAGAGAATATATCAATGCGCGAAGACTGCAACGGCAATGAGATGGCATGCCGAGCACCAAACAAAGGAGGGAGAAATGGGTCCTCCTTTTGATGCGGCGGAGTGGAGATATTTTCAAGATCAACATCCCCGGTTTGCCGAAGAACCCCGTAACGTTTATCTTGGATTATGTACCGATGTGTTCAATCCATTTGGCATGTCTCGTAATCATTCGATGTGGCCTGTGATCTTGACGCCATATAATTTACCCCCGGGTATGTGCATTAAGAAATTGTATTTATTTCTTACAATTCTGAATTCTGGGCCAAATCATCCGCGAGCTAGTCTCGATATCTTCCTCCAACCTCTTATTGAGGAGTTAAAAGAGTTGTGGTCTAATGGCGTCGATGTATACGATGTGTCCTTGAATCAAAATTTTAATCTAAAAGCAGTGCTGATGTGGACGATAAGCGACTTTCCGGCGTATAGCATGTTATCCAGATGGACAACCCATGGTAAATTGTCTTGTCCAGTTTGCATGGAAGATACAAAGTCTTTTTATCTACCTATGGAAGGAAGACGTGTTGGTTTGATTGTCACCGAAGATTTCTTACTCATGGTCATCCACTGAGGACGAATAAAAAAGACTTTCTAAAGGGAAAAGACGCTTCGAGAGAGTATCCACCTCCATCTTTGACCGGTGAGCAAGTTTATTTCGTGCGGTTGGCTGGTGTAAATCCATCGAAAACAAAGGATGTTGGTGGAAACGGTCACGAAAAGAAGAATCCGGGCTATGGGAAGCACCATAACTGGCACAAGGAAAGCATTTTTTGGGAGTTGCCGTACTGGAGGGTCCTCAACCTCCGTCTTTGTCTTGATGTGATGCATATAGAGAATAATTTTTTTGACAACATCATGAATACTCAGATTACGTTTACTATATATAATCCTTGTTTAATTTCTCATATTTGTGTTGGTCGTGTGTAGAATGTTCGAAGAATTTATTTCTGCAAAATATTCAGGACTTTACGAAAAAGAACTTTCCGAAAAAGAACTCTCCATCCTCCTTCGAAGAATTTATTTCTGCAAAATATTCTAATATCATTTATGGGTGAAAGAATATGTATGTCTAAAAAACATTCATAACTATGCATATATTTATACTTATATATATATTTACGCTATTTTTATATATATGCATGTTTCTTACTGGAACGCCACGAATCCATTTCCTACTTGGGTTCAAGAGATAGTGCATGGACCTTTGAATAAGGTCAAAACCTGGCCAATGTATTTTACAAGAGGCTATTTGTTTCATACGCAAAATCACGGCGTTGGACGAAAGACATGTAACTATGGGGTCTGTGTTAAAGGTCAAAATTACACTGATGCATCTGATGAAGCGGATTTCTATGTGACCTTAGATGATATCATAGAACTCAAGTACGAGGGGATGGTCAATTTGAGAATCACACTTTTTAATTGTAATTGGTAATTTGGTATGACCCTGTTATCGGTAGAGGCACTCGGAGGAGCAATGGTGATGTTGTAGACGTTCTTTCATCGAGAAAATACAATAAATACGAACCATTTATTCTAGGTACGTACTTATTAATGTCGATATCGTATATATATATATATATATACTGATGTATAACTTATTTATACATTTTTATATTGCAAACAGCCTCACAAGCGGATCAAGTTTGTTATTGATATATCATGGTTTTTACCCGTTTTAGGCCATGATATAAGTCTGTTTTATACAGTCTTTCTACTATTCCGTAGTGTTTTAGAGTCTTTTACAGGTTTTAGCACGTTTGGAGCATAATTGGAGATATTGGAGCTTTCTGGAGCATTTTGGAGCAAAACAACGTTCGTGTAGCTGTGTACCCGTTTTGAAGCTTCGGTATCGATCGATACTGCCTAGTATCGGTCGATACCCACTGCAGCAGACATGGGTCGCGACTTAAATGAAGAATTGAGGAATTGCATAATGGCCCAGAAGTTTTTAATTTTTACAATAAGCCCCAAAACTTGTTTTAGGATTATAATTAGGTTTTTCAGCCACTTTGATGGCTAGGCTTTCATTACTTTTAATCTTACTTTGGTATTTGGAGAGACAACTCTGAACTCCTGTTTATTATTGATTTCTTTGATGATCTATTCAATCATGTTGTTTTCATTCTCCATGTTTGAGTAGATCCACTTTAGGTTCAGGGTTCTCATAAGGGTTTTCTCTGAATGCTAGGTTGATTAGTTTATTAGGATTCACCATCTGAATTAGTTCTTCGCTTTAGGTTGTGTTCAAAGCTTGTTCTAGATTAGCTACCTAGAACATAGATCTTAGGATAATTGATTAGGTACGACAGTGCGATTAATTACCTGATAGAACCTAAGGTGAGCAAAATAACCATTCGCAAAGAGATTTGGTTTAGTTATTTTGTGAACAAATCAAACCTGATCTAAAAGCTGATTTAGACTTTAGGATTCGCAAAGAGATTTGGGATTCTAGGATTTAGATTTAGATAGTTTTCGCAACGACAGTTGGTTAATTATACCTTAGTGATTTGAGTTCAAGAACTGCGCTAAATCTGAATCATGTTAGTTAGTTAGTTTATATGCATTCATTGATTTCCTGAGAAATACCCTGAGCCTATCTTTCTCCCAATTGAATTACAACACTTTTAATTTACGCACTGCTTTCAATTACATCTTAATTGCTTAGCTTAATTCTCACCTATATAATCTATTGTGTGTCTCTGTAAGTCCTTGTGTTCGACCCCTACTTTACTGCAACAACTGCTTAGTACTTTTAGGGTATTAATTTGAGCATATCAAATTTGGCGCCGTTGCCGGTGACTCAATTTCGCCATTAGATTTTATCTAAGAATTTCGTCTAAATCGTTGAGTATCGATCAACACCCTAGTGGTATCGGTCGATACCCGTCGTGAATTTCAGTTACTTACGTTCTTGCCTAGTGTGTTTCTGGTGTGAATTTGGAACGTGCAAACAGGAAAGCAAAGAAGCCAGCAGAGATGAACAATACAATAATTCTAAATCAGGATGCTGCTGGAGCTTTGAGAGACCAAGATGGTCAGTTGTGCAACGCAAGAGGACAACGTCTGGATGGAGAGGGGAACATCATTCCACCTGCTCCTGTTGTCGAGGAAATTGTCGCTTGGAATGACGTGGTTAATCGTGGTAGAACGATTGGTGAGTACAACATGCCTGATCAGTTTTATGCCAATCGATCAGCGATTCACCCTCCACCATTTCAGAGGAATGACTTTGAGCGGAAACCTGCATACTACACTCTCGTGGGTCATCATCTTTTTCATGGTCTTTCTCATTAACACCCTATGGATCCCCTTGAGAGGTTTGAGGATTTGGTTACAAGCATCAAGTGCCATGGAGTATCCTATGATTACCTCTTCTGCAAGCTTTTCCCATACTCACTTCGTGGAGAAGCGACTTACTGGCTGAAGCAGTTGACTCCTAGATCGCTGACTACTTGGGATCAAACTAAGACTGCTTTTCTCAACAATTTCTATGATGATGCACGATCTGAGGATCTGAAGAACAGGATCTCCCAGTTTTCTCAACGACCTACTGAGGCGTTCAAGGCTGCTTGGACGAGATTCAGATCCTATCAGAGAGATTGTCCACATCACGGATACTCTGATGTTCAGTTGATGGGATTCTTTTTCAGAGGGCTCGATTGGAGGTATCAGATGACTTTAGATGCTTCGAGCAATAGAAACTTCAACACCAAGTATCCTGATGAAGCATATGTACTCATTGAGAACTTGGCATATAGCAACAGTACCAAGAATGCAGACATAGAGCGCAAGAAGCAAGCTGGTAACTTGGATAGCAGTCGAATCGCAGAGGTGAGTGCTAAGTTGGATTCAATGCACAATTTGTTGATTGGAAATACCCAAAAGACGGTCCACTCTGCTGCTGAAAATGAAGTGGAGAACGTTAACTATATTGGTGGAGCCGATTTTGGAGCGAATCAGTTTGGGCAGAAACTTTTCCAGAGCAGTGGCTACACAAGGAACTATGAGAGTTCATCTTATCAACCTACACCTGCTAGGACTCCTGAGAGTACGATTGAGGCTATGTTTGAACAGCTGGTTCAAGGACAGCAGCAGATAACAGTGAATTTCAATGGTAAGATGGATGATATGTACTAAGATCTGAGTGGAAGGATCGAAGCTCTCAGTATTCATCAGAAGATGCTGGAAACTCAAGTAACTCAGACTGCAGCAGTTGTGCAGAGGCAGGAAGGTTTTCTTCCAGGGAAAACTGAGAATCCAAGAGCACACGTCAATGCAATCACCATAGGAATTGCTAAAGAAGCCACTGCAGTGGTAGAAAAGGGTTTTGATGCAGGAATTTTTGACGCTGCTGTTGAAGATGACGACTGGGATTCTGAAATCGCCCGAGTATCGATCGATACCAGCCAGTGTCGATCGATACCGGTCCAAATACCTGCAGGAGTGGATAGAAAATCACGTGTATCGATCGATACTCCTCCAGTGTCGGTCGATGCTGAGACGCATGTCGAGAAGAAGGCTGAGATTGTCAAGGTGAGGGTGTACAAACCCATAATACCTTATCATAGGCCTCATATTATGACAGAAAAGGAATGGGAGGACGACAGGTGCAAAGCTATGTTGGATAAGTCGGTTATGGAGTTTCCTGTGGTTGATGATATATCTGACGATGAGAATTCGAACACCACTCATGCATCGATCGATACCCTATCAGTATCGATTGATACCCACCCATATACTGCGAAGGAGCCGCGTATGAGTGTTGACAGACTTCGCAAGCCCAAGAAGCTGAATCATATTCCTCAACACCTCCGAGCTCCCATCACTCCAAAGCAACTGCGTAGCTTTGAGAAGAGGGTACGAAGGATTCCCCACTCGTTTACTTTTGAAGAATCTCTAGAGGGCTGGCCTCTGCTAAACCACTTCAAGGATTGCAGAGAAACTCTGGACGAGATCGAAGTACTCTTTATCGAGGCAAGACGCAAGTCACTACCGCTGAGCAAAGCAACGTTCGTGTAGCTGAGTACCCGTTTTGAAGCTTCGATATCGATCGATACTGCCTAGTATCGGTCGATACCCACTGCAGCAGACACGGGTCACGACTTAAATGAAGAATTAAGGAATTGCAAAATGGCCCAGAATTCTTTAATTATTACAATAAGCCCCATAACGTGTTTTAGGATTATAATTAGGTTTTTCAGCCACTTTGATGGCTAGGATTTCATTACTTTTGATCTTACTTTGGTTTTTGGAGAGACAACTCTGAACTCCTGTTTATTATTGATTTCTTTGATGATATATTCAATCATGTTATTTTCATTCTCCATGTTTGAGTAGATCCACTTTAGGTTCATGGTTCTCATAAGGGTTTTCTCTGAATGCTAGGTTGATTAGTTTATTAGGATTCACCATCTGAATTAGTTCTTCGCTTTAGGTTGTGTTCAAAGCTTTTTCTAGATTAGCTACCTAGAACATAGATCTTAGGATAATTGATTAGGCATGATAGTGTGATTAATTACTTGATAGAACCTAAGGTGAGCAAAATAACCATTCGCAAAGAGATATGGTTTAGTTATTTTGTGAACAAATCAAACCTGATCTAAAAGCTGATTTAGACTTTATGATTCGAAAAGAGATTTGGGATTCTAGGATTTAGATTTTGATAGTTTTCGCAACGACAGTTGGTTAATTATACCTTAGTGATTTGAGTTCAAGAACTGCGCTAAATCTGAATTCTGTTAGTTAGTTTATCTGCATTCATTGATTTCCTGAGAAATACCCTGAGCCTATATTTCTCCCAATTGAATTACAACACTTTTAATTTACGCACTGCTTTTAATTACATCTGAATTGCTTAGCTTAATTCTCACCTATATAATCTATTGTGTGTCTCTGTGAATCCTTGTGTTCGACCCCTACTTTACTGCAACTACTGCTTAGTACTTTTAAGTTATTAATTTGAGCATATCAGTTATATTCCGTACCCATACACAAAGAAACCGAAGCAGTTGTGGCTCAATATTCTAAAAATGAATCCGATGGGAAACATTTCAGGGGAATATGAAAAAAAGGAACCGACTCTTTTGCAAACAGAAAATGATGATGATGTATTGATGACTACAATTGAAGATCTCGTACTTGACAATTTCGTACTAGGAGACCAAATAAACCTCGATTACTGATATGCTCAAATTAATACCCTAAAAGTACTAAGCAGTTGTTGCAGCAATAGTAGGGGTCGAACACAAGGACTCACAGAAACACACAATAGATTATATGGAAGATAATTAAGCTAAGCAATCAATGGTATTGAAAAAAGGACTTAAATTAAACAGTTGTAAATTCATTTGGGAGAAAGATAGGTTCAGGGTATTTCTCACGAAATTATTGAATGCAGATAAACTAACTAGCAGGATTCAGATTTAGCGCGGTTCTTGAACTCAAATCACTAAGGTATAATTAACCAACTCTCGTTGCGAGAATTATCTAAGTCTAAATCCTAGGAATTCCAAATCTCTTTGCGAATCCTAAAGTCTAAACCAGCTTTTAGTTCAAGTTTGATTTGTTCACAAAACAACTAAACCAAATCTCTTTGCGAATAGTTATTTTGCTCACCTTAGGTTCTATCAGGTAATTAATCGCACTCTCGCGCCTAATCAATTATCTTAAGATCTAAGTTCTAGGTGATCAATCCAGAATTAGTTTTGCAAACAACCTATGGTGAAGAACTAGTTTAGATGGTCAATCCTAATAATAAATCAACCTAGCATTCAGAGAAAACCCTATTGAGAACCCTGAACCTAACAAGGGATCTACTCAGACATGGAAATTAAAGCAATAAACATGTTTGAATAAATCATCAAATAAAACAGAAAGAGTAACAAGAGGGTTCGAAATCTTCTACCGGACGAACAGAGTTTCAGATTTGTCTCCCTTCAAAAGCTCTCTCACAAAAACCAGAATAAAATAAGCATAGCAATCAAAGTGACTCTAAAATCCTATTAAATAACCTAATTCACGTTTTGGGGCTTCTTGTAAATATCAAAGACTTCTGGACCAAATTGCAATTCTTCAACTCTTCATTAAAGTCGCGGGTCGTGTCTGCCTCGATGAGTATCGACCGATACTAGGCAGTATCGATCGACACTCAGACTTCAAATCGGGTACTCAGCTACACGAACGTCTGCTTTGCTCCAAAATGCTCCAGAAAGCTCCAATATCTCCAATTATGCTCCAAACGTGCTAAAACCTGTAAAAGACTCTAAAACACTACAAAATAGTAGAAAGACTCTATAAAACGGACTTATATCATGGCTTAAA
>PKML01066275.1:0-16583 GCA_002933935.1 Eutrema yunnanense | reverse complement strand
CTAGCCTTAGAGAATGGTTTGGAGGCTCCTTTGCACTTCACCTTGTACTCAATCGAATCTCCATCACACTTCTGAGGTATCAAAGTGACATGGGGATTCTCAACTCTTATGCTCTTGGCCTTCTTCTTTGTTGCCTTGGCCTTCTTGGCAACTTCTTTGGGAATGCTGGGCGGTGCAGCTGAAACGTTTGTGACAGCAGGCTTATCAGGAGACTCTTCCAAAATATCAATCGCTAGCGACTCTCCTGTGACAACCTTGATGCTAGAGGCACGTGTGAGAGCACCTCTAGGGGGAATGGCTTTATAGTAGTCATCTCCGTCAATGTAAGAGAAAGAGAGTCTCTTATTAGGTGTGTCTATGATCGCGCCAGCAGTAGCCATAAACGGTCTTCCCAGGAGTAAAGAAACCTCAGATCCTTCGCTCATCTCCACAACTTGAAAATCAGTGGGCACCAGACAATCTCCTACTTTAACAGGCAAAGCATGGATAGTACCGTATGGAGGTGAGGTGGAAGAGTTTGCAAATGTGAAAAGCAAAGTAGGGGGTCTTATATCAGCCTTCAACTGTTCAGCAATTCCCCTTGACATCACATTGACGCTAGACCCTGAGTCAACGAGAGACTCTTTGAACTCGACTCCAGAAATAGAGCATGGTACCGCAAATTTCCCTGGGTCTTCCCTCTGTTTCAATTGCCGCGGATGTAGTGATTTGCGTCTTGCCTCGATGAAGAGTGCCTTGATCTCTTCCTCAGTTTCTCTGCAGTCTTTGAAGTGACTCAGCAGAGGCCAGCCCTCTAGAGCTTCTTCAAAAGATGATTCATGGGAGATCCTTCGTACCATCTTCTCAAAGCCACGCAGCTGCTTTGGAGTGATAGGATCTCTTAGGTGTTTAGGAATAGGATTCTGCTTCTTGGACTTGCGAACTCTTTCTCCGATCACCTCAAGTGTTTTCACAAGTTCTGGCACGTTCTGCGAGGGGTATCGATCGACACCAGGTAGGGTATCGATCGATACTGTAGCTTTTGAATCGTTCCTGGCAGATACATCTTCATCAGAAAGAAGCTTCACGTTCGGGTTATCCAGCAAATACCTCAATCTAGCAATCTCCCATTCCTCCCTTGTCAGCTTAGGAACTATAGGATAAGGCATCCTGGGTATATACACTCGTTCTGCAACTACCTTAGGCGCCACAGTCGAAGTCTCAGTTGTCTCCTCAGAAATCGCCTCAGTATCGACTGATACCAATGGGGTATCGATCGATACACGGGTTTTTGAAGTATCCCGTTTCAGAATTGTAACCGGCATCGATCGACACTTGGGGGTATCGATCGATGCTCTGGAGATTTCAGGATCCTCCTCGAAATTTTCTGCTGTTGAGGTGATGGCATTGACGTGTGCTCTTGGATTGTCAGTTCTCCCTGGAAGAAAACCTTCCTGCCTTTTCACGGCTGCTGCTGTCTGAGCTACTTGCGTTTCCAGCATCCTGTGGTTGGTATTGATAGCCTCTATTTTCCCATTCAGATGGTCAATCTTCCCATTCAGATCAGTGTACAGATGATCAATCTTTCCATTGAAATCCACTTGCATCTTTTGCTGTCCCTGAAGAATCTGCTCAAGCATGGATTCCATCTTGTTCTCAGTGGACTTTGGAGAGATTGGCTGGTACGAAGAGTTCCCATAATTGCGATTGTTGTTGCTGAAGATCCTGTTGTTGTTGTACCCAAATTGTTGACCCTGAAATCCAGAACCACCAACATAGTTACAATCCTCCACTTAGTTCTCAGCAGCAAAATGAACAGCTCTCTGATTCTTCCCGATTAGGAAATCCAGCTTGGCTTGAACTTCAGCAATCTGCGATGCATCAATTCCTCTAGCCTGCTTCTTCCGCTCGGAATCAGCATTCTTGGTGCTATTACTAGACACCAACTTCTCAATTAGCACAACTGCATCGTCTGGATACCTTGTGTTGAAGTTCCCATTACTCGCAGTATCCAGAGCCATCTGGTACCTCCAGTCGATACCTCTGTAAAATATGCCCAGCAGCTGAACCTGATTGAACCCATGGTGCGGACAGTCTCTCTGATAAGACTTGAAAAGAATCCAAGCAGCCTTGAGTCCCTCTGTTGGACCTTGAGAAAACTGGGAGATCTTGTTCCTGAGATCTTCAGATCTCGCATCATTATAGAAGTTGCACAGGAATGCTTTCTTCGTCTCATCCCATGTAGTTAGAGAATCAGGAGCCAACTGCTTCAGCCAATAAGCAGCATCTCCACCAAGAGAGTATGGGAAGAGTTTGCAGAACAAGAACTCGTTGGGTACTCCATTGTACTTCATACCAGTGACCAAGTCCTCGAACCTCTCGATATGATCCATGGGATGCTCATGAGGTAAACCATGGAATGGGCTCTGACTTACAAGAGCATAGTACGCAGGCTTCAGCTCGAAGTCATTCCTCTGAAAAGTTGGGATGCGAATCGCAGATCGATTGGCATAGAACTGATCAGGTCTGTTGTGCTCAGCAAGTGTTCTACCTCGATCACCTGCAGCATTCCCAACGTTGGCGCGCCCAGCTGGCGCGACAATCTCCATAACAGCAGCAGGGACAACGACGTTTCCAGCTTCATCAAGTCGCTGTCCTCTATCATTACACACATGACCCTCTTGGTCTCTCAGAATCCCAGCTTCATCGGCTCTTAAAACCACTGGGTTATTCATCCCTGATGTTTGCTTGGTCTTTCTGCTTGTGCGTTCCACAAGCGCTAGCTGTTCCAATGACAGTTCAACTAGCTGAGTGCTCTTGTTGCTCCTGGTTTCACGAACAGGCATACACCTGCAAACAAAACACTAGACAAGGCACGTAAGTAACCAGAAAAATATGTTGAGTATCGATCGATACGAAGTGGTGTCGATCGATACTAACAAAGAAATCGCCGGAGTATCGACCTATACTAGTGAGTATCGATCGATACTGACGGACTTAGTCGAAACTCGACAGCTAAAACCTAATGGCGAAATTGAGTCCCCGTCAACGGCGCCAAATTTGATATGCTCAAATTAATACCCTAAGATACTAAAGCAGTTGTAATAGTATAGCTAGGGGTCGAACCACAAAGACTCAAAGAAATCACACAATAGATTATATAGTACCGAATTAAGCTAAGCCAGAAGATGTAATTAAAAACAATGCAGAAATTAAACGAGATGTAATTCAATTAGGGAAATATAGGCCCAGGGTTTTTCTCAGGAAATCAATGAATACAGATAAGCTAACTAGCAGGATTCAGATTTAGCGCAGTTCTTTAACTCAAATCACTAAGATATAATTAACCAACTGTCGTTGCGAGAATTATCTAAATCTAAATCCTAGGAATTCCAAATCTCTTTGCGAATCCTAAAGTCTAAATCAGCCTTAATTTCAAGTTTGATATGTTCACAAATCAATTAAACCAAATCTCTTTGCGAATAATCAATTTGCTCACCTAGGTTCTATCAGGTAATTAATCGCAGTGTCGTGCCTAATCAATTATCCTAAGATCTAAGTTCTAGATTCGTCAACCTAGAATTAGCTTTGAACACAACCTAAGATGAAGAACTAATTCAGATGGTGAATCCTAAACAGATAATTAACCTAGCATTCAGAGAAAACACTTATGAGAAAACCATAAACCTAAAGTGGATCTACTCAGACATGGAGAATGAAACAATCAACATATCTAAATAAATCATCAATAGAATAGAAAGAAGGGTTTAGAGATCTGATCTCGGACGAATGGAGATTCAGACTTGTCTCTCTAAAACCAAAGTAAAATCAAACACAGAAAATAAAGCATAGCCTAAAAGGTGGCTGAAAACCCTAAATATAGGCTAAAAATACGTTCTGGGCCTTTCTGGTAAGTATTAAAGTCTTCTGGGCCAAGTTGCAGGGTCTTTAGGCTTCTAAAAAGTTGTGTTTCCTATTTTCCCGAGCAGTATCGATCGATACTAGGTAGTATCGATCGATACTCATCATATGCGTCGACTCCTCTGCTCGACAGACTAGACAGTCTTCATGAAAACTGGCATAACTTTCGATCGCACCGTTGGAATGACTTCAAACCACTTCCAAATGAAAGATAATCCATAGATCTATCTTGTGTCCAAATTTGAGTTCAATCCATGGGTGGGAAGTTCTTCAACGAATGCCAAACTTCTGACATCTCTGCCTGACTCTGCATCTCGATATGCTCCAGAATGCTCCAAAATGCTCCAAACGTACCTAAACCTGTAAAAGACTCTAAAAGACTCCAAAATACTATAAAGACTCTATAAAAGGACTTATATCATGGTCTAAAAGGGGTAAAAACCATGATATATCACCTTTGCTTGCCCTCAAGCAAATAGAAGACTAAACCAGAGAAAGAGGTTTGAAAACGTAGAGACTCACCTGTTCCTGAAACGTTGCTATGACCCTTTTCCCAAGCACCCAAATATCACCTAACCAGCTTTTTGATCTAACCACCATGTACTTCTCTTTAGGCATTCGCAGCTTCCCTGACTACACACACTATCTCACAGCATCGTTCAATCAAGCCATCCTCGCCAGTTTCATTGCTGTGATTAATACCAGGAGCCTTCTAGATTCTTTCCCATACAATATCATAACAAGGAACCACCCTTTTTCACACTTTTTTGGTTTAATTTCTCTCCCCCAGACTTATTTCTTATTATGTTCTTTCTTTTACTTTCAACTCTGCATATACACATCAAGGTATGAGACGCGAGTATTGATGGTGTTAGCCACCGAATCCCCGGTTCTTCCCTCTCAATGTATCAAAGGACGTAGGCGAATAATGGCATCATAGGAAAATCCTAGCCTCGCTTCCAATCCTTTGTGTGATCATTCCCTCTAAAGTAGAATAATGGAATCGCTGGAAATTTTCCTAACCCTCTACTCAGAAGAAAATCATTTCATCTTTTAATGCACTTATTAATTAACTTGTAACAGGGAGAAAAATACCATTATTTTAATCACATGGGTTCCTTTGTCAGATACGAATGAGGAATCAAGCTCTATGGATACTAACCACATCGATGAAGTGCAAAAATTTGGCCCAAGCTTTAAGGAACTTTGCTGGAAACATGAGTGTCTTCTAGTTAACTGGTCAGCCTTTGGATTTTTCATTAGTCGATCTAGAGCTGATTCTGTAACAATGGTCACTTAGAAGTAAGGTCAAATCAACAGATTCAAGAAAAAGATCATAGTCTCAGACAAAGTTTTGACTCAATAAAACAATGAATGTCTCAAAAACGGACTGACTCTAAGAAAAGAAAAACAAAAACAAAGTCAGCGACTACCTCCCCCAGACTTAAACAACACTGTCCCCAGTGTTATCTAGCCTAGAGTTGGTGAAAGAAAACAAATGGATCAAATGGAGTCATGAGAAACAAGAAGTTACCGTGCTGGAACATCGAGTATCGACCGACACACAGCTTGGTATCGGGCGATACCAAGCTTAAGTCGATACATGTTCTCCTTATTCGCGTAGGGTGCCGACCAATACCAAAGGGTATCGATCGACACTAAGGCGATTTCGTGTGCGCTCCTTGTTTATCCTGACACAGACACAAAAACGAAAAAAAAAAGACTCAAAAAAAAACAAACTCACCAGTGGATTGCCTCCCACTCAGCGCTTGTTTAACGTCACGAGTTAATTAGGTGTTGATGCATTCTCGTGGTATTATAGTTAATTAGGTGTTGTGTTTTTTAGAATCGTGCAAAGGAACCGTTGTAAAAAAATTAAAAAGTACCGTATACGATTCGAACACGAGACCTGTTGGTGAGAATAAGATTATGTAACCAGCGGTGCTAAGCACCTCATTCGGTATTAGGTACATAATAATTTTATTTAACCCAGTTATGCAGAATTTCTTTAAAAAACACGATCGATAATTCCATCATTCGATCGATCTATCCCGAGAAGATGAAGAGGAGTGACGTTTTGGCAGAAGCAAAATCGATCAATCGTGCCATCATTCGATCGATCGTTCCATCATATGATCGGTCGATCCGTTCGAACCAATCAATAACGATCCGATCCGATCATAACTATCGATGAACCCAGTTAAACAATTATCTACTGATTGCTAATCAAGGCGTCAAACTGTAAGGACACAACGAAATAATGGCATGATGCAAATTGTAACTCCGAAATAATTACAAAATCTGGGCTCACTCTACTCTCGTAATTTGTTACAAAAAGAAATAGCACTTTCTCTCGCTTCACCATATTTCTTCAAAATCACGAGGCAAAGATTGAAGTTGCTACATTATTCCACGAAATTTCAAGTGCAGCCAAACAAAACAAGTGATTTCATCAAAAAAATAAATATATGGCAAATGAAACCTTAACAGAGTGAACAAATTCAAAATTCAAAACAAAACAGAGAGAACAAACCTTAACAAGAAAAGCAAAAAAATTCAAAATAAAACAGAGAGAACAAATGTCTACATTGCTATATCACATGTTGCTCTCTTGTGACCTTCAATACCACACCGACTGCACTTGTGCTTCTTTGACCCTTGTGATCCTTGTGACGGTCGTATCTTGTCATTGACTGTTTCGTGTCTTCGTTTTCTTCGTCTACCAGCTGCTGTTCGAGTTTCAGGTGGTAGAACTATGTCATGTTCAACATATCCAGTGGGACACGCCATGCATCTTCAGGAACAACTATTGGATTAATGCTTTCTTGATAAAGTCTTCTCCATACAGCAGTAGTATACCTTTCATCGGTGAGTGAGTGTACATCCTTGCCCACAGAAAAAGCTGCTTTAATGGCGTGTCTGCAAGGAATTTGATGCAAGTCATACTTTCCACATGAACACATTCTTCTCTCCAAATCAACAACAGAGTCGAATTCGTCGCCTTTCACTAGAAATCTGTTTGTGGTTAACCGGATAAACAATAAATATTCTACCCTTCTCAATCCTTCTATCAATATTTTTCTCCACCTCAATGGTTAAAGGGTCTATCTGCTTTGAGCTTAATGTTCTACGCTCATAAAACCACTGTGTTAACATTTCTCTGATGCTCTCCAACAAAGGAATTAATGGATACTCTCTCGGAGATCGCAATGCAGAATTTATCGATTCTACGGGATTATTGGTCCTAATGTCATATATGAATCCAAGAAATCGACAACGAGCCCATTTTGTCACATCAGCGTCTACTAGATATTTTCCTACAAGCGGACTAATACTGCAAATTCTGTTGAAGTTCCTCTCAAAATCGGCAACCCTATATGCTTTTGAAGCCTTTTCAACCAAGCTAGCCAGGCCCCTCGCATTGAAATATGTTACCACATTATTCAACAAATGGTGGATGCAAAGTCCATATCTAGATAGCGGGTACACTCTAGCAAGTGATTTAGTAATTGATGTATTACTATCTTACACAAACGCCAAACCTTGTCGTCCGCAATAACAACTTGTAGTTGCATTGAAAACTGCACCCATGACCGGTCATTTTCTGAATCAACAGCCCCAAATGCAATTGGATACAAATTAGAGTTACCATCTAACGATGTGGCAACAAGTAGAACTCTTTTGTATTTACTCTTCAAAAATGTACCATCAACAACAATGACCATCCGAATGGCTTTGTGGAACCCTCTTACAGATTGACCGAAAGAAATAAATAGATATCTGAATCTACTATCGCAATCAGTTTCGTAATGAGTATGCGTACCTGGATTAGCTTCTTTTAGCATGTGCATGTATTTTGGAATTCTACCATAACTTTTCTCTGGAATACCTCTAACAGCGTTAACTACATACTCACGAGACTCACATGCTTGGTTATAAGAGATCTCGCATCCATAATCCATACGCATAATCTGTCTAATATCATTCGGTGTAGGCCCTTCCTTGGCACCATCATACTTATGCATAATTAGAGTACCAATTATTTTCGCTGAAGCTGTCCTAGCGAATTTATTTTTCCTTGAAGGAGCACATGTATGTTCAGCCACATACTTGTTGATTATGAAATATGTAGACCCCTCTAAAGACTCTGCACGAACACTCCAATCGCATATGTTATCTTTGCAGCGTATTGACCACCATATTTTGGTAGATTTTGTAACCATATAGTCAAAGCTATGCTTCATTGCACAAAATTCCAGAGTTGCCTTCAAAACATTCTTGCTATTGAAATGTTGATCCTTCTTTACAGGATCCACCAACCAAAATCGAACATTCTTGTGTCTGTCTTCTTTCTTTTCAGAAATTACGCCATCATCACAATCATCAACATCAACCTCAACCTCAAATTCATTATTCCGCATAGTCACATTCACAAATTCTTCTGATTTTTCAAGCCGCTTTTTATCGTCAAACGGCTCCTTATTCAAATCAATGTTGATACCACTCTTTTGAATGTCAAATATAGTTGTAAATGTCACACACAACCGTATCAATCCATTCTTCCTTACATACCCAACAAATTTTTTCACTTGACAATCTCATTCGTGATAATAATCGGTGGAGATCCTAAGATGTTGATCAAATCGCTAGGTAAGTAACTGACTCGACATGAACAGTGCTCTGATCGATTTTGTAGTCCTCTAAAACCATCATATTTAATTCCTCGAGAGTAGTACTTGATTCTAAAGTAAGTAATCTACCTCGTTTTTCTTCATCAACAATAAATCTCCACTCCTTATTGGCACCCGATCTCGATACACCACATGTTACATAAATATGCAACATATTAACGAAGAAGAAGAAAAGAAAAACTTATAAAAGTATAAAAATTTAAAGAAACGGAGAAGAAGAGAAGAGAGAAAGCGTGGAAGCATAGATGAATCTCGTGGTTACAGATTTTTCACATGAAGAAACGTGAAAAACGTGAAAAATAAAATTATTAAATTAGATTTTCCTAGATTTTTCAGATATTCTTAACTACTTTGGTAGAATACAAATTCTATCGTTCGTAGAACAATAAAAGAACTGTGGAATTTATATTCTACATAATGTAGAATATAGAGAAAGAGTTAGAATATGTATTCTATCACTATGTAGAACATAGAGTAAATGGTTGAATATATATATATATATTTATTATAGGTTTGGTAGAACATAGAGCAAATCGTAGAATATATATTCTAGGTTTGGTAGACATAGAGCAAATGGTAGAATATATATTATTGGTTTGGTAGAACATAGAGCAAATCGTAGAATATATATTTTAGGTTTTGTAAACATATAGCAAATCGTAGAATATATATTCTAGGTTTGGTAGACATAGAGCAAATGGTAGAATATATATTCTACGTTTGGTAGACATAGAGCAAATGGTAGAATATATAATCTACCAAAATCGTGGATTTAGAATACGTATTCTGGATTTCGTATAACAAGTATAAAAAATATTTTTTAAATCTTAATTTTTTCAAAAACGATATTTCAAAATATATTTCTTTCATTATCTGTATTTATCTATATTTTTTGAAAATGTTAAAGATTTTTTTAAATTATTATAAGAATTTATTACATTTAATTTATGGGTAGTTTAGTAAATAAATGATAAAAGTGAAGAACGTCATATTGGGATAATATGTGAGTTTTTTGTCCCTTTTTTCCAATTTCCATTTATTTCGATTTCCAATATTTTTCAATTTCAATTTCTATTTCAAATCTTTTTCAGAGAGAGATACGATTTCATTACCCTAAATCAACTTTTTTTTTTCACTCGTGAACGTTTTCGTCGGACCGTAATCGTTTTCGTCGGAATCGCCGGTGTTCTTATCATAGCCGGAATTGTTTTCGTCGGAATCGTCAGTGTTACTTTCACATCCCTAAGGTAACATGATGTCTAATTCGCTTTGACTAAGGACTATCTTTCATTTTCATTATCATTATATAGTTTCGTTGAAAGTTAATTGTGAATTACCAAAACTATTATTGTTCGAAGATTCTAGTTGTCCATTTGTCAGAGGAGGTCTAGGGAGTAAAATTGACTTTGATTTTCCAGAATTTTTGTTCTAATTGTGACTGTCAATTGATCTTGACATATACAGTTTTTACTGAAAATGGATTGGGCCAATCTCGTGATTAGTATAAATACACAAGCTGATTTTGGAGACTAGTGACTAGTTTTAACTTGACTTGGTGGCTTAGTGTGACATCCCAGGAATGAGTTTTAGGGCCTATTTTTTTTTGATTAAAATCCTAAGGCGAGAACCCTAAACCTTGCGACCGAAGAAACTCTAACCCTAGCTTTCTGAGGAAGAAAACCCTTGTTTGCAAAGGAAGCGATGTTTCTGACTCTTAATCTCCAACCGAAATCATTTTAGGCGTGGATCATTCATTCTAAATTGGGCGTTAGGAGACTTGGACCAAACATCAAAGAGGAGGAAGAGTTGGACCGAAAGAATCATTAGACGAGGAGTCGGGACTGTTTTGAGTTAAGCAAAGCCCATAATCGAGAGTGAGTGATTGAGGCCCATTCTAAAAGGAACCTAGAGTCTTTTTAGCACATTTTCGTGGCCCTAAAGTGAGGAGAAGAGAAACCCAATGAGTGAAGCCCATAATGATCATTAAGGGCAATTCCGACTTTATGCGACTAGACCTAGGGTTCCCTCTCCACCTCTATTTAAGGAGGATCTCGTGGCAGAGAGGAGACAGAGAGTTCGTAGCGGCGAAGCCCTGCCGGAATCCCGCTGGAGCCACCTCGAAGGAGAAGCCACCGCAGCCTCCTAGAAGGCAGATCTGACCCGTTCTGGCGTAGAAGAGAAACGGATGAGCAAATCGAATCGGATCGACATGAATTTGGGTAAGCATCTTCCTGACTCCCAGATCTGTTCATAGCAGAAAGCGGATCTCAATTTAGAGTTACGGTCTAAAAGTTATTGATATTTTTCTGAGACCAATTTGTGGAGTTATGATTTTCGGACAGCCATATTGCAAGATGATTATCCGGCGAACCAGGAGGAACCACGAAGCGAACTACATACCTCTGGAAAGCCCCGAGTCTTAGCTTTCTGGAAAGATCTAGTTCATCCAATTCAGAGAACCGTGATGGAAGTTATCGATGTATCTTTTCGTCTGGTACATTCTGGCCGAATCTCCAACCATCGCATATATGACCCGTTTTGGTAGAGGGGAGAAACGGATGAGAAGGTCTTCTCTGAATGTTATGAAACTCGGTAAGGACATTCTGAACTTCCAGATATAGCTACTGCCAAAATAAGTTTATCATTTGAGGTTATGGTTTGAGAGATATTTGTGTTTTCCCGAGACTATTATTCGCAGCGCACATATCCGACCAGGCTGGAGAGTTGGGCTGTTTGGTTGGGCAAATCAATCCGGATCGTTCTGAAACTTTGCAGAGACATGTAGGACTCATGGAAGTAGATTCTGGTAGAAGGGTGACCGGTTTGGAGTTCCGGAACATGAGGAAACATGCTGATGAAGTTAAGGCAGTGAATCTGTTCAAAGAAGAAGGAAGGAGAAAAATGTGTTTACCTTCAACCCAAAGGCAAAGGTGAGGACTAGATGTGGATTCCCAAGATACGTTAATTGAAATAGGAATATGTTTATGCGTAATAAAAGTATATAGATATGATTGTTGGTTGTTGCATGTGAAAGATGATTGATGCATATTTGTATGAAGTAGCTGTTTGCTAGGCGTGTTAGTACACGATTTCTTGTCGCAGGGGTCATGGTCGTGAGCCATGAAGCGATATTTCTATGGTTGGCCGCAACCAAAGAATGAGAATGACACAAAGAATGAGAATGGGTTGTGGTCCCATCGCAGGTAGGGCTGACGAGTCCAGAATGGGAAAGAGATTGAGTAACATGGGTTGCGACCTGTGCGAATGTGATGCATACTTGTTAGGATGTTTGAGGTGATGTGAACTAGTGCATATAGAAATGATTGTTCATGATTTGTAGTATGGTTAGGAAAGACATGTAGGTTGTGTGTGTCTATTGCTTATATTGTGCATATTCATTATTGCTATATTCAAATGATGTATATAAGAATCTTGTGTGCTCCAAAAGCACACCCTCGCTGAGTATTTCCAAAATACTCACCTCTCTTTCCCCTTTCAGGTTTCGTTTAAGAGATCATTTGGCGCGTGGAGTGCAAGTCAAGTATTTATTAGGGTTTCTCCGGGATAGGGTGTCTCAATTTGGTATCAGAGCCTAGGTCAAGGCCACTCCGGTACTGACCCGGAGGGTCAGTGGTTTTTGCTCTGTGTCTTAATTGGGTATAAGGATTAGATAGATTAAAATATAAGTTATTTCCTAGTTCTATCGGGTGCATAGTTATATCAACAATCGCTTCGCGGCAGTCTCCAAGTGAAGTTTATGGGACCATAATTCTGCATGAGCACGTCGATGCAAGGAGGGAGCCCAGAGAGTAAAGCAAAGCGTCGTAGCCAATCATTAAAGGAACGCGAAGTTGTGGACGTTGGGATGTCACGATCAAACATCAAGAAGAAGGATGCTCCAAAGTCTGGTCGAAAATCAAGTGGGGGAGAAGCAACCCGCAAATTCGAGGACGAATTTATTTCAAGTGGGGGAGTTTGTGACATCCCAGGAATGAGTTTTAGGGCCTATTTTTTTCGATTAAAATCCTAAGGCGAGAACCCTAAACCTTGCGACCAAAGAAACTCTAACCCTAGCTTTCTGAGGAAGAAAACCCTTGTTTGCAAAGGAAGCGATGTTTCTGACTCTTAATCTCCAACCGAAATCATTTTAGGCGTGGATCATTCATTCTAAATTGGGCGTTAGGAGACTTGGACCAAACATCAAAGAGGAGGAAGAGTTGGACCGAAAGAATCATTAGACGAGGAGTCGGGACTGTTTTGAGTTAAGCAAAGGCCATAATCGAGAGTGAGTGATTGAGGCCCATTCTAAAAGGAACCTAGAGTCTTTTTAGCACATTTTCGTGGCCCTAAAGTTAGGAGAAGAGAAGCCCATAATGATCATTAAGGGCAATTCCGACTTTATGCGACTAGACCTAGGGTTCCCTCTCCACCTCTATTTAAGGAGGATCTCGTGGCAGAGAGGAGACAGAGAGTTCGGAGCGGCGAAGCCCTGCCGGAATCCCGCTGGAGCCACCACTGTTGAGCCACCTCGAAGGAGAAGCCACCGCAGCCTCCTAGAAGGCAGATCTGACCCGTTCTGGCGTAGAAGAGAAACGGATGAGCAAATCGAATCGGATCGACATGAATTTTGGTAAGCATCTTCCTGACTCCCAGATCTGTTCATAGCAGAAAGCCGATCTTAATTTAGAGTTACGGTCTAAAAGTTATTGATATTTTTCTGAGACCGATTTGTGGAGTTATGATTTTCGGACAGCCACATTGCAAGATGATTATCCGGCGAACCAGGAGGAACCACGAAGCGATCTACATACCTATGGAAAGCCCCGAGTCTTAGCTTTCTGGAAAGATCTAGTTCATCCAATTCAGAGAACCGTGATGGAAGTTATCGATGTATCTTTTCGTCTGGTACATTCTGGCCGAATCTCCAACCATCGCATATATGACCCGTTTTGGTAGAGGGGAGAAACGGATGAGAAGGTCTTCTCCGAATGTTATAAAACTCGGTAAGGACATTCTGAACTTCCAGATCTAGCTACTGCCAAAATCAGTTTATCATTTGAGGTTATGGTTTGAGAGATATTTGTGTTTTCCCGAGACTATTATTCGCAGCGCACATATCCGATCAGGCTGGAGAGTTGGGCTGTTTGGTTGGGCAAATCAATCCGGATCGTTCTGAAACTTTTCAGAGACATGTAGGACTCATGGAAGTAGATTCTGGTAGAAGGGTGACCGGTTTGGAGTTCCGGAACATGAGGAAACATGCTGATGAAGTTAAGGCAGTGAATCTGTTCAAAGAAGAAGGAAGGAGAAAAATGTGTTTACCTTCAACCCAAAGGCAAAGGTGAGGACTAGATGTGGATTCCCAAGATACGTTAATTGAAATAGGAATATGTTTATGCGTAATAAAAGTATATAGATATGATTGTTGGTTGTTGCATGTGAAAGATGATTGATGCATATTTGTATGAAGTAGCTGTTTGCTAGGCGTGTTAGTACACGATTTCTTGTCATCGGGGTCATGGTCGTGAGCCATGAAGCGGTATTTCTATGGTTGGCCGCAACCAAAGAATGAGAATGATACAAAGAATGAGAATGGGTTGTGGTCCCATCGCAGGTAGGGCTGACGAGTGTAGAATGAGAAAGAGATTGAGTAACATGGGTTGCGACCTGTGCGAATGTGATGCATACTTGTTAGGATGTTTGAGGTGATGTGAACTAGTGCATATAGAAATGATTGTTCATGATTTGTAGTATGGTTAGGAAAGACATGTAGGTTGTGTGTGTCTATTGCTTATATTGTGCATATTCATTATTGCTATATTCAAATGATGTATATAAGAATCTTGTGTGCTCCAAAAGCACACCCTCGCTGAGTATTTCCAAAATACTCACCTCTCTTTCCCCTTTCAGGTTTCGTTTAAGAGATCATTTGGCGCGTGGAGTGCAAGTCAAGTATTTATTAGGGTTTCTCCGGGATAGGGTGTCTCAATTTGGTATCAGAGCCTAGGTCAAGGCCACTCCGGTACTGACCCGGAGGGTCAGTGGTTTTTGCTCTGTGTCTTAATTGGGTATAAGGATTAGATAGATTAAAATATAAGTTATTTCCTAGTTCTATCGGGTGCATAGTTATATCAACAATCGCTTCGCGGCAGTCTCCAAGTGAAGTTTATGGGACCATAATTCTGCATGAGCACGTCGATGCAAGGAGGGAGCCCAGAGAGTAAAGCAAAGCGTCGTAGCCAATCATTAAAGGAACGCGAAGTTGTGGACGTTGGGATGTCACGATCAAACATCAAGAAGAAGGATGCTCCAAAGTCTGGTCGAAAATCAAGTGGGGGAGAAGCAACCCGCAAATTCGAGGACGAATTTATTTCAAGTGGGGGAGTTTGTGACATCCCAGGAATGAGTTTTAGGGCCTATTTTTTTTCGATTAAAATCCTAAGGCGAGAACCCTAAACCTTGCGACCGAAGAAACTCTAACCCTAGCTTTCTGAGGAAGAAAACCCTTGTTTGCAAAGGAAGCGATGTTTCTGACTCTTAATCTCCAACCGAAATCATTTTAGGCGTGGATCATTCATTCTAAATTGGGCGTTAGGAGACTTGGACCAAACATCAAAGAGGAGGAAGAGTTGGACCGAAAGAATCATTAGACGAGGAGTCGGGACTGTTTTGAGTTAAGCAAAGCCCATAATCGAGAGTGAGTGATTGAGGCCCATTCTAAAAGGAACCTAGAGTCTTTTTAGCACATTTTCGTGGCCCTAAAGTGAGGAGAAGAGAAGCCCAATGAGTGAAGTCCATAATGATCATTAAGGGCAATTCCGACTTTATGCGACTAGACCTAGGGTTCCCTCTCCACCTCTATTTAAGGAGGATCTCGTGGCAGAGAGGAGACAGAGAGTTCGGAGCGGCCAAGCCCTGCCGGAATCCCGCTGGAGCCACCAATGTTGAGCCACCTCGAAGGAGAAGCCACCGCAGCCTCCTAGAAGGCAGATCTGACCCGTTCTGGCGTAGAAGAGAAACGGATGAGTAAATCGAATCGGATCGACATGAATTTTGGTAAGCATCTTCCTGACTCCCAGATCTGTTCATAGCAGAAAGCGGATCTCAATTTAGAGTTACGGTCTAAAAGTTATTGATATTTTTCTGAGACCGATTTGTGGAGTTATGATTTTCGGACAGCCATATTGCAAGATGATTATCCGGCGAACCAGGAGGAACCACAAAGCGATCTACATACCTCTGGAAAGCCCCGAGTCTTAGATTTCTGGAAAGATCTATTTCATCCAATTCAGAGAACCGTGATGGAAGTTATCAATGTATCTTTTCGTCTGGTACATTCTGGCCGAATCTCCAACCATCGCATATATGACCCGTTTTGGTAGAGGGGAGAAACAGATGAGAAGGTCTTCTCCGAATGTTATGAAACTCGGTAAGGACATTCTGAACTTCCAGATCTAGCTACTGCCAAAATCAGTTTATCATTTGAGGTTATGGTTTGAGAGATATTTGTGTTTTCCCGAAACTATTATTCGCAGCGCACATATCCGACCAGGCTGGAGAGTTGGGCTGTTTGGTTGGGCAAATCAATCTGGATCGTTCTGAAACTTTGCAGAGACATGTAGGACTCATGGAAGTAGATTCTGGTAGCAGGGTGACCGGTTTGGAGTTCCGGAACATGAGGAAACATGCTGATGAAGTTAAGGCAGTGAATCTGTTCAAAGAAGAAGGAAGGAGAAAAATGTGTTTACCTTCAACCCAAAGGCAAAGGTGAGGACTAGATGTGGATTCCCAAGATACGTTAATTGAAATAGGAATATGTTTATGCGTAATAAAAGTATATAGATATGATTGTTGGTTGTTGCATGTGAAAGATGATTGATGCATATTTGTATGAAGTAGCTGTTTGCTAGGCGTGTTAGTACACGATTTCTTGTCATCGGGGTCATGGTCGTGAGCCATGAAGCGGTATTTCTATGGTTGGCCGCAACCAAA
>PKML01066234.1:413025-424941 GCA_002933935.1 Eutrema yunnanense | reverse complement strand
TCGCTTTCTGGTGGTGATTTTTCATCATTCTCTATCAGAAGAGGAATCAACCTCCTGATTAGCCAAATAAATCAAGTAGTTTTTGAAAAAGCATAAATAGCAAAACAACCGTTATATTCATACAAACATCAACACCAAACGTTATATTCGTTATTGGAATTTAACATAACAGTTTTACTTCAAACTTATTACAACATTCAGAAACACACATATAAAGGAAGAGCTTTGTTTGCTATGAATGGTAAGTCTTGTCCATATCCTCGAGACTCGTTGCACGGAAACATGCTTTCACCTCGGTCACTGAGTCCTGATCTTGGCTGTGATTCTCGTCGGTTGTGTTGATGGTGGAGGAGGAGGAAGGTCCAAAGACACCGGTTTGAGGATGAGGAGACCAATATTTGTCAGATTCAGGCTTTATCAATTCATCAGTCACTTTACTCGATTGCAATTCTTCCTCTACGTTCTTATCATACGTCGATGTGTGACCATTCCTGTTAGCAATACCTCTAGAGGAAAAATAATTTGTTTATTTAGCGATAATATTGGTTTCTTCCATATACATATATGTTTTCGATCAAAGTGTTTTGAGATTGAATATTTGAAAGTGAGTTTTGTTTGAGTGTTCGTTAGGTGAGATATATATTGACTATATTAACCACACGAATCAAACAAGGAAAAGGATTGGGATATTACAACTACATCTTTTATCACTTACCAACCCTAAAGTATTTATCTTCAACTCCAAAATTTAAATTTCCAATTTTTGTTTTTAATCAACTTTTATATACATAGATATATGAAAGATTGGTATCGAAAATAAATGGCTATTGAGATTTCTAATTCTACCCACTAACATATTCTTACATGCTGTCCATTTATTTATATTTATTTTTTCGCAAATTATACCGGTCACGTCGACCAAGGTGAATGACATGAATATAACAATCTAGATTTTAAAATGATTTGTAGTGTTTTCATAATTGATCATATTAATCAACTATGTCAATGATCTGGACAATGGTCTAAATACTTTGTCCATGCATGATAGTTGATGACATATACAATATTATTGTTCCTCTCATTATGTTGCAACCCTCTGCAGATTCTTTCTCCATAGTTAATCCAAAATATCTACTAATATTTTGTTTGAACCGTTAGGATAACATAACCTTAACAATAGAGTGTTACTAAAATTGTAAACATAGTTTTACATCAAAAAAACAAATTAATGATTATTTAAAATGGATGTGCTTTTGATTAGGATATCTCTGGCTAGGGACATAACGTTGTTCTTTGAAATTTTCTTTGAGTGATACTCCCTATGTTTCTAAAAAAATATCATTTTGACATATTTCACATATATTAAGAAAAATATTAAAAGTTTTATATTACCCGAACTTTATTAATATACTAAACAATTTTTCTTTCTCTAATTAATACACTAAAACAATAATATTAAAACTGAATTTTTATTTAAAATTATGCATTGAAAACATAAAACGAAAACGACACTGTTTATGAAACGGAAAAAGTAATTAATAAAATGTGTAAGGTTTATGGGGAATTCTAGCTTTAAATTGTGCATACATCTCATAGATAAACGATAAACGATAAACGATAAACGATAAACGAACACATTCATGAGGCCTTTTAAAATTGTACCGTTTTAACGTTAAACCCATAAATCTGATAAACCCATAAACGTTAAATAATTGAAACAAACACGGTCCCTTCGAACAGGAAGATTAGATGACTTTAATTAGTGCCACGAAAAGTGCCTAGAAAAATGTTTTTCACTTGTTCTCTCTCTTTTTTTTTTCATCGTTTTTCACACCATTAATTTTAGGAAGTGGCAATTGGCATGTATATGGTCCACCAAGGTTTCATGCATATATTTAATTTGTAAATAAGTTCCAGTCTTTTCCACAATCTACATTTAGAAAGAAAAAAACTATGAAGTCGTAGATACATATATTAAAAAAATGGATAAATAAATTAAAGATTAGGTGAAAAATGAAATTCTGACCCATTTTTTAATTTTTTATTATGACTTATTTTTTAATGTTTAATAAGGCAACGCAAAGAAAAAAGTGAGGACCATTTCCAAGATTTATATTCCTCTCCAAGATAGAAGGAATATTTTGGTATTATCCAATTGGATATGCCTATCCGACTACAGTGTCTATATAAGAAGTACACCTATCAACAATGTTATCAACATCTTTCATGATATAGGAACGAAGCGGATTGATCTCTAAACAGTGGATTGATGGTGAAATTATAGCTGGACTAAGGTCACTCTCTATAAATTCAAGTGAATGGAGGTAGAAGTGAAGTAGAATTGATGGAGACTCTTCAACTGGACTAAGGTTGCTCTTTGAAGAACCAATAGAAATGATAGATGGATAGATAGGTGGATCGAAAGCACCACAAAGGCTATGGCAAAGCCTTTGATACAGCTGGACGAATCTAGTTCAATGGCATCTCACCAATGAACTTAGAATCCAAAAGTATCAAGAATTCACATCTTGAAAAAGTAGAAAACCTTTCTGATTTTTTACTCGATTTTAATCTGATTTTTATTCCATGAAATGAGTCTCTATATATAGAGAAAATACATCAAATATTATAATAAAAATTACTCTACATGCACATAACCTAGGGAAATGAGAATTTAATGCAAACCATGCATGTAGAGGAAAATAAAGGGTCTTAAAAACATAGTTGACCCAAAAAAAAACGAAAATACACTTAAATAAGTATGAATTAAAAATAATAAATCATGATTTGATGACCACATCATTTCCTTTCCTCCTTTTTTTTTTGTTTTGGTTGCCAAATACATCTTTCCGTTTCGGTTTTATAAAAGAAAACCTTTGATGAAAAATATAGTTATTGTATTGTTTACCTAAATGATGTATATGATATGATCATTTGGATTAAAAAATCTCGAAAAATCCATCATTTATGCAAACAAAAAAATGATTCTAATAAATAAAAAAAATTAACCAAGTTGATTTGGCTCAGTGGAAAGAAATGGGTATGTGCCCTTCCCCACCTGGGTTCGAGTTGGCTTGGCCACCCTTCCACGATTAAATCAGCAAATTGCTAACGTGTACTCTGGTTGTTGGGCCGCTGGAGATTACTATTGGGTCTAGAAAGCCTTTGGATACTCCAGTTTAAAAAAAAAAAAATTTACCGAAATTCTTTTAAATTTAATTTTGAGAATATTAAGATTGTAACCGTCGAGTAATCCATTAACCGGTTTTTCTAACGGATCTAAAACATGACATTATTTCAACTTGTTAAATGAGAATAATTAAATAATTTCATGATTGAAAATAATTGATAGTTGACACCGATTTACAAGACAATTCCTTAAGGGCATCTCCAACCCTACCCCATTTTCTACTCCAAATGCCATTTTACAGTAAAATCATCTCCAACCCTACTCCATTTTTAACTGCAAAATGGGGAAATGCCATTTTTTCCTCCAAATATGGAGTAACTCCATTTTCAACTCCAAAATGGAGTTGAACTTTTTTATTTATAATTTAGTCCTTCATATTTTTTTATTCCACTTTGTAAATGTGCGTTCCCTCCTCCACGATACAGATTCTATTCTAAAACATCTAATCTCATCTCTCGAAGATGTAATGAGGCATGCATCAATATGAAACATTCGTGTCATGCCTGTAGTTGACTTTGGACTCTTTTCTCATTTTTTTTTTCGCTAGACATTATTTACTTTGATTCAGGTATGAGCAATATCATGTCTTCCATGGATTTTAACAAATATTACGAGATAATGATTTTATGGTTTCATTATTTCCTAAAATTTTTTAAATAATGTACTTGTCACATATATACAACAGCACAACAAATATTTTTATTAAAAATATGGGATTTTATTATAATAGCATAAACTAATATTAAATTTAAAAATACATAAAAATACTGAAATTAGAAATAACCATGCAAAAATCAATATATTTCCATGCAATGCAAAATCCAACACATTTGACCATGCAAAAATCAATATATTTGACCATGCAAAAAACCAATAAATTTGATTATGCAAAGATCAATAAATTTGTCCATGCAATGCAAAATCCAACACCTTTGACCACGTCATTCTCTTGTGGTTATTTGATATATACAATATATTTTTATAGTTTTACAAGTACATGTAGAAGCTCCACCTCCAGAGGTAGAAGTAGCTGAGGATGAAAAATATTCGGTTCCAAAATTTTCTTGTTCGATTCAGAGAAATCAAAGATAAAAACGCTCATTTTTCAAATGGTGATGTTTAAATTAAAATGTGTTTTTTTTTGTTATTTTTTATGATATTGTAATGGTTAAATTCAAATAATATCACAATTTGTGAAAGTTTTGAAAGAAAAAAAATAATGAGTTAATTTGTAAATTTTATAGATAAAGTGTATTTTAGCAATTAATAATAAAATAGAAAATGAGGAATATACTAAAAATATTCTTTTTGGAGTAAAAAATGGAGGAATACATTGGAGAGAAATCCAACTCCATTTTGGAGTTACTCTATTTTGGAGATAAAAATGAGGGAATACATTGGAGATGCTCTAACAAATAAAAACCACTAGCCAACTCTCACCACTTGGTTTTATGAATGTTTTTGGAACATTTGTTTCTTGTTTTTATTTGGATCAATTAATAAGTAAAATAAACACAAGAATATAGCCAAAATATTACGAAAATTACTTTAAAAACCATATTTTGTTATACAGTTTTCCTTCCCTAAATATCATCGATAACAAGCCATGCAAGAAAATTATCTAAAAGAATGGCGAGAAAGAGAGGAATAGATACCGAGAAGCGGAGACTAGATGTGACGATGTGTGAGAAAGCGCATGAAAGAACGCCGTTAACTATGTGCTTCCAGATCACTTGAACGCTCTTCGATTTGGCTGCCATTAAACTCTATTTCTGTACCTAAGATTGAGAGAGAGAATTGTGTTTGGATGTGTATTAATGGTGATTTTTAAATACTTGTGACTTGTGTGTGTGTGTTTTTATAATATAGTGTGGAAGAGATGGTAGGAGACAAAAGAGCACACCATACGATTCGTGTGTGCTCCGTTACTTTCATAAAATTCTCAATTAGTCAAATCACCTTTTTTAGCAACAAAATAAAATAAAATTACTCAATTCACCACCAATTAAACGTCACCGTTTACTATTCATTTGATGCCGTTTAACTCGACGAATGTGTATTTGATATTTGAGTAAATGAAAAATATGTACTCATTAGTATTTTATAATGTTGTTAACTAAATTTGAGAAACTTGTATATTTCAATGAAAAAAAAAGAGAAACTTGTATATAATAATTTAAAAAAAATTCCACGCATGGTTCAAAATACCACAGAATGTCCAAAATCACACCAAATATTATATTTCGATTAAAAAAAAAAAGAAACTTGTATTAGCATCGCCGATCACTACAAAAAAAAACGTGGATTCCAACAGAGATATTTGTAGGTATTTCGTTGGAAATCACTGGTTCCTACAAATTTCCCACAATTGAAAATTTTGTCGGAATTTTCTCGTTGGAATCGCGACTTTGTTTGTAAATCGTCGGAAACGTTTCCGACAAACTTTATTTATTGGAAAATCGCCAGAACTTACTGATGTATTATTTGTCGGAATTTTGTTGGTATGTTCTAACGAATTTCCGACAAAAATTTCCGATAAACACATGTCGGAATATAGTTGGTATTTCCAACGAAGTTGTAACAAAAATTTCCGATGAAATATTTGTCGGACCGTCGTCGCTTATGTTTTACAAAATTCTCCAATGAATTACTTGTTGGAATTTTGTTAGAAAATGTCTTCGTAATACGTTGGAATCTGTTTTGATATTTGTTGGTAAATTGTAGAGATTACCCATAAATTTCAGACAAGTTATAAATTAATTTTTAAAAACATAAATAAAAATAGAAATTATAATAATTAAACATATTTTAAATATCCAAAACATACCTAAATAGTCAAATAATTAAAAAACCAAAACATACCTAAACCAAAAGATGTTTTTAGCATCGAAGACGACAAAAATACAAAATACTTAATTAAACAAATGTTTTCTTGAAAGCAGAGTAAAAGATTTAACAAAGTTCAGAGGCTTTGGTATGGGCTGACGATGTTATCATGATTCATGGTTTTGGTTGCTCTCCTTGAAGGCGAAACTTGATCTGGAAACCTGTTCTGCATCATTGTAGTCTAAAAGTTAACATCCTCGAATTTCAAATCCATCTCCTCAATCCTTTTTTCCGCTTTGTTGAGCTTCTCTTGTGTCACCATATACATTTCTTCATAAAATGTAGAAGTCTCAACAGTATTAACATCAACATCTACAGGAATTGAGCCGTAACCAAACTTCTTACCTTTCTGAACTTGTACTTCCTGTAAGATGAGAGGACTATATATCATATGCAAGTACAATCCAATATTTTTCTATCTATTGTATACAGAGGTGAGAGGACTATATATCACACTACACCAAACTAACATTAAGCAAAATCCAGAAAACTCACATTAAATTAGAAGATAAATATTTAATTAGCAAACCGACTACACAACGTACCACTACCTTACATTTGACAACAGAGTCTAAACTACAACATTTTAATTAATTAGTTTAGGATAATCATTTCTGGATTTGTTCCTACATGCCGCTCATGTTAAAAGAAGAACATTATATAATACTTAACATTTTACCTCTCGATATATGACATCAATTTCAGCCTGTGTAAGATGGTTAGACTCGAGTGCATCATCATCGTCTTGAGTCTTTTGAGTGAGAATTTGCTGCTCCATAGCTCGACACTTCTTAGCGATGCGCTCGGCTTTTTTGCACACAAACACCCCATCCGACTTTCTCTTATGGGTTTCTTCCATAAAGGTCACCATATCTGAGAGTTCTCCCGTCACATCGTCACGCTAACCATTTACAAAAAGTAAACACATTTTGAAAAATGGAATCTAACTTGAAAGAAATTAGATAAACATATAAATAAAGATTACCATCTCTTCTCTCCTTCGGACATACGGCTTTGAACCACATGTGTGCTTAACCCAGTTTTTTAATCCATATATCGTACAACACAATACACCTTACACCCAATTTTTTAATCGAAAATTTTGTAAACCCATAAATCCAGCTATTGAAAACACAAAAGACCGACATAAGTTTTAAGTCAACAATTCGTAAGCATATACATAATATATATATATACAGATTAATATACTGAATTGCAGAAGAAAATGGACTAAAATTACTTGCACAGTGAAAGAGTTGAGAGGAGAAGAGGAAAGGTTAGATCGAAGTGGTGATCGGCTAAATAGGAATGAAATTAGGGTAAAACAGTTTGAGTTTATTCGTCGGATCCGGGTAACAAGCGGCAATTAGTATGGGCTTTTGATTTTTCAGGCCCAATTATATTAGACGATTTAGTTTGTTTTTTTTATTTAAAAATTATCTAATTGTTTTGTAACAGAATATCATAAACCTATATATTACGTATTGTATAATAAGAGAGAGAAAAGGAGATGAAGCGTTTTTCTTTTTCCTTTGTAAACTTCTGATATTTTTTTGCAAATTGAACTAGAAAAATCATAGGTACGAAATTGTATTGCAAACAAATGAAAAGTCCCAGGAACAAAACAGATCTTTGTTGGAAATTTCTAACGAATATCATTGTCGAAAATATTTGTCGGAATTTTTGATGTTTTCTTGTAGTGGATAGTCTTCGACTTTTATCCATTGTGATCTTGGCATTGTTGGATTTTGGACGAGTGCTTTTCTGCTTCCCAAGCAGGTTTTAAAACGTAGCAACATTCTCTCAAGCTCGTTTCTTTGGCATGGTTGTCTCGACAATTCTACAGGGGCTAAAGTATATCTTGGGCGGATTTATCTTATCCCAAAAAGGAAGTTGGTCTTGGGATAAGATCATGGTCCTCATGGAATGAAATATGTGCTCGGAAGCTCATTTGGATGCTCTATTTTAGGGCTGGTTCGATATGGGTAGACTGGGTTATGAGGAAGTTCTTACCCTCCTCTTGTTTCTGGGCACTAAACGAGAATAGTTCCACAGTTTCTTGGATGTTCAGAAAATTGCTGAAGCTGAGACACAAAGCCATTACTTTTCTAAGCATTAGGTTGGGAAACGGTGAAGACACGTATTTGGTTCCCTAATCCACTACCGTGGTCCAATGGCGCATCAACGGCTTGGGATCCCGATGTCTTCTCTTGTAAAAGATTGCATCTCTATCGATGATTGGCTGCTTTCTTAAGCTCGTTCGGAGAGTTATCTTGATGTTGTTGGCTTTATCACTTCTATTACTCCTTCTTTGGTTAGTGATTCTACTCTTTGGGTCATTAACAATAAAGAATGTAACGTTTTCTGTTCCAAAGATGTGTGGAATTTTCTCCACCTTACAAAACCACACATTACTTGGTTTTCTCGTATCTGGCATAAGGCTGCTATTCCCAAGCACCCTATAGATGTGTGGCTCTTTATCCTCAATTCGCCATTTGGATAGCAGGAGATTGCGAGCCCTCCTCTCTCATGGGATCAAATTCTCCTATGGTTGTCATCGGTTTATACAAATGTGACAAATCTCGCTTGCTCTTCTTCAAGCTTGGCAAGCTTGCATGATTGCATCTATAAAATATATATATGGAATGAGAGGAACCGTTGTTTCCACAGTGGTCTCTCTCTTTCTCACTCGACTACACTTCAAAAAATATGTTTGGTAGTAAAGAACAAATCATCAGCTCTGAATAATTTGAGATCCAATCATGGTGAAGTTTTGGAACTATTTTGGTCTACATGGTGAGCTACCTTTTCTCTCTTCTTTTTGGTTGAATCTTGTGTATTTGTCTAATTCTACAGGTCTATGTGTTGTTTTGTTTAAATTCCCTCATCCCTTCTTTCTTCTGGTTTCGGTTACTCATTTACTTTCCACTGCTGGTTCCTGTTTGATTCAATGCAAGCTATACTTTTTTATTAACAAAGAAAAAAAAAACTTTTATTTGTCCACAATGTTATGTAAAGTTATAGATTTTTTATTAAAGATTATTGTTTATTCAGTTCGAATTTTTTTAATCGGTATAACTAGGCTTTTAATTATTGGGCCAACGTTTTTAAGATAGAAAAGGCCAGCCATATTTTGAGTTGGGCCAATATAAAAATGAAAATTAACGCCCAAACGTAACTTAGTTGAAAAAATATATATTTTCAACATTTGACAAAGTAATGGTATTTATGAGTTTCATCGATCAACAGAACCCGAGTCCACAGAAGAAGGAGAAACGAGTAAAGAAGATTAAAAAACCGTAGAACCAATCGCCAAACCGAACTGAACCGAGAACCGAAGTAAATTTGAAAAGGTGCTGACCGGTTCTCTTTTCATAAAAATATAATAAACAAACATTAATCTTTGATAAAAGAATCTATAACTTAAATAACAATGTGGAGAAATGAAATTTAATATTTATGTTGTGTAGATGAAGCTAATCAGAATAAATTACGTAATATTCTGTGTGCGGAAATAATAGTAAATTAACTATATACACACGTTTACTATTTTATGGTGGAATATTTTAGGGTGAATTAGCCTAATATCTATTTACATGCTAATATAAAGAATATAACCATATAAAAAAAAAAATTAGAGAATAACCATTTTGATGTTGTGACGATGGTTTTGTCCTTCACTCACCACCAAGCATAGAGAGTATGAAACAAAATAATATTTAAAATAACATTTTATCATATGTTCTATGTTTTTCAAATTTAACAAAACAGTGTAAGTGTAAACCCTAATCATAAAAAATAAACTCCAAATTTTAAAAGCAAAAACCAAATTCCTATATCAAAACACAAATCCCAAAATCCTATATCATAACAAAAAATTACGTTATAAAGCAACAAACAAAACTCTAAATCCAAAAATAATATATATGTTTTTTAAAAGTACTAATGGAATCCTAGAATATTCTATATAGAATAGAACAATACTTTAAAAAATTAGAATAACACATACTTACTTTGATTTATGGATGAATTAGCTCAATATACATGGATAACTTAAAAATTAAGTTTATAGCAATGATAATATAAAAATTAGGTTACTAGCAAAGAGAAATAAAATTTAAACCATAAATATCCTCCTCATTTAAGATAATTACACAATTGCCATTATACTGAAAATATTGTTTCCGACGTTATTTGGACGGCGAGTAGTTATCGTGCTAACATGCTAACTAATATAGTATTACGCTAACTTGATAACATGCTCAATGTTCACTGTTAACTCAATTAGTATATAGTATGTTATCGTGCTAACAATAATATATGATACTTGTAACGTGCTAACAATAATATCCGATATTTATAACATGCTAACATAGTAGATATCCAGATAATTGGGATATTGTGCTAGCAATAATATCCGGATAACAAGAAACCATAATCCCCTAAACAATAATATCCGGATATCCGGATAATTGGGATATCGTGTTAACAATAATATCCGGATAACAAGAAACCATAATCCCCTAAACAATAATATCTGGATAATATCCGGATATCCGGATAATTGAGATATCGTGCTAACAATAATATCTGGATAACAAGAAACTATAATCTCCTAAACAATAATATCCGGATAACAATAATACTCTGCTAACAATAATATCCGGTAAACATAAACTTATCGCGATAACATAATAAGCAGCATGTTAATTAAATCATTATCCATGTCGGGATGAACAGTGTTATATGAATAGTAGCATCAGTATACCATGTCGGGAAAAAAATTCTGACAATAGCAGTTTGTGTAAATAAGAGGAAAGAAAAGGATAGATAGGATTTTTGATTATGAACAGTAAATGTTGAATAGTGGGAGAGGAGAGAGAACTAATTTTGACATTATTGATATCTATCTACTGCAATTATTGTTGATTTATTTATCTAATATTAAAAAATTATATATATACTATTTAATTTTTTTTTTTGAACATTTACTATTTAATTTTAAACTATAATATATGCGATGTTTAGCAATGTATATGTAATATTTATTTTTAAACTGCAATTTGAATAGTCTAATGAAAGCAATAACGACAATAACAATGGCAAAAACGGTGCAGTCTGAAATATTAGAAAGGTTATTGGAGTTGTAATAGTTTTTCGATTGTTTTACGGACATCTCATTATATATAATACTAGATTAGTGTGTGATCCGCGCTACGCGTGGACGTGAACACAATTTTGTTTTTTTTTTTAAATTGGTATAATATTATTTTAGTTTTATTAGTATGATTGTTAATGGATTTGTCTCTATTAGCTTAATAAATGTGGATTGTTTATTCTTAAGTTTTTTTCCTTTCTAAATTTTATGTTTATTTATGCATTTGTTTAGTGAGTGATCCACGATTTGAATTTTTTTTTTTTGTTGACTATTTATTCAATTAGTTGGTTTTAAAAAGTTAAGTTTTTGTTATTTTAAAGTTTAGGGAATTGTATATTTTTTAACCCAACTGAATACTAATAAAATAAATACTTCAAATTAGGGTTAGTTTTGTATAGTCCGAAAGTTACTTCGAATACTAATAAAAGGAAAGTTAATTTTGTGAGTTTAGAATTCTCCGAACTTTAAAAAAAAAATACTTCGAAATAATTCACTGTATTTTTATCTCTTTTTACCTAAAACCAAATATTAATAAAATGTTCAGAATTTACTATTATTCATCTTCGATGATCCAGTGTTGGTGACTACAATAAATACTTCGAATTAGGGTTAGTTTTGTATAGTCCGAAAGTTACTTCGAATACTAATAAAAGGAAAGTTAGTTTTGTTAATTTAGAATTCT
>PKML01066234.1:390236-412997 GCA_002933935.1 Eutrema yunnanense | reverse complement strand
AAAATTTGGTATAATATTATTTTAGTTTTATTAGTATGATTGTTAATGGATTTGTCTCTATTAGCTTAAGAAATGTGGATTGTTTATTCTTAGGTTTTTTTTTCTTTCTTAATTTTATGTTTATTTATGTATTTGTTTAGTGAGTGATCCACGATTTGAATTTTTTTTTTTGTTGACTATTTATTCAATTAGTTGGTTTTTAAAAGTTAAGTTTTTGTCATTTTAAAGTTTAGGGAATTGTATATTTTTTAACCCAACTGAATACTAATAAAATAAATACTTCGAATTAGGGTTAGTTTTGTATAGTCCGAAAGTTACTTCAAATACTAATAAAAGGAAAGTTAGTTTTGTTAATTTAGAATTCTCCGAACTTGAAAACAAACAATACTTCGAAATAAGTCACTGTATTTTTATCTCTTTTTACCTAAAACCAAATACTAATAAAATGTTCAGAATTTACTATTATTCATCTTCGATGATCCAGTGTTGGTGACTAAAAAATGAATCTAATTTTATTTGAAAAACGATTTAATTTCTATCACTAATTTACTATCAAAATCATCGTAGATGTGTAGGTTAATGAGAACATTTGAGATAATATGGGCCGATTTGGAAAAATATAAAAAATATGGGGTCGAGCGTCGATTCAAACATTTAGAGAGAGAGAGAGAGAGAGAGTTCTTGTGAATAGGATTATCCTGTAAAAAACATTACCCACTGCTCTAAAACCCTCGTCTTCTCCGATATCTTCCCCCATCGCCTGTGGGATTTCACTTTCAATTTCAATCAGAAAGGGTGTGATCCGCGCGAACGTGGTAAACAATTTTTTTAATCTAATGGTATTTTATTTTATTTGGTCTCGTAGTTAATTTAATTATCTCTATCAACTTAAGATATATATATATTTTTTTTTTAATTTATGATCATCTATGTGTTTATTTATTGGATGGTACACATTTTTACCTCTTTTTTTTCTTTGGTGATCAATTTTATGCAATTAGTTGAGTTTTTTAAAAGGAAGATATTTATATTTTGAAATTGCATAATAATTTTTTTTAGTTTTGTTTCATATGAAGTTATTATTTTTGGAATGTTTCATGTATGATTTTAAACCCTATTTATGTGTGCAATATGTTTGTGATTCCTAAATCTATTTTTCTTTTATTTTTGTTGAAAAAGATTTCCATATATGACTGATTGTTTGAAATCACAACATTTGTTTGATTTTATTTAGAATAAATCTAATCCATAATTTATAAACACTAAATTCTATAGTTTTTCTAAACTATATATATAAATAAACTGATAAAAGTAAATTATTAAATTGAAATTTCTTTAGATTAATTCAATATAATCTATCTTCTATTAAGTAAATGTCTTTTCAAATTCTAGGGAAAACTATTGTATTAATGGATGGTAATCATTATGAGAATTGAAATATATTTACATCACATGATATATATTTTGCATATACAAAACTTTTATTTTCTTCTCCTGTTGTAGTTAAAATTTTTTTTTGTTAAAAATAATATCACAAAACACAACGATCTTAAATTTTTAAACTTAATTTATATTTTCGTGTAAATAATTTTAATATGTTTCTTAGTTTTTTTTGCTCTTATTCTCTTTTTCATAGTTATGTATAATTGCAATTATTATGTAAGTATACCTAAATTTTATTTATTTATCTCTTTATTAGATGTAAAACTTGCCAACTTATATTTTGCTTTATGAATTTAGTTACATATTTAACTTATTTGTGTAATTGTTAGGACTTGTTTGATATTTTAGGTTTTTAATAATTTTTGCGATACAACTTAATCTAATTAAATATTTATAAAAGTTGAAATATATTATGATAACCAAATTTATTATACCTGTTATTATTTCAAAGAACTATATTCATATAAGTTTATTTATTTTCTGGTTTCATTTAGAATATGAATAATGCCTTTTCAATTTCTTTTCATAATGTTAAAACCAAATTTATAATTAATATATGTATTTAGTATGTGTATTAAATTTTTAGGATGATGAGGTGTTATCATGAGAAGAGAGAAAATGTTTCTTTATATATATAGAATCTATTAAAATTGTATTCACTTGAGACTTTTTTTTAAAACAATTTTTGAAGAAGAATGTATTTTTTAATTTATAATATAAATTTATTTAAAAGTAACATCTACTGTACTTATATTAAAAAAATCACTAATTTTTTGTTACAGCAAAAAAATAAATAAAAGTAAGATATATGAAAACCATTCATCGTTGTCACAAATTACTTCACAAACCAGTCAGTAATTTGTGACAATGACTGGAATTAGCGAAATATTTATATATATATATATATATATATATATTGCTAGAAATGAAATTAGTATCTTAATTTAATTTCCATCTCAAAATAATCATAAATTTTTGAAACGAAAAAATCCCATCTCAAATGCTTTGTGAATGTATGGCAAATGGGTAAAGCTTTTCCACAAAAAATGTGAAGAAAAAGCTGCATGCTCCCTTTTCAGTTAGTTGACATCGAATCTGATTCTCACACCACCACCCTTCTTACTTTTATTTCTTGTCATTATCGGTTTCTTCCACGTTTTATATTTTACGTAGTTTAATATAAAAAACAATTAACTAATGTTATGACTGGTTTAGTTTTAGGTTTTATGTTTGATTTACTAAATTTCCACATAATTAATGTACATATATAACATAAAGTATCATGATCATAGATAACACGTACATATTATCATCACTTTCACCAAATCTCAAATTATACAAAAATAAGTAGAAGCTATCATCTTATGATCATATATACCAAAAGAATCATATATTTAATAAAATGTTCACATATTAAACAGCTGATTTGAATATTATAAATTTTATATACCATCGGAGTTACGATAATGTAACGAATAATCATTGTAAATTCGTTGTAATATTCAATCGTTACGTCTTATACTTTAAATCTCAAATTTTTTTATTCGAAATTAGCGACGAATTAACGACGATTCATTGCAAATTTATCGTAAATCCATATTATTATTTTTTAAAATAAATAACAAATTAACAACAGTTTATCGCAAATTCAAAGTAAATTCGTTGTTAAACAAAAAATACAAAAGTCCCACATCGAAAGTTTGGCAAAATCACTTGTAATATATATATATTAAACAAATTTAAAACTACTCCACTCCCTCAGTATTAAATAACAAGTTGACCAGTCAACCTTCACCGCCGGGGTCCACCACCATCGTCGGAGCTCACCACCCCGTCGGAGCGCTACCATCGCTGGAGCCACCATCGCCGGAGCCACCGCCACCGAAGCCACCATCGCCGGAGCTCACCACCCCCACCGGAGCTCACCACCCCCACCGGAGCCACCGTCACCACCCCCGCCGGAGCCACCGTCACCACCCCCGCCGGAGCTCACCACCCCCGCCGTCACCACCATCGCCGGAGTCACCACCGTCGCCGGAGCCACCGTCACCTCGGAGCCCACAGTCACCGGAACCCACCATAGCCAGTTACATTTGACGCCGATGGCCACATCCACCACTGATTAATTATTTTATATTTATAATTATTTTTAAATTTCGTTGTTATTTTATTGTTAAATTAAAAAATATATATATATATAATAATAATAATAATCATTGTAAATTCGTCGTAAATTAGCGACCAATATAAATCAGTGCTAATTTACAACGAATTTATGATGAAATTCAATTTACGTTGATTAATTTACGACCATTTGAATTTTGTCGTAAAATCGATTCAACCCCTGATTTACAACAAATTAACAACGAAAGTGGCTGTTGTAAATGACGTGTTTTCTTGTAGTGTTTTCACTTCCTGAGGACCTGCCTTGTTGGTTTATGTCAGTGATCGATTTTCTTTAAGCATGAAATTATCAAACCAGTCTCATTTTGTTAGTCAAAATTATGTCATGTTTTAGATCCATTAAAAAACCTGGTGAATGGGCGACACTCACATTGAAAGAATTAGTGGGATGGTATATGTCCGGATGACTCCCATATTATTAAAAAAAAAAATAAGTCAAGTTCCTCGTAAAGTCCAATATACAAAAAGTCAAGTTCTTCATAAGTCAAGTATTTCCATGTGATCATCACGAGTTTTCGTTTTTAATATATATATCGGCTGATCCGGTCAGCTTCGCTAGGAATGCACTGAGTTGTTACAAAGTGCACTACTCCCTCGGTTCAACGGTTCAACGGTTCAACGGACATCATGAGCTTTGAGCTGGCATCGGATCAACGGGACATGAGACCTATGAGATCCCATGGGCCACCACACCGCTTGTCCCAAGTTTGGAATGCCTTCCGACTATTGCCAAGGGTAGCCGAATTGCCTGTTACTAGACTATCAGGTAAATTGTATGGACTTTCAGCCAGACCCGTCCCTTCTTTAAAGCATATGAAGCATATATTTTAGGTCACACATTAATAAAAAAAAAAAATTGGCTACATTCTAGAATGTCTTCTGTAGCTGAGATGGTAAAATATTGAAAGTTAGCACTCACATCCCTGGATCGGGACGACACTGCCTTTAGCTCAGATCCAAATTTCCCACATAGATGTGTTTTTGATTACAGAGCGGATCAAACCCGGATAAAATATAGTAACACTCCACACGATCCTTCTTATAACAGACCACAGCCATGTGGGCGAGTATTCGTTTTAGGGTTGATAGTTAGTATTACTCTATTGTGCCTCAATTCTTGTAAGTAATAGTAAGAAAAGAGAATAACTATATCAAACTAAATCCTGCCACTAGTCTGTATCTCATTTCTCATGTAATAAGAGTTATACTTAATTCCTATATGAAACTCATGTTGACGTATCTTATTGGCTTTAGGTTTAAGTATAAACAATCGTTCGATTAATTTGACTAAATATTGGCTAGAGGAACCGAGACTGAGTTGATTCTCCGGTTTTTTTTTGGTGGTTTGTCATATGCCTTGGTTGATGCAGATATATTAATGTTAAATATATTATATTATGTATTTATGTAATGTGATCGAGCTTGTATATTTATACCCGGCAGATAGGTTTATAATAGATACGGTGCACATATTAGAGTTATTTTTTTAAGATTATAGGTTTTTGCGGGTTAGTCTGAATAGTATTTTATTCCACTTCAAAACGGGTTAAATAGATAAATTATTACGAATTAATAGTTTTATCTATAATAATTAGTTAACCATATTGTAAAATTTAGAAAAAACAATTTTTCTTAAATTTCAAAAAAAGAATATTTAAAAAAAAATACTCTGCACTATAATTAGCACGGATTAAGTCATAGTATTATGTATTTATGTAATATGATAGAGCTTATATATTTATATCGGGCAGATAGGTTTATAAATTTTTATAAACAAAAGAGGCTTACATGTATTCTGATCAAAAAGATTTATGTGTACCGATGAGCAATTAAGCTTACGAGGAATCGAAATTCGGCTTAAATGGATGAGCAATTAGGCTTACATTATTCAACAATAGGCTTACGAGATATTGGTAAATAGAAATAATGCTCTCTCAGGTATTTTGCCGTGGCCATCTCCCTTTTCGGTAACAACAAATATTGTATAAAATGAAAAACGGAATTGGCGATTCTTATTCAACAATCAAGAAAATATGAGAATTCACCTTGCTCTCACAACCGTGATCAACACTAATCTCTTTCTTAACTGGGCAAGTGCCAAGCTTGCAATAAACTTGTTCAACGTTTACTCTTTAAACACCAAATAAATTTTATGGATATGTAAAAAAAATATTAGTGTGGGATACTTACATCAACATTTTAAAAGTAGTATATTACCATTTAGCTGAGACCAATCTCCTAATTAGATTCTGTACGTATGTGTATCATGTCATCATGAGTCTTCTACTCTCTTACATAACAAAATTAAATTATAGTAATATATTAAAATATGTTTGAATTTATAAAAATATATCGAGCTTGAATGACATTTGTTGTACTATCTTAGAAGTTATTTTTATTTAAAATATTAAATAAATCTTTAATACCGTATATTTAGTCGACAGAATTAAAAAAGAATGTTTGGATTAATATCGTAACCACACATATGATTTTTGTAGCTAGAATCATTATGTGATGGATACGTCAACATAACATGAATGGTAATTTGTAAATGAAAACTTATTCTCCAAAATTTCTCTATTAATATATATATATATATATATATATAACGGATATATAGGAAAACTGACAATTTTTATTTTTGATATGTGGTTTCACGAATCGAAATAAAAACATCATATTTTAACGAGATATTTGCACATGATGTCACTGATTTCAACTTTCATTAACAAGTTAGCACTTTTTCAAAATGCTAAAAATAGTTGTCATTTTTTGTGTGAAAAGACGATTTTACCTCTGTTATTGATGCATCGTGTACCGTACACCCCGTACTACACATTGGCAAAATTGAATTAAACAATAAAATAAATATTATATTTTACTAAGGTTTTAAAAAATGCTAACTTACTAATATGAATGTTGAAATAAATGACATTATGTGCAAAAACCCCTATTTTAACCTGGTTGCATTGCCTCGGTCTTCTATTGAATGAATATATATAATATACTCATGCAAGTTATGAGTGGTGCAAATTAATTATAACCACATTTTTTTGATAAAATTATAACCACATTTGAGTTCTATAAAAAGTAAAAATGAAAATTTGTTCGGGCAGCTAATGATTGATAAATGATGCCAAATCTTCAAACCTAAATGAAAAGCGATATGTGATATAGAACGTAGTCATGTTGAATTCGTATTCGAGACTTCCACTATTGCTCTAGAGAATGTTTGGACGAGAAAAGAAGCTCCTAAAGCAATAAATTAGTTAACATTCATAATTGAAGCATTGACTTAGGACAAAACAAAATTAGAAAATAAATTTCTCATTGCAACGCTAGCTAAATCGCCCATTAGCANCCAAAAGAAAAAAAAAAAAAAAAAAAAAAAACGCTAGCTAAATCGTTAAGCAAAAAAAAATCAGATACTTCCGGATAAAAAACTTCATGTAGAAGTACTTTGTTTTGTCAAAAAATGTGTTTTGTACGAATGAATTTTTTATAAATATTGTAAGGGTTAATCAAATTTATTATTAAAAAAAAAAGAGAGAGAGGGAAAAAACAAAATGAAGAAGGATAAGAGCATATATATAGAAGATGGTGGGCATATGAAAAGGTTTGCTGATGACATGCATGAGCATCAACGTTAAGATTATTTGTTTTTAGCCTTTAGGGTAATAATGTAGCATATACGCCATTTTTGGCAGTCTCTTTCTGAAAAAGATGCTTAGCATTTATATACCAAACGACTGATTATTAGAGATGAGAAGAAAATCGATAGCCGAGAAAAAAAAGAAAAAGAGAGGATCAAATGTAGAGACAAATTGCAAGATCTTTTTTTTTTGTATAAAATAAAAGTAAAAGTAAAAGTTGAGCTATAAAATAGAAGTTGTAAATGACAGGTTTTATCCTTTTTCATGCTTCTTTTCCCTTTCTTTCCGTTTTTTTTTTTTTTTTAATTACCTAAGCTGTTTGGTCGACATTCGACTGGAGAGATGAAGACTGGTTACCTCATGCCAAACCAGTAAGATTTCACGTTTTCCAACTATTGCTTAGAATGAGTTGGCCTAACTGACAAAAGTTTCTCACGAGTTTTTAACTAGGCCGAAGCCCAGTGCCAGCTTCCACACATGATCGTGATACAAAATAAAGTTAATACAGAATAAAGTCAATTGGGCCGAAGCCCAATGCCAGTTTCAACTGGGCCGAAGCCCAGTACCAACTGACAAAGCCTTCTTTCCGTCTTTTGATACAGAAAAAGTTAATATCCATACTAAGATTCAATCATTCCTGTTAAAAAAAAAGTTTGTATATTGTTGTTGTTTTTAAAAAGTTTGTATATTGAAATATAAAACAAACGAGATTAATATTATAGTTTTGATTTGTGACGTAGAACAATTTCTATTTTACTTGCGTTTAGCAGATGCATACTGCGTTTTCATTAAGAAAAATTAAAACTAAATGTTTAGGCATTTGTTTCTTTTTCTGCAAATGTTTAGGAATTTATAAATTTTAATTTTCAGAATTTGTTTTTTCCTGAGCGGCCAAAAACCAATGAAGAATATAATTTTATGAATGAACTTTATCGAATAAAATAATTACTTTTACTTGAATGATAGAAAATATTAAAGTTGGATATTTAATAGTCACCAATCACCATGCAATGGTTGTTTTATTGTGTTTGGTTCAACACCTTTTTATTTGTTATATTGCAAGTTTTTAACATTAAATCCTATATATTTTCTTTTTTTTAATTACTAGGACGTTATAAGTTAAAATCTGTACATTCCCATGTCCGGAACCATAGTATGTTATATAATTCCGTCTCAAACACCACTCGATCATGTGATTTTTAGGTTTTACTCTTAGGGTATTTGCATTGGAGATATCTCAATGAAACACCCTCCATTAGACAAAACAAAAAAAAAATAAAAAAAACCAAGAGAGAAAGGGTTGAGGGTGTCTCATTTGAGACATCCAAAATAAAAATATTAAGACACTCAAATCATATGTGTCAATTTGTGATTGGTCAAAAAATTTTTTTTTTTTAAATAATTACTTAATTGAAAAAAAAAATTAATATTTTTTTGATGTCTCACCAATCCAGATACTCTTAGTAATTTTTCAGTTGAGCTAACAACACGTAAATCTATATACTTTTGAATAACAAAATAAATAATAATATTTCTTAAAAAAACGATACATATCCCCATGAAAAAAAAAATACTAAGCACGTAAAGATTGATATGTAATGAAGGAAGACGAGAACGACAAATCAGGGATAAGGCTACTCTTGCGTCTTTGCCCCACAGAGATACCCTATTAAGAAAAGTTAATATATACTTAACCATCAAGGTACATTTTTTTTTCGCACAAAAAAATGGACATATATATATATATATATTTACTTCTTTTTTTTAAACAAGGGGTAATCCAACACCTGACTAATTGTTTTGGAGAGTGATACGGACGAAAAGCCATTCTCGAATTTTTTCATGGACCTAATTTAGTCCACTCTCACCTGGTCAAATGGTAAAAATTTGATAAATTTCATGTTTACGGGGAGTCGATCCCTGGTATAGACCAACAGAACGACTCCTCCATATATATATATATATATATTTACACGATGCATTCTTTCCAATAATAAATTAACTAAAAATGACAATTGTGACACTTACCAGATATCGATGGTTGAACAAGGGTCTATCAATGTCATTTTATTGGCCTAGACTAGAATACAAGGTGTTCATGGAATGTGAATCATATCCCATAAAACTATCATAGAAAAAATATCAGATGATGATCAGTCTGAAAATTTAGTCATACGAAAATTATTGTGACTTGTTTTTTTTATTTTTATTATGGTTGATTAATTCGACCCCAAAAAAAAATGGTTGATTAATTACATTTTTTAAACAAAAACAAAGCTTTTTTGTTAACTAAATTATTGTGACTGCTATTACTATTTTTTTGTATTACTGGTCGGATTTCAGGCTTCATATTCCTTTTTTAATTACTTTAACATGGACATATATGCTTTAAAAACAAAACAAAAAAAACAATGGACATATATGCTTTTGTAAAACCATGGTTCATTTTTTTCGATTTCTAATTAATATTTAAAGATAACAGGACAGAGCTGATTATTCATATTTATTTAAGTTTTCTTCATTGCATCATATAGACAAGTTCCCACCAAAAGTTCCAAACAGAAAGCGGATTATTTGCTTTACATATGGGGCTATTCATTTTTGTAATTAAAATTTAATTACAAGCAAATATATATACACTACAAGAAATATGCACATTATTAGCACGGAAAAAATGCTATAATATGTCATTGATAGCGTTTTCATAAACGCTAAGACATCCCAAGCTATCGTAGGTTTCACNTATCACTAATTTACTACTTTTTAAACTGAGATTGAATCTGTGGGCTTTGTTTCTCGAGTTTCCGGACTAATTTAGTCGGAATCTGTGAGCTTTTTGTGTTTCAACTTGTATGTTTTCTTAATGTATGTTTAAAACTGAATCTATTAATAAATAAAACATTNAAGTAAAAAAAAAAAAAAAAAAACTGAGATTGAATCACCACTAGTTCACTAACAATCCACATTTTTCATCTTTTTCAAATGGTATTGGTTTTAACTGGCATCAGATGTCCAATTCTCCTTACCATCTGAGAATTTCGGAATAACAAGAATCTTTTGGGTTAAGGTTGATTCGATTACAGAAACTACAATTTAATAGAAGATTATTCTGTGATTTTGACATCTAAAGACTTGAGCAATTGATTAACTGTGCGTGGGCTAAAAAATGCTGAACCAAACCAATTAGACCATATATCCAATGACTATCAAGACCAAAAAGATGATTTGCAAAGTGAAATAGTGATTTATAAACTATTCGATTTTGAAACTTCATTTCAAATTCCTATTACCACTAAATAAATTTATTTAGAATATTTTCCCAAACTTTTTTACTTAGTGATAAGACAGAACCGAAATACTTGTAGTATTTTAGTTATACACACTTAAAGCCCTACAAAGTAAGGTCTTTTTGGTTGTCTCTAGAACTTCTTTGATTATTTCTTACAACTTATAGACCCCTCTTTTCTCTTACTACGACCTTGTAAATCATATATATGAATAAATATATAGATAATTATTCGACAGAGGGAGCCTTATAGGCGAAGAAACGTCCCCCCACTCAAACCCTAAAAAGGGAATCACAACAAAATAATATACATATATACACCATATTATGCATATAAAAATAATGCATGAGAGTGGGAATTATATAAAAAAGAATTAAAGCATAAGAACATGACCCATGTTTTAAAAAGCATTATGTTCTCGCTTTATCTTTGTGCTCCTTCTCTATCATCCTCTTCTCATGAAACTTCTATCTTCTCTCTTTCCCTTTTGGTTCTGTGCTCTTCTCACAATCTCTCTTTAGCCTTTGGTTCCCTTCTTTCGTTTTTATTTTGATTCTCCCACCATTTGTGTTCTTTTGAGTTTTAAAGATCCATCAAACTTTATTAAAGAAAGAAGAACAAAGAGATAAAAGGGAAGAAGAACAATGGTTTTCTCATCCGTCTCAAGCTTTTTAGATCCACCAAATAATTGGCCACAGGTTCTTTGATCTTCCATTACCTAATCCTCTTTCTTTACTTTCTTTCTTTCTAATTTTGTGGTTTTTCAGCTCTCTTAAATTCGATCCACTGGTTGTTTTGATTCTTAATATTAATAATTTTGATTCATTTTTCTAAAAGATATATTCCTATTCTCATCTTCCTTCATCTTTAGTCTCTTCCTTTTTTTGTTCCCAATGTTCGAAGACATATATCATGGTATTTATCTTGCTTTATAATCTCACCTATATATAGACCAAATACATACCGTAGTTTCTTGTACAAAACCATAAAATAATAATAATAACCAAACAAAGATTGAATTTGAAGTTTCTGGTTCTTGTTTCTTGTATTGTGTGCTTGAAATCATTTTTGTGTGTTTTAATGTTTTGCAGTCTGCGAATTCGAATAATCATCCTCATCATCTTCAGCGACAAGAAAGTGGAGGTTTAGTTGGTGGCCACCAAGTACTCTCTCACCACTTCCCACAAAACCCTAACCCTAACCACCACCATCATGTTGACACCACATCCGCCGTCACCGTTGATCCGGCCGGTATCAATGGATCAGCGGCTGAGAGAGCGAGGCTAGCTAAGAACTCTCAGCCGCCTGAGGGAGCCCTAAAATGCCCTCGATGCGACTCAGCCAACACCAAATTCTGTTACTTCAACAACTACAACCTCACACAGCCACGTCACTTCTGCAAGGCTTGCCGCCGCTACTGGACACGTGGCGGCGCCTTGAGGAACGTCCCTGTTGGTGGTGGCTGCCGGAGGAACAAGAAGGGTAAAACCGGAAATTCAAAGTCCTCCTCCTCCTCTCAGAACAAGCAGTCAACGTCAATGGTCAACGCTCCAAGCCCTACTAGTAATGTCCAGCTACAAACAAATAGCCAGTTCCCGTTTCTGCCCACTCTACAGAACCTCACTCAGCTCGGTGGTATCGGTTTAAACTTAGCCGCCATTAATGGAAATAATGGTGGAAATAGTAACACTAGTTCAAGTTACTTGAATGATTTAGGGCTTTTTCATGGAGCTAACACTTCAGGTCCGGTCATGGCTAACAACAACAATGAGAATACCATAATGACTTCTCTTGGATCAGCGAGCCACTTTGATTTGTTCGATCGAACCATGGGATTATATTCTTTCCCAAATGAGGGCAATATGGGATTATCCTCTTCCTCAGCTTCTAGGGTTACTCAAAATGCTCCGGTGAAAATGGAAGAAGCTCATTTGGGTAATATTATAAACCGTCCGGTTTCGGGTTTGACATCTCTGGGCAATCAATCCAATCAATATTGGACCGGTTTGGGTTACCCTGGTTCTTCTTCTAACGATCATCACCAGCACCTAATGTGATTTTTTTCTTAGCCGTTGGATCATTGATGGACATCGTCAATGCATGGAGAGACTAAAAGGTATATTAGAATGGGTTTGTTATACAACTTATGGTCATATTGGATACATATAGAATCAGGTGTGACAAATTAAAGAAGTAATCGTATTGTGTGATTATGACCTTGTTAGATGTGTGAGTGTTTGTCGAGTTTGTGTTTTTGTTTGTTCATCACTTCGTATTCTTCACTCGAATTTTCATAAAATAATAATAACTAACACATTTCTATGTTATATGTTATTTGTTTTTCTACTGAATTAACGATGAATTTTTGTGGTTATGGGTTTGGTTTATAAGTCTTGAGTACGTGAGAACCAATCAGCATTATTACTAAGATATTTATCATTAATTCATTGCTTTTTTTTTTTTTTGACAAAGTTTATAATTTTATGGGACCAATAGGATAATTCATAAAGTAAAAGGGTGTTACAGACTGACGAATTTAATCATACAATTCCGTGTCTCTCTATAGATAGCAAAGTTTTTTAATTACCAAAAAGCTTAGATTTCTCACATTTTTAGGAGCTTTTCCTTTCTTTTTTTTCTCTGTCAGACTTCTTAATAAAGATCTGTGCATATGTAGATGCATGTACGTACCACGTTTTAATCTTTTACTTTTTAGTATAAATAAGGGTTTTTATAAAATATTCCGTACATCCATGAAAACGCTTTACTTTTATTTTGTTAATAGATTAAACAACTTTTACTTTTAAATGTGAATAATGTATATCTTGGGTTTATTTGACAATAATATGTACTTGAAATGCATGCATGTATTCATGGATTCTTTTTTTATACAAGATTTATTTTGTAAAATCAGCTCCATATAGTCATAACAATTTGGCTCCTTCCTATATAACAAAATTAAGTTCTCACGTCAGAAACTTAATACCTTAACTATATTTTATATTATAATATTTATTTGCACATTATTAATATTTAATATACGTATATATTAGAATTAGAGAATTTTGTTTTCAGCTAAAAACTTAAACATTAAGAGTGATATTTTCTCACATATTTAAACTTGTTACTAGCTAGTAATTAATGGAATCCCAAAGCGATTAATACATTATATAATGAATCATGTAATGTTGGATACAAAAGGAGGGCAAACATCCTCAACGGGCTTGCTACAATGGGCTTTTTGATCTTTGTAGGTCAAAATGCTAAAGATACCGTATTTCGTATGTTACATCATCAAAGATATTTAATCTAATCCTATTATAAATTTAGTGATGATCAAACTACATATAGTAGTATATGTGATTATAATGAACAGTTCCACGACACAACTCTCCTCGTAACACACAGATCCACGATGAAAGTCTTACATGCACCATATCTACGTTGGACAGCTATTTCCACAACACACGAGACCATAACATATGATTCTGCTTACAACACTCTGGAACCTTCTATAAATTTTGCATCTATTAATTCTGCATGAAACTACATTTTTTAGAAATTGTACTACAAACTTGGTGTAGAAACCTTGACCTATCACGACTTCAATTCCAGCTCAAGAACAAAAGAGAAGGAGAGAAGATGAAACAGGATTATTTCTCAATAATTAGTAAAAAATGTACATGATCGATATATATATATATATATATATATATATATATATATGGTAAGCAAAAGGAAACTTAACCAAGTGAATCTAAACCAACTAAATCAGTGTTAACCAGTCTAATATGTCCACCGGACGAAATGACTTCCACATTCTTTAGTCAGAGTTGAACGACGAATTGAGAAAGTTGGTTTGGTGGCAAGTCCCTCATCGATTACGCGGCATCCCGGGCAAATTTTGTAATATTGCTCAAATCAAAAACCATAAATGCTAAACTAGTCATAATTAATTAATTATAGTAATGTGATGCGTCAACTATATATAATGCGCGCGGTTTGATAAGGCGACGACCGATACTAATGGGATGCTGGCTCGTTCAAAATTCGGCGAATGCGTAGTAAGTTTATTGTAGAGTATAAAATGCTAAGGTTCATGTGGTTCTAAGTCAAAATAAACTAGCATTAATTAGTTAATTGTTCCATGCATATCTCTTATATGTCATTTAAGATTTCATCTTTACTTCCGATGTAAAATATTCCTAATAGAAAACGAGGGAGGTTTTTGTTGGAATCTCTTGTATTGCTAAAGAGATGGATTCTAACGTCAAATCTAAAATATATGTAAGCTACTTTATTCATTGCAAAGTGGTTGTTTGTGTGCACAGCATACTTATATTAATCTTAACTTGCAGTAACAATACTAAAAAAGGCGGAAGTCCGCTTCTCGAATGTTTGAATTTGATACAGAATTGAAATACAAAACATGATAAAGATAAAATAAAAGGATAAACTCAAAGATAATAATCGGAAGCTCCTTCCTTCGAAAGAGCTTTATAAATGATCGATTTGAAGTCGATCTTCAGCTCTCGGGTATGCTTTGGAACTGAGGATGACAATGTGGTTTTGAGTTGGAAAATTGTGGTGTTTAAACATGATCTATTTAATATATTGTCAATTAGTTGTTAAACGCTTTTGACTTGAAGCTAAATGATTCTTACTAGATTTTAAGGTTTTGAATCAAAATGAACTTTTAAATCTAACAATTCAGGGATAAACTCAAAGGAATTCGCCTTGGAATTGTTCGACACATTGGCTAGACGAGGATATATGTGAAGGGGTGTGATTGATAAGGCTCAACTAAGGGAATGGTGGGATCTTATAAATGATCAAAGCTTATGTTGTTCTTCGATATGTAAGGTTTTTGGTTATTTTTTATTTCTTTGGGGAATGAATATAAAGTTGAAACAAAAGAGTTTGTGAAATGCAGGGTGGATAAAGATGCTGATGGTAGATTAACACTAGACGAAACTAGAGAGGTAAAAAGAGGGTTTAAAGAGTAAATTTCTCAGAAATGGTTTTGATTAGTGTTTTTTTTTTTTGCTTCACAGTTTATCAGTCTCATTGCGTCTGCTAACAATCTGTTAGCCATCATCAAGAAAGCCGATGCATATGCGGCACATATAATGGAAGAGTTTGACCCACATGGACTTGGATACATCTTGGTAAGCTATCTAACGTAGCGAAAGCTTCCAGGGATTAGACTAGTAATCTGTTAATTATAAGATATGTTGTAAGGTTATTCGTTTAAACATATATATATATATAAAGTTAGTTTTGCTCACCTCTTTTTCCGCCACTTCAGCGTTCACCTTGGTATCTACTACCTTTCAAACTAACCTTGCTCACCTCTCCTTCCGTCACCTCAGTGTTCACTTTGGCATCCACTACATTTCAAAAAAAAAAACTTAAAATAACATAAACTAACACATAAACCCCATAAACCCATAAGATCGGTTATGAAGATCCTCTGCAACCCATATAGGATAGATAAAGACACCTAAACTAACACCAGCACCAAGCCATAAGCAGAAACCGGGAGATAGCCAGTTCCATGAATTGCCATGTTCTGAACTCGGAAATCAGGATATAGCAATATGTAAGCACGAAAATGCGGAACCCATATTCATATGCTTTCATCGCCGGGTATAGTTTCATGAAAATTGCAATGAACCCTGAAACAAGAGAAGCTTATATAAGCAATGAGGAAACATAAACAAAAAAATGATTCCGTAAGAGAATAGAAGGTTGGTGTAATGCAGAAAACACAACAATGCAGAAGTTACTCTAATGGTGCAGAAGATCTCTTTCCAGTCTCTGGTTAGTGTCGAAAGCTCGGCCATTCCAAGGGCAAGACCTCCAGGTAAATGGGAACAACGAATAGATCTAGGGCTGGGGAGGGGGTTGTGTGAAGAGTTGCGGTAGAGATAGATAATGCCTTTGGGATCAGTGAGTTTGAGGGATGGTATGAGTTTATCGGGGAGATTGCGCTCGCCTCGACGACGCGTAGCGGAAAAAATATTCTTCTTCTTCAATGGAGATTGGCCGCTCCAAGTCAACCAAATGAACTCTCAGGACGAACATCGCCACAAACGGAACCAGGAAAGCTAACCTTCATTTTACAACTCTCGCCGCTTACGAAGAAACCCTCAAATCCTAATTATTGTGTGGAATATGTATGTGTTTAATTAAGTTTATTTGTTTTTATATTTTTTTAAATCGATTTCGATATTTAACAGTAGAGAAAAATGAAAATTTAACAAACAAAAGGCTATTGTTAAGGGTCAAACCCAGTACATCAATAATATATTTAACAACTGATTAAGCTTCTTCTTTTTTGTTAATCTCAAAGAGGTTTTGATTTCTGGATTATAGAAAACAAATGGAGAAAATAAGAGAAAAGTGACAGACACAAAGATTTATTAAACATTTTTAACTAAGAAAAAAAAAACAGATAGATCTTAAGTTGACAGAGAAAATTAAATGAACTAAGAGATCAAGAAAAAAAAATGACAATAAACAATAAACACGATTTAAATAATTGTTTATCACGTTCGCACGTAGCGCGGATCATCCCTAATAACTACATAAATAAGCTATAAACGTAGCGGAAACTTCTAAGAATTAGACTAGTGATATTTGCCTATCTATTTTAAACAACATAAAATGAGAAAAAGTGCTCTTAAGGATAAGTAAACTATTTATAACAAAAGCACAAAGCTATAAAAACTCTAAACATTAAAATATAAATAAAATACGAAAAAATAGTTGATAATTATCTAAATTCCAGGCTGCATCATTTTGCATCAAATTTCCTAATAATTTATAACTTTTGTAATGATTTTGAAACAGCTGGATGCTTTTGAGATGCTGCATTATGCAGCTGGAAACAGAGTGTAATAAGAACAAGTACTGCTGAGGAAACAAAGAATATGATGCCTCAACGAACTTTCATTGATATTTTTTGAGATCAAAGTGATTTATTTTCTCATTTCGGAGAAAGATACAGAGAGAAATTCCATTGTACAGGTTTCAAAATCTTGTCCTTGTGGTGTGAGTTTGATACTTCGATTAAAAACAGTAAACTGTAAAAGCCTAAACTCAGATCAGAGAGATTTGATCTTCCACACCCAAGCCAGACTGTTTCTGCTGGTCGTTAAAACGGCTAAAGCGGTTAAGTAACTGTGCTGCTTTGCGTTTCCCTCTGTCAGTACCATTCTCAGCCATTTCTATTAAAAGACCCATAATCCCTAATTTCGCTGCTTCAATCAAATGCTGCTGATTCCATGAACACAAGTGCACTAATACCGCAGCCGCGTTTTCTTTGTTCCGCGGCGACCCGCTTCTAATGAAATCTACCATAACCGGAACCGCATCAGCGGCTCCAACCACCATTTTCCCTTCCTGGTGACTCGATATTATGGCTAATATAGCGAGTGCTTCATCAACCATTCCGCTTTCGGGTTCTGTTAGTAAACGCATTAGCACGGGAACTAAACCGGCTCTCACGGTTTTTCCTTTGTTCCCTTGAAATATGCATAGATTGAACAGAGCAGTCGCCGCATCTTTTTTGCCTCTCTGTGATCCTTCGCTCAGCAAGGTCACAAGAGGCGGGATCGCTCCTGCCGCGCCTATTGTAACTTTGTTCTCGTCTATAACCGAGAGGCTGAAAAGTGTAGCTGCTGCGTTTTCTCTAGCTTCCATGCTACCTTTCTGGAGCACATGAACAATGCCCGGAACTGCTCCAAATGTAGAAACAATCCTCCCTTTGTTCTCTTGGAATATCGAGAGGTTAAGAATCGATGTCACGGCGTGTTCTTGAGTCCGGGAGTCGTCGGATACTGTAAGGAGATTCACCAGAAGAGGAATCGCGCCTGATGCAGCAATGGCAACTCGGTTATGGTTGTTCTGTTTTGCTAGAAGGCGGATTTCTCCTGCAGCGGATCTTTGGTCTTCAGGGCGTAGCGAAGTGAGCTTACGTAGGAGTTCTTCGATCTTGTTCTGTTCATCAGTAGGAGGTGAGGAGGATGAGGCTTTACTACTCGGTTGAGAATTGGTGGGACGTTTTGGAGGTTCGATGCCATTGGATTCACACCATTGATCTATAAGGCTTCTTAAAGCATAGTTTGGTGTGACGGTATCACTTGTTAGCGTTTCTTGGGTCTTTGGACACGTAGAGTGTCCTCCTTCTAGCCACTTCTTAATGCAGTCGCGGTCATATGTCTATAAAAGATTCAGACGAGACCCATCAACAAAACTGGAAATTCGTTAACAAAATACACGGAAATGGAACGATGTTATACCGTACCTGCCCTGACGAAACAATAACCGGATCATTCATCAGTTCGAGTGAAATGGGACAACGGAAATCTTCAGGCGGGATTGGGATATTCTGATTTCCATCCTGTGACTTGGAAAGTGGCGGTTTTTGTCTCATGGGAGCATCATCCAAGTTGGGGTTATCGGTTTGCACAAAGTCCTTGATTTTCTTGAGAACCATTGACATCTTCTCAAAGCTTTCACCAGGATCTCCACTGGAATTGACCATCTCAAGAAGAGCCAACGACTCTTGCGTAAGGTCTGTTATGGTCATCAGTTGAAGCTTCTGAGCAACTCTCCTGAGGATATCGGAGTCTGTTACAGTACCCGCTGCGTCGTCATAGCTACCGTAAAGAGATAGAAGATCCTTATACAACTCATCGTCATCATACGTATCTCCGCCTTTTCCTATTGCTCTTCTTAACTGGATTAGAACAAGCTCAACCTAAAACAAAATGAAACACTTGCTCAAGAACAAGAAAATGTAACAAACAAAATCAGAGCAAGAGAAAGAGAAAGTCTCTCACTCACTACCTGTTCTTTAAGTTCATCTGAAATTTCAAGATCTTCATAAGGAATCTCACTCAAAGCTTGTTCTAATAGAGCTGTCACTTTCTGAGATCTATGCATCACTTGGTCTCTCTCCAACACCTAAAAGCAAAAGAATCAAAAACACAATTAGAACAAAAAAAAAAAAAAGAATGTTTGAAGAATCAGTAAACAAACATTCCCTAAAAAAAACATATTTGCTTTTAATAGTAAGAAAAACTCCAAAATAGACGAAAATCAATTCTTAGCAAAGGACCAAAAATATACTTTTCAATTAGAATCCCTAAAGACTACTTTGAGAAATTTCGATTTCGATTTCGATTTCAATCATACAAACGAGTGTTCGTTCTCTATTGCAAGAAGAAGTTTCAAATCAAAGCAGGGAGATCGAAACTACTCACACACCAGGTAAATTATGCTAACTTGGCTCACAAAAGTAAGCAAATCGTTAGCGTGAAGAAGCGATTCCTTAAGAGATAACAAAGACTTCATCACCAATTCTTCAGGAACAGACTCTTTACTGTCTCTGATCTCTTCCAACATCGGAAGAAGAAGCTTCAGCCGCCGGGAGAGATTGCCGCAGTGTTTCTTCATCGGTGTGCGGTAATCTGAAATCGAAGCGATCTCGTTTATCGATTCGATTAAGGTCTGTGCTAACTCGGCTTTTCCTGATTTTGCCATTTTTGATGTCGGGAACCTCTTTTTTTTTCTACACGCAGACAAGGAAAACAAACAAAAAAACGCTTAATCTGGCTACGATTTTGTGGTCATGAGGTTGGACTCAAGCATGACAAAATTAACTGAGAAGACGAAGAAGACGAAGTCGTCGTCTCCATGGACTTTTAGTGAGAGAAAGACGGTGCCGCGTTTAGAGAGAGAGAGAGAGAGAGAGAGAGAGAGAGAGCACTCATCATGAGTCGTAACTCCTGAAACGTTTATAAGTGAAAACTACTCGGCTCGGCTCAGCTCGGCTCAGCTCGGTTCGGTTCGGCTAAATTAGCTACAATGCTAATAACGGAAATTCCGAGTCGGTTTGGTTTGGTTTGGCCTTTATCAAACTTACCAATTAGCCAAGACTTATTTTACATTCATATTTTATAAATTTGTTTATATGCTATTTTTTAGGAAATTTTTTTTTTTAATTTCAAATTTTAGTTTAATAGTCGGATTATATTTATAGTTGCATTGTGTGTACGTGCATGTGTTTTATTTTTTTTCTCCTCATTAGTGTTTGTATATAACAACGGTTTTCTCTTAATTATGTTGTTAACTTATGTTGAAATATTCTTTTTTTATGTGTTTATATATTGTATATGACTACTGTGTGATTCTAATTACAGTTTTGTATTTATTTTTATTTAATATCATTTCAAATCTCTCATAAGTTACATATTTAGTTGAACGTATAATATTACATTGTTGTTCCGGAATCTATAGTTCATACTGAGGCCAATTATAACCTCATCAGCCCGTCTACACATTAACTAAACAAACCACTTATATTTTATGATAAATGATTTAAGTACATGTACATATTTGAGTATTTAAAATTATATCTTTATGTACGTATAGTTTTAGGTTGTTTAGAATTACACCCTCTAATAGGGAATCTTTTCTAATGTTTGAGCCTTTATGCTTATATATATTTTGGCCCAAATATTTATTTCTTCGTGAAAAACCGCTGACAAAAGATCTGTGTTTTTTTCCGTGTTCCCCATCTCCGAAAAACATATCTTCTAAAAATTCAACAAATCCCACTCCCATAAATGTATGCATGGAGCATGTATATGTATGCATCTTTTATCCAAATATATATACTTTAGCAATTGTTGGTGACATATATAATTAGCTTGTTGACTTTATGCTATAAAAAATGTTTGTTACACTTTAGCTAAATCGTGGAAATATACTATATCTTTTGTTAATCTGACTTAATTATATTGTGCATTTTATTACTTTTACTATATAGAAAATTGTAGTGATGACGTGGATAGCTAAAATTGAAATAAAATTCTCCCATTATATAATAGAGTAATTCTATGCCCCCACGCGTTGCGCGAGATAACATTTTTAAACAGCTATCAATACGAATCGTTGAATATAAATATAATCATTTGAAGTTTTTAAAATCATTTATGTTAACATTTGTAGAAACAACAAACTTATTTTACCAACTGATATAAAACATAGATATTGCCAAATATAACATTTTCCTTGAAAAAACAATAAATCATTCAGGTGAAAACTTCCTAAGAGGAAGAAATGGCATCGACGACCATCTTATGACATTTTATCATAGAGAAAATTTCTTCCAGATTCAGGTCGAGTGAAGATATCTTCTTAGAAGCTTTAATGTTCACTATTAACCTAATCATACATATGATTAAATACCAATGAGAACTTACCACCACCCCGAAATTAATGTAAATAGGCCAAGTTTAAATATCAGTAAATGCAAATGTGTAAACATAGCACTCATGACGTTACAATAGGTTTGGTAAGCATGTTTTACCCACCGAAGCAAGTGCATTGTGCCATATATATATAGAAATTGTCGACCAAGTCATAAACGTTCCTATCTAATATCACCAATTACGTTACATGGTCAAACAATTTAATATTTTTATATAAAAAACTCATTAATTTCACTTGCTAAAAAAGATTAAAAAATATTTTTTATTTATTTTAGTTTTGTGCATACATATTTGATATTTCTGAACTTTAGTCAATTTTTCACATTTTTTACTGCCAATTCTTTTGTTATCTTGCACTCGTTCCCTTTCCAGCAGTTATTTCTTTTCACTTTCTCTTCACTCACATATAAAAGATTGGAAAGTGATTTGATTTTCAACTCATTGTAGAACTATTTTCTCCTTTTCATCTTCATACACTATGCTTTCTCTTATCGGTTGCATGAACTTTTTGCTGATTTGAGCGGCAAAAAATCTTACTGGTGATACACATTTGTCGTGGCGAGGATGTTCCCACCTATTGTGATGCACGTCAAATCTGCTTATTAAATATCGATTCTTATCTTTGAACCCGTTTCTATCTACCATACATCATATATTATTGACACACCTTGCACTCTAACCTTACTAATTTTTTTTCTTAAACAAAAATTCTCTCATGATATATTTTTCATCTATATTATATTATGGTTTTAGGTACACATAATTTTTTATTTTGATTTTCTTAAAATGTGTAACTTGTTGCAAAAAAATGTAACTTAAAAACTCATTAAAAAGTCTAATTTTTTCTTGAAAAATAATTATTCTTATTTTGAGTAAAAATAGTTTAAATTTTGTATTTACTATTACAAT
>PKML01066234.1:357816-389808 GCA_002933935.1 Eutrema yunnanense | reverse complement strand
TGTCAACAATCCATTAGATTAAATCAAGTTGTGCCGGTAAAATAGAAATACCTCACCGACAGGGTCTGACTTATATGTAACTGGGCCACAAAGGCCGGCCCAGTAGCCAATCCCTTACATAAGAAAACTACCTTACCAAAGTTAGATACCTTCTTGAGGGGCCCATCACGAAAGGAGAAGCCCAACGCAAGGGAGGGTGGAGACGAACTCCACACTGTGGGATGGCGGCGCAGGACAGGTGGTCACTGTGGTAATAATTGTGGTTATATACTTCCAACGGAAAAATAAATAAAAGTTTGGTTATACGTTTTTTTAGAGGCGAACAGAAAAGGCCGTCACAAAAAAACAAATTATATTGAACATAAATTAAGTGTTATTGGCTCTATAATTTTGAAATCCATATTCAAATCTTGTGTTATTGGTTCTATGATGTTAAAATTAAGTGTTATTCAATAGTAAGGATTTGATTTTAATTTGGATTTGAATGGATTTACAAGTGTTTTTAAGAGTAAAATACAAAGGAGCAAATATCGAGTGAAACCTTGTTATTTGGTTGGATTTGGATTTACAAGTGTTTTTTTTTCAAGATGAAACTACTACGTAGAATTAAAAATAGAAAGACACATACCAATTAATGTGTAGAAAAAGAAACAAGAAATAACTACACGTAACGTAACATTAAGCTACTACATGTTACAAGGCTAGTTTCTAAGTGGATACGTAACATCTACTACATACTGGACACGAGGTAGCTAGTTTCTAAGTGGAGGTTCAAAACACTTGTGATTATAAACGAAAAACTATTCGGTTATATAAATTTCAACTAAATAGGATTTTAGATCAAACCTAGAATACATGGAAACGGAAACGGATACGCGAAATTGAAACCCTTCGAAACGTAAAAATGTATTTTTGAAAATATAAGAATAGAAACGTATATATAATAATAATAATAATAATAGAATAGAAACGTATATATATATAATAATAATAATAATAATAATAATAATAATAATAATAATAATAATAATAATAATAATAATATAATGAAACATTAAACATCTAAATCTTTTTTTTAAAATGAATGTATCAACATATAAATATTAGTTTAACTAATGATAAAGATCATAACTCTCAATATTAAAGATTTATTAGAACATCTTCTTCATTATCATTTTCATTAACTCCACCAAACAAAAATGTTATTCCAACTCTAGTTCGTCGAGCGAAAAATCCTTAAACTTAACTATCCCAAGATCAATCTCATCTAATGAATCAAACTGATTATTTATTTACTGCATTTAATCTTATTATGTTTTTTTAACTAATTACTTATTACGTTTTCAAAAACAAAAGACAAGTTTCCATTGCGTTTATAAGCTAGGATTTTTAAGAAACGTGTTTTCCGCGTTTTCAAGAGATTATGTTTCTAAATCGTTTTTGAAACAGAAAACGGATCTCGAACGGAATTTTTATGCAACCTAGAATTAAATCATATTGGCTTGGTTCGGTTTGGGTTTTACGCTTATGATTTTCTTCGCCCACACTAGTTCTCGTCATAAGAGTTGATTAAGGTTAAATATTATGCTGTAGTAAAGAGCCCACGCTGTATTGTGGGCTTAACACAGTATTGGTTTGTGTTATGGCCCTTTTGTTTTGTTCGCCAATACTCTATTGTGGGCTTAACACAGTATTGGTTTGGGATATGGCCCTTTTGTTTTGTACTTTTGTTAACCAATACAATAGAAGTAGTTTTAACGCTCAAGGGTTAGTAGATGTTAGATTAATAACTAATCAGAATCTTAGTCGAAAAGTCAGATAATTTGTATTCTTCCCATCTCCATTTTTTTTTTGTTTTTAACAATTACGAATAAATTATGATAACAATTACAAGATAATTCAACAACGGACAATTCTCTCCGCTGCACAAGGATCCACGACCACGATAAACGGCTCTGCTTGCACTACGCTGAAGATTTCTTGTAAGTTTGCATCTATTAATCCGTAGAAATTTTATTTTCTGTGAATCAAAACTCAGACTTCATGGTGTAGAAATATTGATGAACCATTTGGTCAACCACTGGACTAAAGAGACTCCATCTCTATCTAAAGACCATTTTCTAAAGACCATTTTCAGCCACCTAATTGCGTATAAGCAAACCCAATGAAAGCTACTTACCAATTAAAAATCTAATTAATTATCTTAATCACATCTTAATCCGGCTTCCTATTGGACAAACACGCCTCTTATTTATTTCTGACCACCATTTTTCATATTAGGTGGAGACTATCTATATTTTCGAGAAGCCTTTATTTGAAAATTCATCATACGTGTTCAATTCCGATATTTCTTAAATAAAGTATTATAGATATTTGCAAAGTTATATCTGGCAGATATTTTCAACTGTATCACTCAAATCATATTTTTAATTTATTTTCATTTAGATCCATCCCTGGCCTACATAGATAGTTCTGACTTCTGATATAACATTCATTCACACTGAATTGATCAAATAGATTCTTATTAGTATTTAGAAGAATCTTATGTCACTTAATTTAACCTTTTATGATTTATGTCATATGTTATTAAGCCGTACAAGTTAAAGAATCTAAGTGATCGGATTCTCTGATACTCTCTTGCCTGTGCTAACAAGCTAAGCATTTCTCTGCTACTCCACGGATGAGTTCTTTACGTCTAGAAAATGCATGTTGTGTGAAAAGAAACATTACTAAATACTTTCTGATCTTAGAAAAATTGTCCCCAAAATTATAAATGCAGCTTGCTCAAATCAAATGTTATTTACAGGTTCTTTAATACTGGTTTATTTCATTTTTTCATGTGGCAAAATATGTTATGGTGTGTTTCATTTAGTGGGACACTTGTTTTAGTATTTTTTTTTTTTTTTTTTTTTTTTTTTTTTTTTTTTTTTTTTTTTTTTTTTTTTTTTTTTTTTTTTTTTTTTTTTTTTTTTTTTTTTTTTTTTTTTTTTTTTTTTTTTTNGAAAAGATATAACCTCGTGCTCGCGCCGCTTTTGCAAGAGCGTCGGCACGGACATTTTGGCTACGAGGGATAAGACTTAACCTAAAGCTCACAAAATATCCTCTAAGATCAAGGAAATAATCTAACTCCGATTGGAAAGATGGCCAATCCTCCGGGCCTTCCGTCATCTTCAGGAGCTCTGAACAATCTGTCTCAAAACAAACCGATCTGACGAGTCTTTCTCTTACGCATGCCATTGCCCAGAGGAGTCCATCAAGCTCCGCGTGTAGTGCCGATAGGCTTCTGCGACACCTTTTTTGTCCTGATGTTTGTTGGCCCATGTTTTCCTTTAGACTCCACCCTAGTCCACTAATCGGCCCATGATCGATCCAAGAGGCATCGATTTGGCATATCGGGATTTGGGGGTTTAAGGTGGGCACTCTTTGTGTGTCTTGGTTTGCCTGGTGTTCTACTTCTTCTTCGATATCCTTCTGATTTGCGATTCTCCAGCTTTCTTCCTCAAGCTTTGCGATTTGGAGGGTGTCTTCCGGGGAGATCTCTTTCCCGTTAAAAACTTTTTTCATTCCTTGCCTTCCAAATGTACCATATGATCCATGGGTACTTGTTTAATTGGGGTTCGGAAAGTCCGAACTCCTTTGTTCTCCAAAATAAGAAGTCCATATTTTGGTAGAGAGATGTACTCGGGAAGGAACCCGGAAGGGACGGAAAGTCCGATAGTGCCCACACTTGAAGGGCTGGTGGACATTCAAATAGGAGGTGGTTTATTGTTTCCTCTGGCGCGCCACATCTTGGGCACGTTTTATCCGTACCCAAGTGGCGAAACGTAAGTCTTTGACATGTCGCCACACATCCCGATAGGGCATCCCATATAAAGTGCTTGAGCTTCCTGGAGGTGTTTGTCTTCCACACTTGACTCCTTAGGCATGTGATACTAGGTTCTATCACCCCAAGGGATCTTTGGGCGATCCTGGTCCTACTTATGAGATCATATCCTGACTTTACTGTATATAATCCTGATTTCGTATGGTTCCATGCGTACCCATCTAAGGTGAAGTGGCGGCTGGGTCTCAACCCTAAGATTAGGGGAACATCCTCGGGTTGGATTAAATCTCTGAGAATTGGTTCGTTCCATTCTTTTGTCTCTGGCCTGATGAGGGAGTTGACTAAAAGTTACGAATCTATGAGGTTAGCATGTCTAAGTGCTCTTGCCGGGCGCGCCGGGATAACTGGGATCCATGGTTCATCCCACACCTTAGTGTTATAGCCTGAGCCAATCGTCTTCCTAAGACCAAGTTTTAAGAGTTGTTTTGCGGCCATAATACTACGCCACCCATAAGATGGGGAATAAACCTGACGATCAACAAGAGGACTACACTGCCTATAGTATCGTCCTCGAAGAACTCTTGCGAGTAATGATAAGGGGTATTGTATAAGCCGCCACAATTGCTTAGCAAGAAGTGCTAGATTGAATTCATGTAATTCGCGGAAGCCCAAACCGCCCAACTCTTGGGGGGTGCAGATTTTGTCCCATGCAATCCAGTGAAGTCCTTTACTATCTTGTTTTTTGCTCCACCAAAAGTTGGAGATAGCACTGCTTAGTTTGTCTGTAATGCCTTGAGGTAGAAGATAACACGACATGACATATGTCGGAAGGGCCTGGGCTATAGATTTTATTTGCACTTCTTTCCCGCCTTTGGAAAGAAATCTTGCCGACCACGTGTTTATCCTGTTGTTTAGCCGGTCTTGTACGAAAGCAAAGACTTTCTTTTTTGAGCCACAAATTTCTTCTGGAAGTCTTAGGTACATCCCCATACCCCCTTCTTTTGATATTCCACAAACATACTTTATCTCTCTTTTGATTTGATGGTCCACCTTATTTCCAAAGGTTATAGATGATTTGGATGGGTTGAGCTGTTGACCAGATGTTTTTCCATAAATCTCTATAATCTTTAGAATCTCTGTACATTGCAGGACGTTTGCTTCACAGAAGAAAATGTTGTCATCCACGAATAACAGGTGGGACACTCTAGGGCTTGCCCGCGCAATCCTTATCCCTGTAATTCGTTTTTCTACTTCCGCCCCATTCATAAGGGAGATAAGTGCCTCTGTGCATAAGATAAACAAGAATGGAGATAACGGATCCCCTTGGCGGAGTCCCCTTGACGGTTTGATCCTCCCTTTAGCTTCTCCGTTGATGATCACCTGGTATGAGACGGAGGAGATGCAAAACATCAAGAGTTGGACCCATTTTTCCGCGAATCCTAGCTTCCGCATCAGGGCTTCTAGGAAATTCCACTCAACTCTATCGTAAGCTTTACTCATGTCAGTCTTAATGGCCATGAATTTCGACCTACAGTTAGGGTTTGTGCGGAGAGCGTGAAAGTTTTCCTGCGCAAGCAGAATATTATCTGTAATAAGACGTCGAGCCATAAAGGCTGATTGGGTCTCCGAGATTAGTCTTGGGAATACTTTCTTTAGCCTTTTGCACATGATCTTAGAGATAATCTTGTAACTTACGTTACATAGGCTAATTGGTCGGAAGTCAGACATCTCTCTAGGTCGATCTTTCTTGGGGACAAGACATATATTTGTCTCATTTAGTCTTTTGTCGAAACTTCCCGACACGAAGAAATCCTTTACTAGTTTTATAATATCTTGGCGCATGGCTTGCCAGAATCTTTGGAAGAACCGGCTTGTCATTCCATCTGGCCCCGGGGCCTTATCCGGGTTTATATCAAAAAAGGCCATTTTGATTTCTTCTTCTGTAGGTTCCGCCAGTAAGAGACTATTTGAAGCCTCTGGGACTTTCTCGGTAATAAACCGGAGTGTGTCAGCCGGTTGTGAAGGTTGTGAAGTGGTGAAGAGATCTTGAAAATAGTGCGTCGCAACTCTTTCGATTTCCACCTCGCTCTCAGCCCAATGTCCGTTTTGGTCTTTTAGACAAATAATACGATTTCGTGCTCTTCTTTGTTTTGTAGTGGCGTGATAGAATTTTGTGTTTCTATCTCCTAACTTGTGCTAAAGGTTACGACTCTTTTGTTTCCAGAAAAGTTCTTCCTCTCGAAAGGCGGTACAAAGTTGTCTTCGAAGCTCTTCGATTTCCTCTAATGTAGTATCGTCGTCCGCTTGGGCCAAATCGATTAGAGTTTTTAAATCCTCAATTAGTCTTGCCGTGTTTGTAGGCAGAGTTTTCTTCCATTTAGAGATGTTACTTCGGCATGAGATTATCCTTTGATGAAATTCTAATCGAGTCGAACCGTCAGAAAACCCCCATCCCGAGATGACTGCTTCTTTAAATCCGGGTTTTCCTACCCATCTCTTGTCAAAACGGAAGCTTCTTTTTATGTTCCGAGGTCTTGATTGTATACGAGCTGTGACAGGTCGGTGATCCGAGCCCCACAATTTTAAGTACTCCACATTAGTGTGGGAAAAGCTATGATGCAATTCTTCATTTCCAACCGCTCTGTCTAACCGGCATTTAACTTTTCTGGAACGACGTCGTCCCACCCATGAGAGAGAGTTTCCTTTATAAGGAAATTCTAACATGCCGCAATTATCTAGCATGGTCCGAAACGGTATAAAGGAGTTTTCTGATCTCCTTCGTCCTCCTCTCTTCTCGTGATTCCCAGTGATCTCATTAAAGTCCCCCATCATTAGCCAAGCTCCGCTGCGGTTAAGACTAATTCGAGTGAGTCTTTCCCAAACTCTTTCACGGTACTCAACGACCGGATCACCATACACAAAGGTCATGAAAAAAAAATTTCCCTCAAAAGTTGATTCCACATCAATCATACGATTATTTGAATATAAAATAACAACCTTTGGATCATCCATATAAAATAAAGCTAGACCGCCGCTTTTGGCTCTCGGCTCAACGGTAAAAACATGGTCATATCCGAATGAAACTTGCAGAAAATAACGATTGTTTTTTGTCTCCGATAAAAATAAAAAACTAGGTAGAAAACACCGATAAAGCTCTTCCAGGTGTTCTTTTGTCAGTTGAGCTCCCGCTCCCTGACAATTCCATGCTATCACATTCATTCTGGTCCATTCGTGCCAGACTGGCCACGATTGTTCTTCGACGTCTTATCTGGGTACTCCTCATGAGGGATCTTTGTTGATTGGCTTGGACTTGGGCTGGGCCCAGATTTCTTCCCCTTGTTTCTTGGAGAAACACGACCCTTTGCTAATGTCCTCATTTTTGTGGAAAAACCCAATAAATTTGGGCTCCTGGAACCTTCTTTCTTGACTTTTCCAGAGTTCCTGATACAGAGGAAAAACACGATTGGTGTTTAGCAGGAGAGTGCTCACCGAAGGTCGCAAGCTCTGTGAATTCATCATTCTCTCCGCCCTCCTGCTCAGCTTCTTCAGAGGCCCTTTCGTCTTCCTCCATCGGAGATGAAATTTTTTTTCCCAAAAATCCAGCTTCCTCGATCATTAGATCCTCTCCCAGGAAATCAGCGGATAGGAGTTCTTCATCCAACAAATCATCCTCATCAACCCAGTCGCCAATCTCCTCATCCTCATTCTCTAGCATCCCATCATCTACTTTTTCCTTTTCCTCCTCCGCTATAGCGTCCTCTCCGAACTCTGTTATGGATCCAAAACCCTTATCCAATTGCTTGATCTTTTCTTCTTCTCCAATGGTCCAGAGTTCCTCGTCTTCATCCTCATTCTCCAGAGTCATGTCATACCAACTCATTCGCGGTTCGGATATTTGCTCTTTCCTCAAATCCAAATTAAGCAATTGGTTTGGTTTTTCCCTCGGCACATGTGCTTCCGTCTCAAACTCAAAGTTCAAACTTTTCTTTGCCGAGCTTCCTGATTCAGAGCAGTCACCTATGTCAATTGCTTTTCCCTTTCCTTTTGACAAAGCGTCAGATTTCTGCTGGAGATGCAGCCGAAACGGCCGACTGCGTTGGTGGTTTGGGGATGCGTAAACCTGTTTTGCCGATTTACCGTTGTGCGGGATCTCCGATATTGTCTTCTGAGAGTCTGAGGCTTGTGAGTGGTGAGATGTTGCTGCAGGTTCATTAATCTGGAGTTTTCGGTAATCCCGTGGAGGAGCAATCTCCTTGATTTTGTTCTCTTCCCTTTTTCTGCTTGATACGAAAGAGTCCTCGTAACGCCTCTTTCGATCAGCTACATCTCGAGGATGTGAGGTTTCCGGATGCCGAGGCTTTGTTACAACTCGTGAGTCATGTTGACTTCTCTGTCTTTGCTCCGGAGGTGGCTCCATTCTTCTCCAGACACTTTCTCGTTCGCGGTGTGAACTCTCTCTACCATTGCGATGTGAGTTTTCCCTTGGAGCAGAAGAGATTTTGGGAGGGATACCCCTGTTTTCACGGATGTTCTCTTTGGTCTGACTCCTCATACGAGAGGGATTGATGCTACTTCCTGCGTGTTCATGTTGTAATGGAATTTCCCTTCTCCTTTGGTAATCATCTCTTGTCTGAAGATCTGGAACTCTAGCAGCCTCTCTTTCAAGCCTCTTTTCCTTTCTCTGCAGGTCAGTGAGCTGAGGGCATGATGATCTCTCTTCGTGGGAGATGTGGGAGCATGTGAAACACCAGCGGTAAAGTTTTTCATATTTCAAAATAACTGTAACAATCTCACCTGTAGGTAGTCTTGCTCTCTTTTCAAATTTCAGAGGCTCATCCACGTTTACGGTCACTTGGAGCTTTGCAAGCTTTGCTTATATGGCCCTGACTTCCCCAATAGTTCTTCCAAGTTCAGAGAAAATTTCATCCATCCAGAAGTGGGTAGGGATGCCCGTTGTACGGATCCAAAAAGTTACAGTGTTTGGGAACACATCCCCAACGTGGGGAGATCATCTTTCCAAAGCAAAGGACCATTTGTTGAAATGACAGGGACGTTTGTTGAGAATTTTCTGGAGATCTATCTCCGAGTCGAAGTCAAACTGGAACCGAGAGTTCCCTAGATCCACACCGTGCACTCTGCCCTCAACATCCCAGATATTAGCTCTAGGGAGAAGAGCAATTAGAGCTTCAGTGCTTCTTCCTTCTTTGTTGAACATTCTCCCCACCAAGCTACGGTTGAACTGTGCTATCAGGGCTGAGTTGTCAACTTGTGGTAAGTTAACCACATCGTCATCTTCGTCATGTCTCTGGCTCAGGTGAGATTCTTTGTCGTTTTGGACTCTTGAGGATGACATCTTATAGTTTGTTGAAGTAGAGGTATGAGTCTTGAAAAGTGAGATATTAAGCTTGGAGCAGGTCTAGACAGGTGAGAAAAAGGCTTGAGATGCTTAGCATAAAGCTAGAAAGATGTAATTTGTCTCCAAAATTTGGTAAGAATTTCCGTAAGGTTTGAGAGGCCTTAGTCTGAGGTGATGAAGCTCTCCAGGGTGGAGGAAGTCAGACCGGAAGGAGAATGGCTTTTCATGTTGTTTGAAAAGTTCTTCATTCCTCTTAAAGTACAGGTCTTTTTGCTTTTTTGTTGTAAATCAGGGTTTAGGAGGTGAGTTTAACGGTGGAAAGAGGGGAAAAATTGAAAGAGAAGGAAAAAATTCTCGCCGGAGGAAGAGGCCATCGGTTGGCCTCCGTCAGAACAGAGAAAAAGTGGAGGAGCTGGGACCAGATGGATAAGATTTGCTGTTTTTAGTAAGAAAAAGTTGGTGAGATCTAGAATAGAGGATAGAAGTTTTCTGGTTTAGGATACTCGATAGTCGGGCCTGGGAGAGATTTTAAAATTTGAAAAAGCGCAATTATATGGCCTTAGTATATATTGTATCAAATATATGCAGTTGTTAAATGAATTGTACAACGATGAAATGTGTATACTACATGAAAGTTGATTCCTATTTTCAACCAATAAAACGCAAGGAAACAATTAGACATTTAGACTATATTAATATTTGGTTAAATTAAATTAATTTAATGGGTAGAGACTAGAGAGTATGGTCTGGTTATTTATTGTTTACCCTTCATGAAAAAAAATATTTTCAGTGTTAAATGGTTCTCTTAACCCTATCTTTAACCAATAGAACAAAATCATTAGACGGATATCATTTGCTTAAAATCTAAATTTTAATTAAGTTATATAAAATATGATGAGTTAATGTGTTTTGTCCAGAGTAATCTTTTAAGACGTGTAAATGGAACAGTTAAACAGGGCCCGACTCAAATACCAAAATTTTTTTTTTTTTTAATGACGGTATATACTGGCCCATTTTTATAAAAGAATCAACTAGTTATATATACATAAACCGAACCAAAATTAGCTATATGACCATGATGTAATAGAATATCTAATTCACTTTTGTTATCGGGTAAAGTTTTTACGTTTTTACTCTTGATTAAGTGTGCTGAGAAATTCACGTTATAACTTCTTGTTGTTGATGTCTATCATTTTAAATAGCACGGTATAAAATGTTAAATATTTATAGTACTAGATAAACATTTAAATGTATCTCTAACTTTATATATAACAAGGTTATATATTTTTGTAACATGCTAACATATATATTGTATCATATAAACATGTATATGATCATTTAAATGTATCGTTAACTTTATGTTTAACAAGGTTATATATTTTTGTAACGTGCTAACATATATATTGTATCATATAAATATATAGATGATCATTTAAATGTATCGCTAACTTTATATTTAACAAGGTTATATATATAGATGATCATTTAAATGTATCACTAACGTGCTAACATGTAGATATACATCTAATTTTCTATTTTCTATTTAACGCACTAATTAAACTAACATGTAGATATTAACGTAACTATAGTCGTGAGAGAAAGTTTTTCATAGTTTGTGTGTTATATGTGTTATTAATTTGTTTAACGTGATAAACATCTAACTTCCTGAAGACGGTGGCCCAACCTCCTCCACAATCTATCCCTTGAGGTAGACATCAACAGAAGGAGAGAAAACAAGGTTCCTATCTACTCGATCTTCTCCACCGGGACACGACGAGAGCGTGAACTTAATTAAACTCACAACCAACGTCCGTACAATTGGAATCTCCCTCTCCTCTTCTTCTTCATCCGCCGTCTTCTTCGAATACTTATATGTGTTTGTTGTCATCTTCACTTTCTTCTTCTTCCATTGGAACAGAAGAATGATCATTTGTCGTCATCGGCGGCTTCATCCTCTATTTCCGTCACAGAGACGGAGGTCACAATGGTAGTGGCTTTGCCAGAGTAACGGCAAGAAGAACCAGAAGATTTCTCGCGACGGCGTCTTAAGTGCGTGCGGCTTCTTCAGCATAATCAAAAATACTAAACGCAAAATTTCTTCCATGGATCACGGATCTCCGCTGCGGATCGACTCCAACGTCTCCTATAAATCTCGTCTCCTTTAGATCTGTTGTAAAAAGAAAGGATCTGAGACATTTGAGAGAGGAAGAAGATAATAGAGATGGAAGATTTGAGAGAAGAGAACAGAAAAGGGAGAAAATGATGTCGCAAATCCAGGAATGAGAAGAGAGAGAAGAAAAGTAGATAGGGGTAAAGTTGGATTATTATATTTGGAACAGTGTTTCAAATAGTGAATGTATATCTACTTAATTACACTCCAATTCTTGTATATGCAGTGCAAATACTTTTTATAAAAAACTATTTTACCATATTATATATATTTTTAATAAAGAAAATTTGAACAAGAATTACAAACTATGACTCTGGTTTTGTTTCTGTGTATATCAAGCTAGTTGTGGAAACGTATTTTGTGTCGTGTGATTGACCATTACTAAGTCTCTAATATACTTTTTCAGATAATACAATTTTTAACATATGTTGGGTGCTACTTTTTGGAAATTCCAATATGTTGTAAGTTGAATTGTCGATTGTGTTGTAGTTTAGATTTTCCATGTATATTCGTCAATTCTAAAATGTAAGCTCTTCTGTTGAACGATGATGCAATATACAACAACAAAAAGCTAGTCTTAATTTGTAGTGTTTAACCGTATCCGATTAAATATGGTTTTCTGATTAGTATTTGTGATTTGTTACTGATTTGCCTATCTCAAAGACTTATGATATGCGAACTTGTTTTTGTTGGTCGGTTAGTTGTTTTAATCAAAAAAATTGCCCCAAGACGACATTAGATCCCACAAACAATGTTTGCTACGAAAGTGAGAGACTTCTTGAAATTTGTTTCTATATACTTAACTTCAGATCCCAGTAAATTAAAAAATTCTTCTATATTAACCTTTTATTTTCACTGTTTATTTAAAGTAAAAAATTTCATATACTTAATAGGCCAATTACTCGATAACACCTAATCAGAATTTGTTTTTTAATGTTAATGGAAGCGCCAATTACTCGATAACACCTAATTACTCCGCACCGACGTAATGAATCAAGCTTAAATTATTAATTTGTTTATGCGATATCTTATTATATAAATTAATTTGTATTAATTTGTTTATGCGATAACTTTTAAAGTTACTCCGCACCGATATCTTATTTTTTCTTGCTCAAAAGTGAGAGACTTCTTGAAGTTTATTTCTATATACTTAACTTCAGATCCCAGTAAATAAAAAAATTCTTCTATATTAACTTTTTATTTTGACTGTTTATTTAAACCAATTACTCGATAACACATAATCAGTATTTGTTTTTAAAAAAAAAATTAATTAGAATTCAATCCGTAGCACGAGATAATTTTTGTTTAAATTTTGTTTTGAAATTTAAGAAAAAATGTTTTTATCTGAATTTTAAAATATATTTAATTAATGATTATAGATAGAACTATCAATCCGGACTAACCTGTCTACTTTACCAGTTTTGCAATAAACTAAAATATTATTTCAGCTAACATGCAAAAATCTATAATCTTGAAAACATAACTCTAATATGACGCTTAATGACTATGAATTTTGTGGTTAGTCCAAAAACTCTTAAAAATCTCAATTTTCTTGTGTCTAACTCTTTATAAAATTAGTAAAATATTTTATAATAGTTATAGTGAAAAATATTTCAGCATTTCAAATATATTTTTTCTTTGAATATGTATGGATTGATTATTATTTAATAATATCATAATAATTAAGAAACTAAATAAATTATCTTTTTAATGGAAAATAAATACTTTCCATATTATTATCAATAATTTTAAAAGACAATTATATCATTTTTTATTTTAATTATTTGTAATTGCATTTCATGTAATAACTTACAAAACTAAGTTCATTTTCAAAAATGTCTTCTTAAATAATATTATAGAGATGAAAACGCCAAAAAATAGTACTCCTAGATATTTACTCCGCACTGACGTAATGAATCAAGCTTAAATTATTAATTTGTTTAAGCGATATCTTATTATATAAAGCTGAATGTTTTAAAGTTGTTAACTCACCTAATCGTGACGTGTGTCAAGTTAATCGATCATATTTTGACACGTGTAAAAAATTTCAAATTAAATTTTATAACATAATATTAACAACAAAAAAAAAATTTATTGCTAGTTTTTTACTAGTTATAATCGATCATAGTTTTTTTACTAGTTATAAAATATTAAACTATAAATCCGCATATATACACATTCTAATCTAGTGATATATATAATTCCTGCGTAGCTAGAAATTCCATCTAAAATAGTAATCACTACAGTACAATCTAGTGTAGTTTTTTGTAATTAAAAACAAACCCATTTCATATTTGATTTCGTCAATGTTGGAATCTAAAATTTATATAAGCTTTATTAGAAGGACGATTATTCGTTGACTTTGTTACTAATTAATAAAATACTTGGTCAGAGGCAGGAAACTATTTTTGTGAATTTTTTTCAGGTAAAAATTAATTAATCAACTTGTTTAGCCATAATAACTACTACAAATGTGAATGTAAATGTAGCAAAGAGGTGAAAATTCATGAAAGTGTGCAAAAGGATTAAATAGAATTTAGACAACAAAAAAGGATAGGATAATAAAAGGATAGGTAAGAAAATGTCGGTGAAAAATAAAAAGAAGAGAAAAAAAATGGTCGAGTCTGACAAAGCTCGCGTGCCGATCAATTATTTATTGGGACCCAAAAACATCTATAATTTATTATTCGGATTTACAATTTCATAGAGTTGAGTCCAAAATATTTCTGCCCCTTTGGTATTATCAACAACCCCATCTACCGTACGCTTTTTTATTTATTTAATTTAATTTAATTTAATTTAATATTTTCCGGTTATTTAAATATTGTCCATACATCTCTGATTTTATATTATTCTCTTAAAATTATTCGTTTACCTAAAAAATAATAACAGATGAGAATAAAATCAAATCATGCAAAAACAAAAGGTTGAGGTATGAGTCTTTTCTTTATTAGCAATCAACACGAATATGATATTACTTAGCTATTGACATGACGTTTCTATGGGTATCATTATTTATTTTGATCAAAATTCATACGAATAGTGAAATCATAAAAGTGTTTCTGACCGAGTTGTGATAAATGTTTTTATACAAAAAAAAAAAAAAGTAAACGACTGCGGAAATAGTTATATTTTCACCTTCAATCACTCGGAAGTCATGTTCTTCACTATTTATCAAATTTACAATGATTACCAAAATATGTAAGCATCACCATCATAAATAAATGAATACCAAAACATCAGAACCAGAAATAAAGTACTTGTAATGGTGAGAGTAGACAATAATATAATTATGACTATCGATTCATCAATATAATCAATGATTTAATATAAATTCTTAGGATACTAAATCAAGAAATTGAATAAGGATATTATGAAGACGCAACAAATCTAGTTTTGCTGAGATCTAGAGGTATGAGCTGTTTATCAAAGTCACAATTTAAGATCACTATCCCTCATCATTTCGGTTTTGTCGGTAATGTGTTATCGAGTCTCGGATTTAATGTCGTTTTATCTTGAATATTTCTCAGTTTAATCTTATTTATTTCTAAATTTTATTGTATTATCTTAAGAGTTATGATAACTCACTTCGTTCGTTGTAATCTGCAAGTTATACTTAATGGAATTAAGTGTTGTATAAAAAAAAAATAAGGATATGATGGTAATTGAAAAATTATACAAAGAGAAAAAAAGTAGAAAACTCTAATGTCTTATTTGTTTATATATAGATTATAGATGGGATATATTAATTTCATAATACCGATTGTACGTACCAAAACATGGAATCTTATTTTCGTGCCCATATTTTTAATTAATTACGTTTGTATTTCGTAAAAACAAAAAAAAAGTTGGTGGACCCCAAAACTAAGTAAGATCATCATGACAAATGCCAATCAGACACACAAAAAGTTATGTCGCCATGGTTTAATGCATGCATGACACAAAAAGTAATACACACCAAAAAAATGTATGTGATTAATTTGGTTACACAAATAAGACATGATTAAGGACTCCCTTACCCGTACTACATCACGCTTTGAATCCATAGTAAACGTTATGGATATTCCATAATAAAAATAATAATTTGGGTAAACTATATTAGAATATTTTCCTTCATTAATATAAAATACTTTATGAATGCGTGGTGATTAATCTAATCAAACGCACCAATCAATGAGAAACCTTATAAGTTGTAACACACATCTTTAGCAAACAAAAAGTTGTAACACACACACACAAAAATCACGTATATACAATACTAGTAAATAGATTTTTAAAAAGGTTTCAGTATTTTTGGTAGATTGGAAGAGTAATAACTCCTTTTTTTCTTGAGTAAATATGAGTACAAAGTATTGTTTTGTTTGAATTCTCTCTTAGTATTAATTATATAATTCATGAAGTATGTTTATAAAAAAAAAAACAAATCATGGAACATCTATTTAGTGTTTGCAAAAAAATATTTGCTTAAGTCGTAAAACGCAAACAAATTTGGCCGCCAAAAAATAGGTGTCGCGCGGTATGAAAGTTGGTGGTGCTTCATTTCATTATATATCAAACTGGTGAAAATCGGCGACATAATAATCCCTTTTTGTGAACAAATATCGACAGAAAAGTTTGGCTTTATGATTACATCAACTATAAACAAAAAAATAACTCATTTTATGGTCAATTTGTTGTTTTTGCTCAATAATCCAAATAGATGTATATACTTTCTTGATTGAAACGTCATATTATCATTAATACAGTCTAGAACATTAGATACACGTACATCTGGTTAGGGGCTTGTGTGTATGCCAACATTGCCAAGTGATGATTGGTGATTCGTCCATCGTAAAAGTTTTTTTTTCTTCTTAAATATACCCAAAATATTTGTTTTACAATTTCTGAATTCTATTTTAAGATCAAAGAATAGAGAACAATATGTTGATATGATCGATCATCCATATGGACCATATCCCAAATTTAATCGTGCAAGCTGAACACGAACAAAGATGATCTTAAATAGACTAGAGAAAACCATTATAACTTATCTAATTTCAATATGAATACCACTATCTCAATAAACTATGTACGAGGACAATAGAACCAGTACAAGAAATCTATACGGTAATTGTCCAAAATAATACACTTTTAAACTGTTGTTCCAAATTTAGGAATATTAGTTAAAATTGATAATAATAACATAAAATTAATATTAAAATGATCCAAAATTTTTTTTTAATGTAAAAAAACTAAACCATAAATAGTAACTAGTGAACACAAACATAATATTTTAATTTTATTTTGAATTTATTTTGGTTAAACATATATTTTTATATAATTATTTATGTTATTTTCGAAATTTTAAATTGGATGTGCTAAATTTAGAACAAAAAATATTTTTTATGCTATTTTATGATATTTCTCAAATATATATATATATATATTTATATGTAATATCATCACAATATTTATGACAAACCTAGTCGTACATAAANTTTTTTTTTTTTTTTTGCTGTGGTCGAGATTTATAGCAAAGTAGTTACAAATAGTCACAAAATTAAACATAACTCTTTTCAGAAAATTAAACTTATAAGATAAATTAATTAAAGAAAAAAAGAAAAAGAAAAAGTGAAACAAACATTTGATGTAGAAGTCTACATCGGCCATCGGGAAGCGAAAGTCATGGAACGTCCACTTGGACTCCGAGGAGAAAAATTACAAATGGGGTGCTTGTTGGCTTTTAGTCATATTAACCACAAATTTACACTTAGAGCATGATTATCAATGATACTAATTGGGTATCATAACACAAAAATTTATTATTAAAATATTAGATGAGACTTAATTAGAAACTTTGTAAAAATGTGTGTGCATTTATGAGACTGTAATGGATTTCATAAAAAAAAAAAGAGAAGGAAGAGATGAGAGTCTCAAGAGTTTTGGTCAGACAAAAAGTTTTGGTACAATATGGTGTCGACACGTGCCCGGGGTGAGACGTCTCAAGAGTCTCAACCCACTGATACGTCTCAGGCCAAATTCTGTTAATAATTGCATTTTTTAATTAATTTTAATGACTTTAATTCAATTGAGACTTGCATTGTTTCATTGATAATCATGCTCTTAGTTCTAAATAATTATGAGTCGAATAAACTATCTATAGAATTATAGATGAGTGTGTGAGAGACGGATATAATAATTATTATTTTTTTGTTAAAATATCTAAAGGTGATGTATAAACATTTGGAAGGATCTCGGTTTAAATAACAATTTTGTGATATTTAATCAAGATTTTAGAATTTTCACTTAGATTTAGTGTTATTAATAACAACAGTATTAATAGATGTTTTTTTTTTAAATAAAAATTGGGTTACAGGTTCTTCAATTAGTGATTTGTAAATGCATTCTAAAATTTTATATTATTATAAATATCTTAGGCATTGATTTCTATATGATTTATTGGTTTTTAAAAGTTATTTTTAATTATGTTAAGTTTTCTTCATTGATTCCTTAATTTCTTTATCTAATCCATTGATCTCATCTAATGCTATGTTTCTATTATTTATTGTTTGTGCAGAAAAGTAAAGAAGTGACGACATGAGGTTTACAAGTTCTCAAGGCAAACTGCCAAGGTATGTCTTGGTGAGCCAAACCTGCTCACAAGGTTTTCAGTATGCGTTAAACCATAGTATACAAGAGACCAGAGAATGATCAACACCATAGATAACAACTAAGAAGAGGAAGAATAAAGCTATGGAGAAGATAAGCTATTCTCTCTCTATATCACTCATGCTTGTTAATCACGCATAGCATACACTGAGCAACGACATATAACTTATGTGTATAGGTCCAGCTCACTCTTCCTCGAGCACATGCGCCTTTCTGATACCGTAACAAACCTTATCGGCAAGATACAAAGCACCATGACACTATTCACTCATACGACACTTAGCTCAGTCCTTTAGCTCACCATGGGCTCTTGACAAAGCTTTTTCCGTATGGGTCTTCTCAATAATCAACTCGGCCCAACTAAGCTTCAACCTAACTTACTAAATACGAATCGTATCACCTCGATTCGATTCAGACTAACCAAGCGAACCTTATCCGATTCACTTTCCCTTTGTCCTGACAAACATCATGTCGGAACCCTAGCTCAGCTCCGAGCTAGATTTAGTCTCTGAGAACCCTCAGATGACTTTTACCATCTTCAAACTTTCGTTACCGGCACCGGTTTCGTAAGTATATCCGTCGGATTCACCTTCGTATCAATCTTTGACACAACCAGATCTCAGTCTGCTATGACATCTCTGATGAAGTAATAACTAGTCTGAATATGATTCGTCCTCGCATAGAAGACACTGTTCTTAGCAAGGCGAATCGCACTCTGCAAGTCACATAAGATATCTACCGTCTTCTGAGAAAAATCCAACTTCCATGTAATTCTCTTTAACCATAGAGCTTCCTTAGTTGTCTCTGCTAAGGCCATGTATTCCGCTTCCGTTGTTGATAATGATACTATCTGTTGCAAACCCGAGCGCCAACTCACCGTATTACCACCAACTTGAAATGCATACCCAATAATAGACATTCTTCGATCCATGTCAGTAGCGTAGTCACTGTCACTATAACATTTAATGTCAAATTCATGTAACTTTGTGAATGTTAGCGTGTAGTTAGAGCTTCCTTTCAAATACCGTAGAATCCATTTAACCGCATTCCAATGGTTTTTGTTAGGAGCACTAATAAAACGACTAACCAACCAAACTGCATGAGCAATATCTGGATGAGACCCAACCATGGCGTACATGAGACTACCAACAACGCTTGAATAAGGTACTTTTCTCATATGCATCTCAGTTTCAACTCTTTCCCTAGCCTTAGTACTAACTAGATTGAAATGACACCCCCATTGGGGTTTTAATTGCTTTCAAGTCAATAGCATAAAAACTTTAAAGAACTTTTTCAATGTGTGACTCCTGAGAGAGATATAAAACACCATTATATATGTCTCTAATAATATCCATACCTAGGATCCTCCTGGCAGATCCTAGATCCTTCATCTCGAATTCACGACTCAACATATTTTTAACTCTTTGAATCTCCTTTAAATCTTTAGCTGCAATAAACATATCATCAACGTATAACAGTAGATACACGTAACTTCCATCACCATAAGCCTTAAAATACTCACAAGTATCCAACTGATTTCTGGAAAACTTATGTGATTTAATGAATTGATCAAACCTCAAATTCCATTGCCGTGGAGACTGTTTAAGACCATACAGAGATCTATGTAATAAGCAAACTTTGTTTCCTTTAGAATATCCTTCAGATTGTTCCATAATAATCATTTCATCCAAATTACCATATAAGAACACCGTCTTCACATCTAACTATTCTAACTCAATATCCATGTTAACCACCATAAATAGAAACAATCTTGCTTTAAACAATTTCCGTTGTTTAATTCGTTCTTCGGTTTGAGTATCTAACTGTAAATTATAGTTTTCGGTCTTTTCTACTTCTTGTTATCTCTGTAATCGTCTATCAAAAATTAAAAAATCGATAATAATTCTTAACATGTTTACCCAAAAAAAAAAAAAAAAAAACTATCGATCTTTGACAAATTCAAAGAAAATATGATTAAGCCCGAAAAAAAAAGGAGAAGAAGAGATAACACAACTGGGAAAATAATAGGAGAGAAAATATCTGACAAGCTGCCCGAAATCACAGAGTAATTGTAATCAAACTATCAAACTGACTCGGGCAAATAAAAAATGCTGCCCGACGGGCAAATCCCCAAACTCCAATAGAGTTCGTCTCTATTTATCTCCGTCTCTTTTTTTTTTCTCTTCTTTTAAATTCACTTTCCAAAAACAAAAAAAAAAGGATTTTAAATTAATATCTCAATGTGTACATAAATGTGAAACTTCCCTCTTCTTCTCCATTGGAATCCCAAAGCCAAAGAAGGCCAACCACCGTTCTGCGTCACGGTGGCGCTTAATTCTTACGGCGGAGCGCCTCACCGGTGGCAGACGGTGTCGTGATTCCTATTCCTAAGCTTTTTTATCATCTCTCTACCCGCGTTTCTAGAGAAGAAGCTGAGATGGGGCAGAGCATGAGCTGTGGAGCGAGACCGGAGCACGGGATATTCGCCTCCGTGCAGTGCGGCGACATCGTTACTGTCCGCCGTCTCATGGCGGCGGATCCGAGTCTTTTGCATCAGACCACTGCTTATGATCGTCACTCCGTTCTCCATGTCGCTGCTGCTAGTGGCCAGATCGAGGTTAGTTTCAGCTGTTTTCTCCGGGATCTCGCCGGAATCTGGTGGTTTTTGTTTCAGATTCGTGGAGTTATGAGCTTCGATTTCTGAATTTTTTTTTTGTAAGATTCGATTTTACTGATGCATTCCTGATGTTTTGCAGATTTTGTCCTTTTTATTGGAACGATTTACGAATCCAGATATGTTGAATCGTCACAAGCAGGTTTAAATAACATCTGATTCGCATTGATCTGGTTTGTTTCTGAAAGCTTTGAGCTGATTTTCTCGCTGTGGTTCTTGTAGACTCCGTTAATGTTGGCCGCGATGTATGGGAGGATCACATGCGTGAAGAAGCTCGCTGAAGTTGGAGCTAATGTACGCCCCAAAAAACGTTTCTTCCATGCTTTTACTTTCTTTTTTTGTTGTCACAATCAATTTGGGATTTGGATTTTAAATCTTTGGTTGATCTTTCTTGGAAACCTGCAGATTTTGATGTTTGATTCTGTCAATCGAAGAACATGCTTGCATTACGCAGCATACTATGGACACGCTGATTGTGTTCAAGCCATTCTCTCTGCTGCTCAGTCAAGTCCCGTTGCTGTTCATTGGTGAGTCTCTTTCCTATCTTGTTATTCCCTTGTGCATTTTAGATCAAACTCCTTAATTAAAGTCTTACACTTTGGAATTGCATTTTTTTTCCAGGGGATATGCACGATTTGTGAACATAAGAGACGACAAGGGAGCAACACCGTTGCATCTAGCTGCCCGGCAGAGACGGCCTGAGTGTGTGAATGTCTTGTTGGACAGCGGTTCTCTCGTTTGCGCGTCTACTAGCGTATATGGGTAATGGAAATGTTTTCCATCGAAACCAACATTTGTTAGAAGTTGCAATTTGTTGGGACTAATCATCGAAGCTTTGTTGAAACAGGTCTCCAGGGAGCACACCTCTTCATTTGGCAGCAAGAAGCGGATCTATCGATTGTGTCAGAAAACTGCTTGCTTGGGGTGCTGATCGTCTTCAGAGAGACGCTTCTGGGTATAGGAACATTCTCTGCTGCCACTTTCCTATATTTTTGTGGAAGATCTTGTGCTAGTTTCAGAACATACCCAGTCAAATCAAGTAGCATCTATAATTGGTTTAACCATCTTGTAGAGGATTAACTTGAAATTTTGAAATCTCTTTGCAGGAGGATACCCTATGTAGTTGCCATGAAACACAAGCACGGAGCATGTGGAGCGTTGCTTAACCCGTCCTCTGCAGAGCCTCTTGTTTGGCCATCGCCATTAAAGTTCATCAGCGAGCTTAATGATGAGGCGAAACTGCTCCTAGAGCAGGCTCTAATGGATGCTAACAGGGAGAGAGAGAAAACCATCCTCAAGGGGACTGCTTACTCGTTGCCATCACCAACTTTCTCCGACACTGCCTCAGATGATAACATGTCTGAGGTAATATTACACCCTTTTACTCGACATACTGTTTACTTGCATTTGTCGTAATTGGCATTTAAAATTAAAACAATCGCGACTTTAGTTTTCCTGTACTAGGGAGAATGCATTTTAACGCTGTGTAAAAATGTGTCTATAGGTGAGTGATACGGAAGTTTGCTGCATTTGCTTTGAGCAAGTATGTACGATTGAAGTGAAAGACTGTGGTCACCAAATGTGCGCACAATGCACACTTGCACTGTGCTGTCACAACAAACCGAACCCAACGACTTCAACTGTGACTCCACCGGTCTGTCCGTTCTGTAGAAGTGTCATCGCACGGTTAGTCGTCGCCCAGAACAACAACGACAAGAGCAAGAGCCAAGATGAAGTTGTTGATCGCGAGGCAGGAGGTGATGTTAGCTCCTCAAAACTCAGAAAGCAAAGAAGATCGATAAACCTTGGCGAAGAAAGCAGCAGTTTCATGGGACTATCAACCATTGGATCGTTCGGTAAGATAACCGGCCGTGGCTCGGGAAGGATCGCAGCCGAGAACGAGCTGATGGACAAACCGATATTGTGAGGGACCGATTCGCAGCCGAAAAACTAGACATTTTGGACGGAAAATTGGAAGAGTTAAGGGATGAAATTGTGAGAATGTATAAAATATATGTTAGATCTTTTGTGAGGGGGATTGAAATAAGGAAAAACAAAAACAAAAAGAAGTGAGTTGTGTAATGCAAAATGATTTGTTGTTTCTTTGATAAGTTTGGCAAAAAAAAATGGTTTGTTGTTATTAGGGCAATTCTACAAAATAGCACAAAAAAACTAAAAGTTCTCAAATTTAGCATCACAAATATAGCACTAATTTTGACAATATTAGCACAAATTTAATATAAAAATGACTTATAATCATTTCCTAATGGGAAAAACTAAACCCTAAATTGGAAATAGTGAACCCAAACATAATGTTTAATTCTATTTTAAATTTATTTTTGGTAAATAAGTATTTTTAAATAATTAATAGTGCTATTTTAGGTATTTTAAATTTAGGGTGCTAGTTTTGGAACAAAAAATAATTTTTGTGCTATTTGAGAGTATTTCTCTTGTTTATTATTTGGTTCCCTACTTGGAATGAAAAGAGAAGCTCATAATCTCATTTGTCTTTGTCTCACTTTTTTTGGTTGGTTTGTTCTCTAAATTGGTATTTTTTACCAAGAAAAGGCGAATTAGACTTTTCGTCAATTTCATCAAAAAAAAAAACGGATTAATTTAGATGGAAACATAAATATTTGATAATTCGTCGTAAAATTGTCGTAATGTTACAACGACTTAGCAACGGTATACCAACGAGGTAATTGGTGTCATAATTCCGATGTAAGATTACGACGATTTTACGACGGATTATTTCCAACGATTTTACGACGCTTTTAATACGTCGCAATGTTTAAGATGATTTTACGACATATATCGAATTACGACGAATTAATCCGTCCCAAAATATGAAAAGGCGAATTAGACTTTTCGTCAATTTCATCAAAAAAAAGTTGATAAAAAACAAAACGGATTAATTTAGATGGGAACATAAATATTTATGGGGATGACTGCTAAGTTGCCAAAGGTCACTTCTCGGTGGTGTGTTGAGGATCATTGACCCCACATGATCCCATCACTTTCTTTATCCCTCAAATTGTGGTCTCCAACAATTTATAAATATTTTGAAATTTGGCTCTTTGTTTAATTTAAATATCTTTATTTTTTTTTAACATTAGTCAAATTATTACAACTAGTACATTATACACATGGTCACTTTTTTGTTTATTCGTTGCGTGGACTATTATTTTATACGTCAAGACTCGCTATAGAGAGTCATTGTAGGCAAAGACTGATTCGGTAGTTGATATTGTTATGTTAATCGGCTTTAAGATAAACAAGCTACTACTGTTTAGCAACAAAAAAAATAAAATAAGAAGAAAATTTTACACTATAAAATTAGACAAACGAAGAAAGTTTGTACTATATTTTTTTTTGCTTTTTTTATAAATCTAAAACGTGTTTGAGCCGAAACAGTAGGTTTGAGTCTACATACAGAAAAGGAGGGAAAAGTAGTACGAAAAAAAAAAGGCTAAGTAATTTTTTTTTATTTTGAATTGAATATACAATTTATTTAAATTATTTTTTTTTATATAATGAATGTTTTATTTTTGTTTCTTGAAAAGGGAAACAACATTACAAACAATTTAAATTTTATATGGCCGAGGTTTTGATGGTGGTAGATGCTTCATTGTGTGGGTCGTTAGGCGAACCATATAGTGAGACTCTCATCGTATGTGTAGTCTCCAGATTAATTTTGGGCAGTTTCAGACATTCTTGACTATAAAATTGATAAGATGGGAGGGAAATGATGGAGATTTGTCGTGTCTTATACTATTTCTTTCTCACCAAATATAATATAAGATAGCTTGGAACACAATCTTATTATAAATTTTTTTATCCGATCCAGATTTGAGTTGTGAAGTGTTGAAACAAGTCGGTCCCAATTCGTAGTGTATTCGCTCTCTAGGAGTCAGATCATGAATGCTTTCCAAATCTCAGATGAATACCTACAAGTGAAAAACAAGTAGATTCGTATTTCCTCCTGATTACTGCAAAGAACACAGTCATATCTTTGTCCTATGTTCTAATTCTGATTTGATCACCCGTTGATAGCATGTTGTTCATTGCGAGTATGAGTACTTATGTGTTACGTGTAAGAATCAAATACTTTTGTACCATTCTTTTTTTGGCTGAGTCGAGCGTATCAGATTCCACGTTCCGTTCCAAAGTATTGGGTATCATGAAATTTTTAGAAATATGGATCCGGATCCAAAGTATAACTATTAGGATTCATGATTTTTGGATATCTAGATTTTAGGATTGATATGATCCTAGACGACACAACGGAGGTTAATCACTTAGCCGAGGAGACACTTGCCGAGGAGGAGTTTGAACCCGAGGAAGCTTTGCACATTCCGGAAGGACCTTTGACGAGAGCTAAGGCGAAGAAGCTCAAGGAGGCATTAGGAGGACTTATTCAACACGTTCACGAGACCGTGGATTTGGAGGAGGAAGTGCTTTGAACCGCATTGGTTTCGATACAAGTCCAAGTGTGCTCCTTTCCTTAGTCCCGGTTTTACCCAATGGGTTTTACGTGACAAAGTTTTTAACGAGGCCTTGGAACACTTATTCCCTCAAGCCCATTTCCCGCAGCAAATTCCCTCAAGTTTTCCCTCAGCAAATCCCTCAAGAAGACCAAGGGACATGCGATTTTCTTAGTCAATTTCAGCATTTATTTTCTTGACTTTTCTTCTCTCATTTTCGAGAAGTCTTCTCTCATTTTCGAGAAAGGCTTAGACCTTTGCACTTCTTTGCTTATTTAAATCATGTAATCTCATTTGAGAATAACAACAATCTTTTTAATAAACTTCTTCTTTCACATCGATTTTTAGAGAGTGATTCTCGAGAGTCTTGTGAGAAACTTCGATTATTTTTAGAGTGATTCCGAAAATAATCGTCGGGTTTTGTCAAAAGATTTTCCGCCATCCTTTGAGTCACCGTTCAACCGATCCCCGTGAAGAAGCGTCCATAGTGAGTATGTTTTCGAAAGGATTTTCGGGAGTGATTCCCACGCCTTTCTAGCTACTCCACGTTTCCAAGCCGAGATCATCATCGCCTTGTTCTTAATTCTTTCAAGAATTATTAACAAGGATTATCCCAAATCCGAATCTACCCAGCACTTGAGAGATCTTGCGGTCAATGGCGTATTAAGTGGTATCAGAGACACTCAAGTCAATCCGGTAAATTCGTTCCATCTCTAGTTCATCTCTTTCGATTTTTTTTTGATAAAAAACCGTTCATCTTCTTTTGTGTTCATCGATTTTTCTGGGTTAATTTCAATTGTGTTTTAATTTAAATTTTTGCATTTAGATCATTGTTAGGTTGTTTAGTTTCATCGTTAATCAAAAAAAAAAAAATCATNTTTTAATCGATCATCTTTAAAAAAAAAAATAAAAAAATATTGTGGTTTGATTGTGTTTGATTCTTAGAACAATTTAAATTCGTGTTTGTGTGGTGAATTTTTACGAGGAAACAAGAGCAGCAATCCGTGGAATCCGAGGAGCCGAGGGATTTTTCCGAGGGGAAAATCGATCCGAAGAACCGAGGGGTTTTTCCGAGGGGAAACCCAATCCGAGGAGCCGAGGGGTTTTCCGTGGGGAAGAATCAATCCGAGGGATTTCCCGGGGGGGAAACAGCAAACCGAGTGGAAGTTTCCGGGGAAAATAAATCCGAGGGATTTTCCGGGAAAATTCAAACTGAAAGGTTTAGCCGAGAGATCCAAAATTTCCGAGAAAACATCCAAACGACTAAGCGATCTTTTTCCTTTTCCGTTTCTTTCAATCACCGTTTGATTTTTGTTTATTATACTAACTTGCTGTTGTTTTATTTCAGGTCACCATGGCACAAGATGGATCTAATCTTAATCAAGGAAACAACCAACAAAATCCAAACGACCCTCTTAACCAAGCCGGTTTGAATGCCGCTCAAATACAAGCTATCACGGATAGTATGAGACGAATGATGGTCAATGAGATGCAAGAGATGAATGAGAAACTCAACCGTGCGCTATGGGCACAAAATCAACCTCAAAATGTGCACGTGGGGGAAGAACAAAACGGACCCCAAAGAGAGAACAACAATAACTACTACGATGATCATTCACCTAATGAGGATAGGGGACGACGTCGACGTGCTAGGAAAACTAGGAGAAGGCACGACTCGGATGGACACTCATCCCACAGTAGCCAAAGGAGACCTAGGCACGGTCGAGAAGCCGATAATATCGGAGGTCTTAAGCTTAAGATCCCGTTCTTTCATTGGAAAAATGATCCGGATGCCTACTTGGAGTGGGAAAAGAAAGTGGAGCTTGTGTTCGATTGTAACTAGTACATGGAAGTTCAAAGGTTACGTGTTGCGGCTACGGAATTCTACGACTATGCACTTAGTTGGTGGGATCAACTAGTTACATCGCGGCGACGTAATGGTGAGTACCCGGTGGAAACTTGGAACGAGTTGAAAGCGATCATGCGGAAACAGTTTGTTCCTAGTCATCATCACCGTGAGCTACATAGTAAGTTGAGAAAGTTAACTCAAGGAAGTCGAAGCGTCGACGACTACTTTCAAGAAATGGAAATTCTTTTGATACGGGCCAATGTCACCGAGGATAGAGAAGCAACAATGTCTCGGTTTCTAAGTGGATTGAACCGCGAAATTCAAGACCGTTTGGAAATGGAACATTATGTGGAGATAGAGTAGATGCTCCATAAAGCCGTCTTGATCGAGCAGCAACTCAAGCGAAAAGGTAACATCCGAACTTTTGGAACCGGTATGAAATCAAGCTATTCCCGAGATGAGAAATCAAGTTTAAAGCCGAGAATGGATGTGAAGCCGGTAACCGAATCTAAGTCTTTCACTCCGATATTTCCGAGGAATCTTAATGAGAAAGGTGAGAGTTCCCACAAGAATCAAGATCTCCGATGCTACAAGTGCCAAGGAAAAGGGCACTATGCCAACGCTTGTCCGAACAAACGGACCATGATATTACGGGAAAATGGGAAGATTGAAACCGATGAAGACGACGATGGGGAACATCCGTCTAGTGTAGAGGAACCCGCGGAAATAGCCGAACGAGGTGAGTTGTTAGTTACTAGACGTTCTTTGCTTGTTCATGACAGGTCCAAGGAGGAAGAACAACGTGAGAACCTATTTCACACAAGGTGCCGCGTGAAGGGGAAGGTATGTAGTCTCATCGTGGACGGTGGGAGTTGTACTAACATGGCAAGCACGACTCTTGTGGAGAAGTTGAACTTGGAGGAACAGAAACATCCTAGACCGTACCATCTCCAATGGTTGAACAACGTCGGCCATATGAAGGTAACAAAACAAGTTCTTGTTCCCTTATCGATAGGAAGTTATGGAGACGAGGTCCTTTGCGACGTGCTCCCTATGGAAGCTGGGCACATCCTCTTAGGACGACCGTGGAAATTCGATAGAAAGGTAACTCATGACGGTCTCACGAACAAACACTCCTTCGCGTTCAAAGGTAAGAAAATTGTCCTAGTTCCTTTGACTCCTCAAGAAATTTTCCAAGACCAAAAACTTCGAGAGAAACAAAAGGAGGAAGGTAATGTAAGTGTTGCGGATACTACTGTTCATCACGAGAAAGGTAAGAACGTGAGTAAGATCCCGCCAAAGGTTTCGGAAAAAAAAACCGTGAAGAAATCTAGCTTATTTGCGAAAGCTAGCGAGGTAAAACAAGCCTTATTTTCCGAACAACCTTTCATTATGCTTATGTATAAGGAAACTCTTATGAGTTTATCTAACCTTGAGCCGGACATCCCGAGCAATGTTATCTCTGTTTTGCAGGATTTCGATGATGTCTTTCCCAAAGACAGCCCTAGCGGATTACCACCAATCCGAGGGATTGAGCACCAAATAGACTTTGTGCCGGGAGCGTCTCTTCCGAACCGACCAGCATACCGAACTAATCCGGTGGAGACTAAGGAGCTACAGCGACAAGTCACCGAGCTCATGGACAAAGGCCATATCCGTGAGAGTATGAGCCCGTGTGCTGTTCCCGTTCTACTTGTTCCGAAGAAAGACGGAACGTGACGAATGTGTGTTGATTGCCGCGCCATCAACAACATTACGGTAAAGTATCGCCATCCTATCCCTCGCTTAGATGACATGTTAGATGAATTGCATGGGTCTTGCGTATTCTCTAAGATAGATCTTAAAAGCGGATACCATCAAATTAGGATGAAAGAGGGGGATGAATGGAAAACGGCTTTTAAAACGAAACATGGATTGTACGAATGGTTAGTAATGCCTTTTGGATTAACTAACGCACCTAGTACGTTTATGAGGCTGATGAATCATGTGTTGAGATCGTTCATTGGGGTTTTTGTGGTAGTTTATTTCGACGATATCCTAGTTTATAGCAAAAACCTAGACGATCACATAGAGCATTTGAAATCTGTTTTGAGTGTTCTTAGAAATGAGCGACTTTTTGCCAATTTGAAGAAGTGCACTTTTTGCACGGATAATCTTTTTTTCCTAGGCTTTGTTGTAAGTGCACATGGCATTAAAGTTGACGAGGAGAAAGTGAAGGCTATCCGCGAATGGCCTAGTCCGAAGTCGGTGGAAGAAGTACGGAGTTTTCACGGACTCGCGGGATTCTATAGACGCTTTGTGAAGGACTTTAGTACTCTTGCCACACCGCTCACGGAAGTAATCAAAAAAGATGTGGGATTCAAATGGGAAGAAGCACAAGAAACCGCCTTTCAAGCCTTGAAAGAGAAGCTCACAAACGCACCTCTTTTGTCTTTACCGAATTTTTCTAAGACTTTTGAAATTGAGTGTGATGCCTCAGGTATAGGTATTGGAGCTGTGCTTATGCAGGAAAAGAAACCCATTGCCTACTTCAGCGAAAAAGTCGGAGGAGCAACATTGAACTACCCAACATACGATAAGGAGCTATACGCCTTGGTTCGAGCTTTGCAAACGTGGCAACACTACCTATGGCCCAAAGAATTCATGATACATACTGATCATGAGTCCCTCAAACACTTGAAAGGACAACAAAAGTTGAACAAGTGCCACGCTTGATGGGTAGAATTCATAGAAACGTTTCCTTACGTCATTCGGTACAAACAAGGTAAGAATAATGTTGTAGCCGATGCTCTATCCCGAAGGTACGTACTACTCTCTACTCTTGAAGCTAAATTACTTGGTTTTGAACAAATCAAAGATTTATATGCAACCGATCCAGATTTCAAAGAAGCTTTTCAATCTTGCGAAAAAATTGCCTTTGGAAAATATTTTCGAAACGACGGATTTTTGTTTTATGAAAACCGCCTTTGTGTACCACATTGTTCTTTGCGAGAGTTATTTGTTAGGGAATCACATTGAAACGACCGCACTTTTTTTTTTTTTTAATTAAAATTAAACAACGATAATTAAACAACACAAGAACAATACAAGAACAATCCAAGTTCTACAGCTTAAACAAGCTAACAGTTCTAGAACAACAAACGGAACAACATCAACAATCAAAACCCCGGGTCCTAATCATCCCCTCTTCACTGCCTCGATTCCACGATCACACCTTATCTTTACCTGCATCGACAAAAGTGATGCATCAACATTTGGCTAACCAAACGCTCAGTGAGAGATCATCCCAACAACATGCTAAACAATAAGCACAAACAACAATGAACAATAACGAAGAATTAATTAACACCAATTAAAACTTCCAACACAATAGCAATTCATCACCATGAAAAACTATACCAACGCCTAACAATTCTATCCCAAGAAAAGCTAGACACAAAGCCTGAAAGGTGAACACACAACACGCTTTCCAGGCACAACCAACAACCAGTATCGATCGATACCCCCCTTGGTATCGATCGATACCCAAAACACATGACCACAGGCAAACAACCGGTATCGATCGATACACCCCTGGTATCGATCGATGCCCACACAACACATGCCCACAGGCAACGGCTGGTATCGATCGATACACATGTGGTATCGATCGATGCCCACACAACTCGAGTCCACCGACAAGAGACTAGTATCGATCGACACACCCATGATATCGATCGATACCCACCTGCAACTCACAACCTTCCGCGAGATCTCAACCCAGAAATCGCCATTACAAGCCACGAAATTCATCAATCAAGCTTAACAAAGCACCACACAAGCTTAATTGCTAACATTTGGTCCCAACTCACCTTAAATCGGCTGGATCGAGCTCTAGAAGACCTCTCTCGCTTCTCTTAGCTCACCAAGACCAAACTCTTACGATCTCTTCTTCAAGCTTCTCCCAAGCTCGAATCTCTCTCGATCTCGCAAGATCCAAGCTTCACCAAGCTTTCACCTCTCTCACGCTCTCCTTCTCTCTCTCTCTCTCGCGACCAACTCTTCTTTCCCAAAAGAAATGGTCTTCCACGCGCAAGAAGAGAAGAGGAAGAAGAATATAAAGAGAAATCCCGACTGGTATCGATCGATACTATCCGGAACAAACCCGAATTAATTATTTCCCCCAAATAATTAATTCTTCCGGAACGCGGGCGTTGCAATTCTCCCCCACTAACTTAGATTCGACCTCGAATCTTCGTTACCGTTCATCTCCCATGAACCGTTCATCTCCCATGAACCGTTCATCTCCAATGAACCTTAATCGTCGCAACGATTACACAATCCTTGGCCAACCCGGCCGTCTCAACACTCACACGAGGTCCAAAACCAACCTCCGAGGTTTCCCACTCAGACCCTATGCTTACGACACTGCGGCATCATATGTACTTATTGCTCAACACACGCCAACCCCATCACTCAAGACACCGCAGCATCTCCGAGTTCCGGGCATCAGCCATATCCCGCAGGATATCCACCATACCTCGCAAGGTATCAACCAACCACAGCACTCAAGACACCGTAGCATCTCCGAGTTCTGATCATCTACCATATCCCGCAGGATATACACCATACCTCGCAAGGTATCAACCATACCACATCACTCAAGACACCGCAGCATCTTCGAGTTCTGGGTATCTGCCATATCCCGCAGGATACCTACCATACCTCGCAAGGTATCAACCATACCACATCACTCAAGACACCGCAGCATCTTCGAGTTCTGGGTATCTGCCGTACCACTCCCCTCGGTAATATAACCTCCAAGAGTCTCAATGCCCCATACCACTCAATTCTAGGAAATACATCCTACGTCTAGGATATACTCCTTACGAATCCACGGTATCACGTATCACTCTAGGCTATAAACCTCCCGAGTCTGGGTACATTGCCACTCACACTCTCAAGACACACAGTCCTGCGAGCTATCGGCACCAGAGGAACCAGTCCTC
>PKML01066234.1:311614-357641 GCA_002933935.1 Eutrema yunnanense | reverse complement strand
ACGTAATAAAACAAACAAGTACCATACGCCTGCAATCCGACCCACCACATAGACCCGCTAGGTGAAATAACCCGGTCTCGTCACTCGACTCATTTTTCCGAACAAGCTTAACTGAAAACACGCAACGCTCACAATAGCAATAAGAACACCTATCTTATTACTCTCTCGCATTAACGCTTCTTACCCCAAACGCAATGCGAAACCGTGACTCCCAAAGTCACCAATAATAAGAAATACTCATCTTATTATACATCATAATGTAACATCGTTCCACACAACGGCAATACAAAATGAAACACACATAGCACACAGCTATAACCGAAACTGGAACCTCTCGATGGAACTCAAGCCGCAGCTTGCTTCTGGAACCACTTCCGGAACCTCATTTCCATCCTAGCCTCTGGCTCCCAAGTTTCCTCCTGCACCCCGTCACAGTCCCACAGAACTCGCATCATCGGAATCCTCTTCCGACGAAGCTCCTTGACCCTCCGCTCGAGAACTCTCAAAGGTCTCGCCTCAATGGTCATATTGGGCTGGAGATCTGACGGAATCTCAGCCAATACCTCGTCACCCCTATGCAAACACTTCTTCAGCATCGACACATGGAAGACCTTATGAAATGCTTGCATAACCGCGGGTAACTTCAACCGATACGCTACCGGTCCAACATGCTCCACAATCCGGAACGGTCCCATATACCTTGGACTCAACTTAGTCGCGACAATGGACGTGTTCGGACCTCTCAGCAAAGCCATCTTGAGATACACACTATCTCCCACCTCAAACACCAGCTCTTTCCGCCTCTTATCAGCATAACTCTTTTGCCGATCTTGGGCCTCTTTCATGTTCAGCTTCAAAACCCGGATCTTCTCCGTAGTTTCCTGAACAAAACTCGCACCCAAAGTGCTCCTCTCCCCCACTTGTGTCCAACACAAGGGGGTACGACATGGCCTCCCATACAGAGCCTCATATGGAGCCTACCCAATACTCGCCTGGTAACTCTTGTTATACGCAAACTCAACCAAGCTCAAGTGATCCACCCAGTGACCACCCCAATCCAGCACGCACATCCTTAACAAATCCTCCAGAGTCTGGATGGTCCGCTCGGACTGCCCATTTGTCTGAGGATNATCTTTAAAGCGAAAACTACTGCAGCCATCTCCAGGTCATGGGTAGGGTAGTTGCCCTCATGCTTCCGCAGCTGCCGCGAAGCATAGGCAATAACCTTCCCCCGCTGCATCAACACACAACCAAGACCCACTCCCGACGCATCGGTATACACCACGTAAGGCTCACCCGACTCAGGCAACGCCAATACTGGAGTACTAGTCAACATGGCCTTCAGTTCCGCGAAACTCTCCTCACACTCCGAGGACCATACGAAAGGAACATCCTTCCCCGTCATAGACTTAGCCAGACTCGCGAAACCCTTGACGAACCGCAGATAATACCCTGCCAACCCAAGAAAACTCCGAATCTCAGTAGCATTCCTCGGCCTCGGCCAAGTACTAATGGCCTGGATCTTCTCCGGATCCACCGACACTCCCTCCGCAGAGACAATGTGACCCAGAAAAACCGATCTCCCGCTGCCAGAAGCTACACTTGCTCAACTCAGCAAATCACTTATGTTGCCACAGCTTCGAAAGACTGGAACACATCCTGGAACTCACGAACCACCCGAATATCCTGAACCCTAGCCTTTCCAACGGCCTCCGGCAAGGAATGGTAGCCAAATACGCCTCGCAACCCCTCTCGATCAGATGCTCCGCGCACAACCGAGATAACGAGACTCCCGGAAGTCGGTCTCACACCCTGATACACCAACTTCCCTTTTCCTCGGTCGAACTCGACTCGCCCTCGGTGACAGTCCAGATGCGCTCTGAACTTCCCGAGTCAATCCATGCCCAAGATGACATCGTACAGCTCCACGGAGCAGATAATCAAATCGGCTGCCATGGACTCTCCTGCTACCTGAACATTCACGTCTCACACCCGACCGTGTATTCTCAGGAGCTTTCCCCCGGTAACCTCCACGAAACCCAAACTCACACCGGGCTCGTTTCGAAGATTAGCCCTCTCGGCCAACTCCGGGGAAACGAAGCAATGCGATGCTCCCGTGTCAAACAACACATGACACTCTACACCTCCAACACACAAGGTCCCTGCACATATACATGTGCCGAGAACCTTAACACCCCGACAAGCACGACATTCCCCAACAAAAAATTAAACTTAGATGAGTCTAAGAAAATACTTGTGATCGGCCTGTAACTCGGCTCTCCGGGCTCGGTGATGGAGTACACTCGAGGCGCTGATGCCACCTGTCTGACGGGCTGCACCACCGTGGTCTCAATCTGCCGCAACTGGGGACACTGAGGCCTGATGTGACCCGCCTCCTTGCAGTGATAGCACACCCGAGAATCCACTCGCACTCCGCCCTTCTGAGGACAGCTCGCCACTCGGTGATCCATGCTCTCACATCTAAAGCAACCCGGACCACCCCGACTACCTCTCGAAGCGCTCTCCCGCTTCCGCTTCTGTCCTTGCATCGGCTTACTGCCTCTGCTCGGACCGGACTGTTGCTGCACAGATCTCGCCTGAAAACGCGGTGTAACCGCTACCACCTCGTCCTTCAGACCCTCCTCAACCAAAGCTGCAGTCTCAACCAACTCATCAACCGTGCAAAAAGCCCTCACCATGCAACGGTTCCTCAAGTCAACCCGAAGATCCATCAGGATTCTCTGCACACGGGCCGACTCACTCTCAACCGCTCGTCTAACATAAGACCCGAGCCGGTTGAACTCCACCTCATACTTGCGTATTGGCCGATCCCCCTGAGTCAAACTCGCATGCCTCGACTCTAACCGGTTGAACGCCTCCTGATGGAAGTACTTGGAGTTAAACTCCTCCACAAAATCCGCCCAAGCCATCGCGGCCTGAACTCTCCGTGCTGCTACACTCCTCCACCAGAGATGCGCATCACCCTCTAGAAAATGGACCGCAATGTCCACTTGGTATCCCGCAGGACACCTACTCGAGAGGAAATTCCTCTCTATCCTCCTCAACCACGCATCAGCGTCCTCAGGATTAGCACCTCCAGAAAAGAACCCCGTGCCAATCCTCTGCATCTGCTCCATCATCCTCAGGTAGGATGGGAGCTCCTCAGCAACCGCAGCTGCCACCTGAGGCTGAGCCTCCACAACTACCGGATCCACAGGAGCCTGAGCCGGTACCCTCTCTGGTAACCGCTCCAACAACCTCGTCAACAGATCCGCTATGCGATCATCTCGGGCCCGAGCATCACCCGCTGCTACACCCGCAGCACCTGCTGGAACACCAGCCACACTGGCGCTCACGCCAGCCCCAACGGCACTCACACCGGCCGCACCCTCAGACCCAACCTGACTCACACGCGAATCCTCGACCTGCTCCTCCGGCACACGGCCACGACCTCTACCACGGCCACGACCTCTACCACGGCCACGACCTCTACCACGGCCTCTAGCCATCTGCACACGTGCAGAAGAACAAGCTAAGGAAACTGGGATCAATCATCACAATAAATATACTCACCGTGGAATCTCATAAGGCTCGAAGAGGATGATTCTAAGACCCCACACCACACCCAATCTATTCTAGAACCACCTAGGCTCCTAGAACCGTATGGGCTCTGATACCAAACTGAAACGACCGCACTTTTTTTTATATTAAAATTAAACAACGATAATTAAACAACACAAGAACAATACAACAACAATCCAAGTTCTACAGCTTAAACAAGCTAACAGTTCTAGAACAACAAACGGAACAACATCAACAATAAAAACCCCGGGTCCTAATCATCCACTCTTCACTGCCTCGATTCCACGATCTCACCTTATCTTTACCTGCATCGACAAAAGTGATGCATCAACATTTGGCTAACCAAACGCTGAGTGAGAGATCATCCCAACAACAGGCTAAACAATAAGCACAAACAGCAATGAACAATAACGAAGAATTAATTAACACCAATTAAAACTTCCAACACAATAGCAATTCATCACCATGAAAAACTATACCAACGCCTAGCAATTCTATCCCAAGAAAAGCTAGACACAAAGCCTGAGAGGTGAACACACAACACGCTTTCCAGGCACAACCAACAACCAGTATCGATCGATACCCGCCCTGGTATCGATCGATACCCAAAACACATGCCCACAGGCAAACAACCGGTATCGATCGATACACCACTGGTATCGATCGATGCACACACAACACATGCCCACAGGCAACGGCTGGTATCGATCGATACACCCCTGGTATCGATCGAAGCCCACACAACTCGAGTCCACCGACAAGAGACTAGTATCGATCGACACACCCATGGTATCGATCGATACCCACATGCAACTCACAACCTTCTGCGAGATCTCAACCCAGAAATCGCCATTACAAGCCACAAAATTCATCAATCAAGCTTAACAAAGCACCACACAAGCTTAATTGCTAACCTTTGGTCCCAACTCACCTTAAATCGGCTGGATCGAGCTCTAGAAGACCTCTCTCGCTTCTCTTAGCTCACCAAGACCAAACTCTTACGATCTCTTCTTCAAGCTTCTCCCAAGCTCGAATCTCTCTCGATCTCGCAAGATCCAAGCTTCACCAAGCTTTCTCCTCTCTCACGCTCTCCCTCTCTCTCTCTCTCTCTCTCTCTCTCTCTCTCTCTCTCTCTCTCTCGCGACCAACTCTTCTTTCCCAAAAGAAATGGTCTTCCACGCGCAAGAAGAAAAGAGGAAGAAGAATATAAAGAGAAATCCCGACTGGTATCGATCGATACCCCTAGTATCGATCGATACTATCCGGAACAAACCCGAATTTATTATTTCCCCCAAATAATTAATTCTTCCGGAACGCGGGCGTTACACACATGGAGGAGGTCTCATGGGACATTTCGGTGTGGCTAAAACGCTAAGTGCTTTGCAAGCACACTTCTATTGGCCGCATATGAAACGAGACGTCGAGAGGATTTGCGGACGTTGTGCCACTTGCAAACACGCTAAGTCTAAGGTACAGTCGCAAGGTTTGTATACTCCTTTACCCATCCCTACTTCTCCATGGACTGATATTCCGATGGACTTTGTCCTAGGATTGTTTCGGATAAGGACACTAAGTTCTTAAGTTACTTTTGGAAAACATTGTGGAATAAATTAGGAACTAAGTTGTTGTTTTTCACCACTTGTCACCCGCAAACTGACGGACAAACGGAAGTAGTTAACTGAACTTTATCTACTCTTTTACGTGCGATCATTAAGAAAAATATTAGATCATGGGAGGATTGCTTGCCTCATGTTGAGTTTGCATATAATCATGCTATTCATTCTGCTACTAAGTATTCACCGTTTCAAATGGTTTATGGTTTTAATCCTATTACACCGTTGGATCTAACCCCTTTACCTTTGAGTGAGCATGTGAATTTTGATGGGAACAAACGAGCAGAATTTGTTAAGCACATTCACGAGCAGGCCCGGAAAAACATTGAGAAAAGGACCGAGCAATACCGTAAGCAAGCCAACAAAGGAAGGCGTGAGAGAATATTCGAACCGGGTGATCTTGTTTGGATTCACCTAAGGAAGGAAAGATTTCCAAACGAGAGGAAGTCTAAGTTGTTGCCGAGGACGGATGGACCATTCGAAGTCCTTGAACGGATTAACAACAACGCTTATAAAATCGACTTGCGAGGTAAGTACACCGTTAGTTCAAGTTTTAATGTTGCTGACTTAATTCCTTTTGTTGCAGATAGTCCAGATTTGAGGACAAATCCTTTTCAAGAGGAGGGGGATGATATGATCCTAGACGACACAACGGAGGTTAATCACTTAACCGAGGCGACACTTGCCGAGGAGGAGCTTGAACCCGAGGAAGCTTTGCACATTCCGGAAGGACCTTTGACGAGAGCTAAGGCGAAGAAGCTCAAGGAGGCATTAGGAGAACTTATTCAACACGTTCACGAGACTGTGGGTTTGGAGGAGGAAGTGCTTCGAACCGCATTGGTTTCGATACAAGTCCAAGTGTGCTCTTTTCCTTAGTCCCGGTTTTACCCAATGGGTTTTACGTGACAAGGTTTTTAACGAGGCCTTGGAACACTTCTTCCCTCAAGCCCATTTCCCGCAGCAAATTCCCTCAACGAATTCCCTCAAGTTTTCCCTCAGCAAATCCCTCAAGAAGACCAAGGGACATGCGATTTTCTTAGTCAATTTCAGCATTTATTTTCTTGACTTTTCTTCTCTCATTTTCGAGAAGTCTTCTCTCATTTTCGAGAAAGGCTTAGACCTTTGCACTTCTTTGCTTATTTAAATCATGTAATCTCATTTGAGAATAACAACAATCTTTTTAATAAACTTCTTCTTTCACATTGATTTTTAGAGAGTGATTCTCGAGAGTCTTGTGAGAAACTTCGATTAATTTTAGAGTGATTCCGAAAATAATCGTCGGGTTTTGTCAAAGGATTTTCCGCCATCCTTTGAGTCACCGTTCAACCGATCCCCGTGAAGAAGCGTCCATAGTGAGTTTGTTTTCGAAAGGATTTTCGGGAGTGATTCCCACGCCTTTCTAGCTACTCCACGTTTCCAAGCCGAAATCATCATCGCCTTGTTCTTAATTCTTTCGGGAATTATTAACAAGGATTATCCCAAATCCGAATCTACCCAGCACTTGAGAAATCTTGCGGTCAAGGGCGTATTAAGGATTTGGATATTCCTATAAAAATTAAGGTCCAATAAAATTCAAATGCCATACCAATAAAAAATTATAAATACCAAAAGATTTGAAAAATAATGAAAAAATATTTATAGAATTTAAATCTACGATATTATAAATTTAAAAATTAATTATTATGTGTAATTTTGTATAAAAAATTACATACTGTATGCAAAAATATTTTTTTTAAAAAATAACTTCTATTTAACGAATCAATGTCCCGATTTTAAAATCAAAATATCCATATTTGGATTTGAGATCGGACAAAAAAATCATTATATCTATCCAAATATCCGAATTTTTAGAGTCGATTTCGATGGTTCAATTTATCATGCTTTGACGGGTAAATTGTAACTTATATGACCCACTTTAGTACTAAATTACTTAATAATTCCATCGTTAAATCACAATTGTGCAATAATCATGCTTTGGCGTGTCAATTCTAACTTGTAGGACCCATTTTGGTACTAAAATCTACTTAATAATTTCACCCCTAATCACATTTGACATATTAATTCTATATTGTATGACCCACTTTTGTTTTTTTTTGACCCACTTTAATTGCTGAATCAAGTTTTCATTTCTCGGGTTATGAGACCCGACCGGTTGATGTAAGCAGATTTAAATTATATATATACGTTAACCCACCGAGATATTTAACATTTTTTTTTTTTGAATGAATGTAAAATTTTATTCACCAAAAAACATTGTTACAATAAATGCATCGTTGTGTTGAAATTGTGTGGAGATAAACAATTCAGAATGTCACCAATAAAACGAGTTGAGTGTTATGGAGGCCGAGATCCGAACCACCGAACCATGGCTTCCTCATACGATCGATCTCCAGACTTTCGAATAGAGGTGATACGGTTGCGGACATTTTTGTCGATGAGCTTAATTAACCGTGACAGTGGGAGCGGTCGTTCCCCATGTTTCCATCCGTTTCTTTCTCGCCATAAGTGGTAAACCGTGGCCTGGAATGCGTACCGCGCCAAGAACGTGTTGAGCCGGTCTTGAGTCAGGTTATGCAGCTGATCAATGTTCTGGTCCCATTTTTCCGAGAAGTTACTGCGTAGAAGGCCTCCTGCAAGATTCTCCCACATTGCCCTTGAGTATTGGCATTCGAAAAAGAGATGATTTCGGGACTCCTCCTCATTACCGCAGAGAATACAAACTGGGTCATGTCCCGTCGTCCATCGCTTCGTTCTATTACCCGTGGGTAATCTATCCCTGATCGCCATCCAAACAAGGAAGCTGTATTTTGGCGTTGAGTGTCGGAACCAGACGCCTTTATGCCATGTCTTCTCGGGATGGATTTCTCTTGTTAGATTCCACGTTTCCCTCGTCGTGAATTTCCTCTTGAACTTGTCATCTGAGAAACGCCATAGAGATTGGTCCTTCTCATCTCTTCGTAGCCGTTTCACTTTTTCCAGTTCATCTTCTATCAAATTCATCTGTGCCCCACGATGACGTCTTCGGCGGTGAGTGTTCATTGCCTCCGCAACTGTGGCGCGAGCGTGGATACCCATATCAATACTCCCTCGCGTTCCTACCAGATCGATGAGTCTACCTAGAGTGGACCAGTTGTCGAACCAGAATGAGGTCTCCTCTCCATCGCGCACCTCTTTTTTTGTGAAAAGGTTTGGCTAACTCCCTGTATTTCATGATCTTCCTCCACATCCACGATCCAATGCTCGTCGATTCCTTTACCGACCAAAATGACTCCTCTTTGAGTAACGTTTTCTTAGTCCACTTAACCCACATCGATGTCTGCCCTGAAACGATCCTCCACACCAGTTTGAGACATCTTACCTTGTTCGCCTCTCTCAAAGAACGAATACCCAGTCCTCCCTCTTGTTTCGGCCGAATTATCTCCTCCCAAGCAACTTTTGATTTTTTATTATTCAATTCCGGTCCAGACCATAAGAACGCCGCGCACAACTTCTCTATTTCTTTTATGCATCCACTCGGTAAGCGGAACGCTTGGATCCAGAAGTTTGTTATACTCCCAATGACTGAGTTGAGTAGTTGTAATCGCCCTGCATATGACAAGAAACGAGCCGTCCAGGAGCTGATGCTGGCTCGGATCTGTTCAATTAGAGGGGTATAATCCTGCACTGTCATCCTTTTCGTTAGCAGTGGCAGCCCTAGATAGCGAACCGGAAGTTGCCCTGTGGTGAACTGGAAGTTTGCACTCAGCTCCTCTCGTTTATTATCTGTTAACCCTGCCATGTAGAGTGTTGATTTTTCCAGGCTGATTTTGAGACCCGAGCAGGCTGCGAATTCGTCGAAGGTATTGATGATCCCCTCTATAGAAGATCGATTCCCATCGATAAACACCATTAAGTCATCTGCGAAGCATAGATGGGTTAGCTGAATCGATTTGCACTTAGGGTGGTATCCCGTCTTCCGTTGTACTGCTGCTTGGTCTATCAAACGAGAGAGAACGTTCATACATATGACAAATAAGTATGGTGAGAGCGCACATCCCTGGCGTAGACCTCTCTCACTCCTGAAATACCCGGCTAGATCCCCGTTTACTTGGACCGAAAAGGATGTTGTGGATATGCAAAGGTTTATCCAATGGATATATTTCTCCGGGAAATCTAGAGCCTTGAGCGTATTCAGTAAGAAACTCCATTCTACTGAGTCAAAAGCTTTAGATATGTCTATCTTAACTGCACAACGAGGTGAGCCTGTCTCCTTATGGTAATCCTTAACCAACTATGTGGCTAGCAATACATTCTCCATCAGTAGTCGTTCTTTAACGAAAGCAGATTGGTTGAGGCCTATAAATTTCGGGATTACCTACAACAATATATACGTATATTAATTGATCTCAACGAAAGCAGATTGGTTGAGATCTCAACTGCAGAGATATTTAACATTTAACATCAACTCGGAAATTTATAACTAAATCTTCATTCGATATACTTATTAAGGTTAGTTTTTAATATAGCAAGAATGATTTGTTTCATTCTAGAAAATAAATCAGCAAAATTTTCATATTTACGTATATTAATTTCCCACGTTTTAACTAAAATATATATTTTGAATTTTTTTATAAGCTAAAAAGAGTTCATGAGATATTTCTTTTACTTAAGTTTGATTAAATCATAATTTTCTGGTTTTTAATCAGTTTACAAATTATTCAAATAACCTAAAATAACTTAAACATTAAATCCTTTGAAGTCTAGTAAAATAACTTTACAATGAAACAAATAACTGATATAATTGCATCCATAATCACTTTTTTAAAAAGTTTTTTTTTTTTAATGTTTTTGGCACTTTCTATTTATTTTTTGTCTTATTCTGTGTCAAATGTTGACTTTGTTTTTTATTGGTCTGTGTACAATACATTCGTGCAATACTGTACAAGGATACGACTGGAAAATCAACACGTGTATAGTATAAAAAATATTAGTTTCCCAATTAAGTTCATAAAATGCCAAAAACTTAATAAAACTTTCAAAAAATGACTATGAGTGCAAAAAACCTCCAACTAAATTTTACAATTGAATTCGTTACCAATTTTTTGTTGTTGTTAATTTTGATATAAAATCGATATAATATGAGCCAATGAGTTTCTTCTAATGGCAATCACTCTCGCACTACATGAAAATATCTATATATATTATTTTTTTTCCAAGTACTCGTGGTCACTGGTCATAGGACTCAACATATGCTTCAAAGTTCAAACGTGTCATGTTGTGTTCAGAGGATGCCAAATCAACGTCTCAATTCAAATATGACATATCTACGCTCACATTTGTCATTTTATAATCCCTAATAATACCAGCAAATATTCAAACACAAAACTTACTATATGTGATTTATGACCCCATCAAATGTAGACGAGACTATGTCAAAATTGGTATTCCCTTTGTCAAAAGAAGGCATTAAAGGCTTCTAAAAATTAAAGGAAAATTATCCGTTAAATAAAAGGAAAAACTCATTATCTGTAACTTTTTTTTTTTTGGATAAAAATATTAAGTTTTATACCATTTTAAATTTTTAACATAAGTTACAGAGATACAACTAAGAAAACAGATTAACCAAAAATAAACTACAAACAAAACAAAACAACAACAAAGAATACAACAGACAACACCAAAAGCCTAAGGAACCGGAAAGTGAGACATGAAAAATAAAGAAAGTAGACGAGAAAGTAGCAGTCACACGCCAAAACACGAACCATCCCATTTTTATCGTAGCTCCGAAGAACTAGAGTTCTCATCGTTGTTGCCACGAGCATCCTCTTGAGGCCAGTCCTTAAACCTCGGGAACGAGATGCCTACAACTTCTCCAAAAACTGACGGGATTTCCGGAGTCCGTAACGGACTAACTTGCAACCGTTGACATGAAAGCCCTAGCGGGCAATCGGAAAGTCGCATCCGACTGCCATTCCCGAGAAAACTATTGCCTCCTCAGAAACTAACTCCAACAGTTACAAGGAAGCCGCAACAACAAACCGGCACCTCATTTAACGCCACGAATCGCTTCACCATCTACATCGAACCACTGCCAAAACACGAACGCGAAATTGCCGTACCTTTGTCGGGAACACACACCTGCGGGAAACTACGACCACATCGATGACCAAGAGACGCCGTCGGAACACCACCCCCATACTCCGAGGAAGCTTCCGTCGAGCCACCCGCCTAAAGCCACCGCGAAGAGACGCCGCCGGTGGAGCCACACAAGCCGATATAAAACGAATGCCACCACTCCGAGGCTAGCCACAAGACATGAGCTTCAACACCAATTGACGGCGAGAGAACCCGTCCTCAAGGTCCAAATCGTCACCACCGGGAGTCGAGGAACTCAGATCTACCATCGCCGCCACTCCGCCGCCTCAGCAAACTAGAACTGAGACGTTGGAGGGACCTTGCTCGGAGGAGAAGTTGACTGCCAGCGCTCTACCACCGAAGAAAGCCGGAGAGCACGCCATCCCGGCATGAGGAGCTCGAGAAACAGAACCGAGATCCGTCGGAGAGGGAAACGCCAGCGAGCAAGCGAGGGGGTCCGAACCAACGCCGATAGAAACGATGAGACGGACACCGGAGAGAACACCGACCACACGGGAAGACACCCTTCAGCCACTGCGACCCCAATGACACCGCTGAGCCCGCACCGCCGTCGAATGAGGAGCCATCGCTGCGAGACACCCCACCACCGCAACCGGCGAAAAGCAAAACCAGATCTGAAACTCAGATCTAAAAAACAACAAGGAAAGGAAGAGGAGGGGCCGGCGCCGGTGCTGAGGGAGCCACCGGCGCCGAAAACGAGAGCAGATCGCTAAGAAACCTAAGCAAAACCAGATCTGAAAGTACTCTTCTCTTTTTTTTTTGGCGATTCTCGTTCATGTGAGGTGATGTGAGTTTGTAATTTTTACTGAAAGTTTGGCTTTTGATATATTGAGTTCTTCTTTGATTTAAACTTTTCCTTCCTCTAACTTTATAGAGGAATGTAACTTTAAACTCAAAACATAAATATACAAAAAATTGATATAATTCTAATTCAAGCTTAAATTTGATATTATTTTTCATATATTAAATCTCAACCACACACTTTAATTAAAATATGTTCTCTTAATTTTTTTTGAAAAAAAAAAATAATTATGAGATCATATTGACTAATCTCTCAATTGATTAGTCAATCCAGAGAAGACACCAGAAGACAATGAAGAAAATCCCAATAACACGTTACATATAAACGATCAGTTGTTGATGTGACTAATGAGAGTCACTTCACTTTCCTTATACAAAACACTAGAGAAGTATATACCAAGTTGGTTGTAGAACGTAAAACAAGGCATAACCTTTTTTGTAATAAGAAACAAGTGATTGTTTCTTGCTGTGGTAAAGAAAATAATACATTTTACTATACTAAGAATCTGATGCAGATGCTTTGTTTAACATATGATAGCTATCCGGTTTTAATCCGAATTATAAAGCGCAAATGCATGGATTAGTCACTTGATAGAACCAAAGAGAATAAATTTATCCCACCTTATTATAACTGAACCATCTATAAGAAACGATGGTTTTAACTTGTACAAAATGTAGTTTTTCAATGGACTAGTTTGCTGCATCAACTTTCTTTCTGACGAAAACTAATGTAATATGCATGATTTTCAAATCCAGATTACCCACCTTTATGGTGGAGAAATTCAACTTAATTTTTTTTTAGGTAGATCATCGATTAGGACTGAACAAGCATTGGAGTACCATATAATCTTAGACTCTTGGCATTAGCGAAGACAAAGTGTTTACCAATATAATTTTAGACAAAGTGTTTGAAGATGCAGCTTTTGAAGCAGTCGCTGAAGTAGCTCAGGAAATGATACAAGCGAGCAGTTGTGTGACTAATAACGAGGAGCATAAGTTATGGGCTTGGATTGGGCTTATGGATTAGACCCATAAGTGAATATATTGAAGATGCACTGGGCTGAGGCATCTCCTGTATTAGTTGAGAAGTAGTACAGGAAGTGATACAGGCGAGCAACTCAAGGAATCTGTCAACGTGGAGCCAAAGTGTGGGCTGGCTTGGACTTCTAGAAACTTCCAGAGACGTGCCTAGAGGGGTAGCTGAGCTGGACAAGCATCTTGGAGAAGATATTGAAGATTGGAGAAGTTTCCTTATTCTTAGGAGAAGAAAAAGGAAAAGTGAATATTCTTGGAGATTTGCCTTTATCTTCAAGGGATGATTTTGGCTAGTATTGGCCACGACCTATTATGTATAAATAGGTGTGTTTAACCTTTGTATGAGATTAACACATTGAGAGCAATATTTTAGCAAAGGGTTTTTGGTTGTCTTGTAAGAGATCAAAGCTAAGGGGCTAAAGGGTTTATCTATGGGGTTCTTGGATCATGTATACATCCTTGAACGTGTGATACTAGTTAGACAAGTCAAGGTGTGTCTTGAGCTTGTCATAGATCGTTTTAGGTGAAACTTGTAAGTGCACTTAAAAGATTGGCTAGTAAAATATCCTTGTAAGGAAAACCATGTGTTAGATCATGTTACAGTTCCTGTCTCAGCAGCTCTTGCGCTTTCAATTGGTATCAGAGCGGGTACCTGTGTGTAATATAAACAGGTGTGGTCCTGCGGAGAAGATGCAGAGCTGTGAGGTTTTGAGGAATTATTCAAAGGTGAAATCAGATTCAAAAGATTTAGAAGAGCTGAACAACTTTGTTGCTTTTGTGGGAATTACCGAGTTTGAGGAAGGAGAAGAGCTTTCTGGATCTGAGTCAGAGGAAGAACAAGAACAAGATGATGATCTTATTGAGAGTTATAAGGAAGTTCGAAAGACTCTGATCAAAATCGAAAAGGAGAACTCAGACTTGAAGAAGGAAAATTTGCGGCTTGATACACTTGTTGGATCACTACAGAAAGATCTGGAAGCAGCTCAGAAACTGGGTCAAGAGAGTGTGAAACTAATCAAGGAGGAGCTGATCCTGGCAAACAAAGCAGAGGAACTGAGTCAGCTTCTGAAGACACAAAAAGACATCTCCACCAATCTCCAAGCAAAACTTAATCATCAACATAAGAAGATACACATGTTTGCTGGTACAAAGCAACTTGATAAGATTCTGAGCTATTGACGAACAGTGGATGTGAAACGAGGCCTAGGATATACTGGAATGGAAAGGCCTGAGACTGCGAAAATCAACTTTGTGTCTGCAGGTTTTCAACAACAAGCAGAAACTAAGTCTGTAAGTAGTACAACACAAAATGGTGGATGTTACTTATGTGGAAAGTATGGCCACATCAGGGCATACTGTTACAAGTTCTGGGATAGAGTGAAGAGGCTCAGGAATCAAGGCAGGTTCACATGGAATGGTTTTCGAAATCAGATATGGGTGAGGAAGTCTGATCTGCTACAGAAAACCCAGAAGCTTGATCTGCTACAGAAAACTAAGAAGTCTGATCTGCTACAGGAAACCAGGAAGTCTAATCTGCAACAGACAAGAATTACATCAAGTGGTACTACAGGACATGGATTTCAGACATCCACAAGAAAAACACCAAGATGTACTTCAAGACTTGGTTTCGGGTGCAATATGGTCATTGTAGAAGATGAACATGATGACAGTAGCTGCTCACGACACATAACAAGTACACAAAACAACCTGCAAAATATCAAGAAGCTCAAAAGAGGGTACAAGTGCTACAATGCAAAGGATGATACCAATATGTGGCACCAACGACTTGGTCACATGAATGTAAGGACTCTAACTACTCTTGTTGATAAAGAAATAGTACGAGGTGTGCCTCAGATCAAGGAAGAAAACAAGATGGTGTGTGATTCGTGCTACAAAGGAAAGCATGTAAAAGTTCAACATAAGAATGTGCCAAATGTGCAAACAAAAGCAGTGTTGGATCTGGTTCACATGGATTTGATGGCAATGCAAGTTGACAGCCTAGCCGGCAAGAGGTATGTGCTCGTTCTGGTGGATGACTACTCCAGAGTCACTTGGGTCAGATTTATTCGTAAAAAATCTGAGATAGCTGATAGCTTCAGAATATGTGCACTTCATATGATCAATGAAAAAGGAGGTATCAAGAGGATTCGCAGCGGACGATGTGATGAATTTCAAAGTGAGTCTATGAAGATGTTTTGTGAAAGTCATGGAATCGTACATCATCTTTCGGATTCAAGAACACCACAACATGATGGGGTGGTAGAGAGGAAGATTATAACTCTTCTAGAGATGGCCAGAGCAATGATACATGGCAACAATGTACCTGAAAAGTTATGGACAGAAGCATTAAACACATCGTACTACATCATTAACAGGGTCTATGTTAGGAAAGGGACCATTAAGACTCCATATGAGCTGTGGAAAGGGAAGACGCCTAACCTGAGCTACTTTCATGTATTTGGATGCAAATGCTACATCTTGAATGACAAGGATCATCAAGGAAAGTTCGATGGAAGGAGTGATGAAGGAATGTTTCTGGGCTACTCAGGAAGTAGTACAGCCTTCAGAGTATACAACACTCAAACTGATGTGGTCATGGAGACGGTTCATGTGGTGTTCGATGAGTATTATCTTCCGAAGTGGAATGGATTTAGTACAGAAAGTGACTCATAAGATGAACCAAAGACGCGTACTATTTCAGAAGACCAGTCTGGTTCTGCCTTAGAACAGGGAGTAATACAGCAGGCTTCAGAACAGACTGATTCAGAATATGAGGTTATACAGCGAGTTCATCGGAATCACTCACTATCTGATGTGATCGGAGATGTGACCGAAGGGAGGAAAACCCGTGCAGTTCAAATTAACTTCAAAGAGATGCTTCAATTGAAGTCGAAATAGCTGTGTCGAGCTATGTATGCATACTGCTTCAAGTGCATGTGTTTTTAACTTATGTGTGCTCACAAGCAGGGGGAGATAAGAATTGTGGGGGAGTAACCAAATCAGAGATTTTGTGGAAGTCAAGGAGGTCGTTGTTACTCAGGTGCTTGAGAGACACACAAAGCTAAAAAGGGGGAGATTGAAGATGCAGCTTTTGAAGTAGCTAAGGAAATGATACAGGCGAGCAGTTGTGTGACTAATAACGAGGAGCATAAGTTATGGGCTTGGATTGGGCTTATGGATTAGACCCATAAGTGAATATATTGAAGATGCACTGGGCTGAGGCATCTCCTGTACTAGTTGAGAAGTAGTACATGAAGTGATACAGGCGAGCAACTCAAGGAATCTGTCAACGTGGAGCCAAAGTGTGGGCTGGCTTGGACTTCTAGAAGCTTCCAGAGACGTGCCTAGAGGGGTAGTTGAGCTGGACAAGCATCTTGGAGAAGATATTGAAGATTGGAGAAGTTTCCTTATTCTTAGGAGAAGAAAAAGGAAAAGTGGATATTCTTGGAGATTTGCCTTTATCTTCAAGGGATGATTTTGGCTAGTATTGGCCACGACCTATTATGTATAAATAGGTGTGTTTAACCTTTGTATGAGATTAACACAATTGAGAGCAATATTTTAGCAAAGGGTTTTTGGTTGTCTTGTAAGAGATCAAAGCTAAGGGGCTAAAGGGTTTATCTATGGGGTTCTTGGATCATGTATAGATCCTTGAACGTGTGAGACTAGTTAGACAAGTCAAGGTGTGTCTTGAGCTTGTCATAGATCGTTTTAGGTGAAACTTGTAAGTGCACTTAAAAGATTAGTTAGTAAAATATCCTTTTAAGGAAAACCATGTGTTAGATCCTGTTACAGTTCCTGTCTCAGCAGCTCTTGCGCTACTTTTTACCATATAATCTTAGACTCTTGGCATTAGCGAAGACAAATGGTTTGGTTTGAGGGAGAAATAGAGTTTCTTTAATTGTCTGTCTTTGTTATAAATATGATTATTCCATTGGAAAAACATATCATGTACATGTTTATACTGTTGCTTTTTTGAGGAGGATTAATTGTATTAAGGTGGCAAAATTTGGTAAACTCCACCAAATACTACTTCATAGTATATATAATAGAACATATTACATATAAGGGTTTCTCTCTATTGAGATAAGGATAGAGTTAAAGTAGCTCTTAGATGGATCATTACTGCAAATTGACCAATGCAAAGTACCTCTGGTCCAACATTCTTCTACTCGTAGGAAAAGACAAAGCATTTGGGCTTGGGCTTCGATTTCTTTTTCAGCCCATTTCGATAGATCCAAATTATGTGTAGACAAAAAAATACTCACACTTGATCTTATAAAACGTTTATATGTTAACCTTTATATGGCTAATCGATAATATTTGTATTTATACTAGTTCTTACGTACATCGATCGATAAATTCATTTTTATCAATAATTAATTGCACAACCTGGAAAAGGCCATTAGAAACTTGATATAGTCGGTAAAATGGGAAAACACATTCGCCTTGATTTCAGACTTTCAGTGATCAAAGCATTTAAATCTTCTTTAGCTAACAAAATGCCATTTAATTATCTTTTTCAAGGCTAAATTCCACTTTTACATAACCAAAGTAATTCAACTCTACTCTGTTTTTCGATGCTTATAAATTATGTACTCTAGTTACCGATTATTTCCAATGTACAAATTATATTAAAATCACGAGGAAAAAAAAGCATGCATTCTTCTATATGCAAAATGCACTCTTTTACACACACAAAAAAAGCAAGCAAAAAGCGTATTCAAAAAGCCTCTAAATATTTCACGGACAATATTACCCAAAATGAAAAGCCTTGTCACTTGTCAACAAAAATCATGCTACTACCGAAAGAAAGAAATAAGAAGTTAACAAATAAATGACTGAAATATAATGAAAATGCAACAAAGTACCCTTAGACTCTAACATAACACTAAAATATGTAAATGACTCTCAACTCAAATACAAGAATAAGACTTTTAAATAACATAAATTGGAGTCAAAACCAATGAAACCGAAAGTCTACAAATATCAATGAAAAGATGTCTATAATGCATCAATAAAGAGGTTGTTCAGCCTCTGGAAAAATAAAATGGAGCATCTAACAACGTAGCAATGGATGGCCAGGACCGTGCCCACGTTATTTATAGAAAAACTAAAATCATATATATACTATTAGAACATAAGGATTTTTGGAATCTAATTCCAAACAATCTCTTATTTTTTAAAATAAATTGAACATATTATCAAACATGTTGCCAAATATTTATTAAATCTATTATAAACTTAAAAATAAAAATTAAACATATTTGAATCAATAACACTTAAATTAGTTTTTATTCCTCATATCACATTTTATATATTACAAAAAACTTTATCCCGCGCGAGCGCGCACGTTTAGAATCTAGTAAGTTATTATAACCAAAAAAACATATTCTAAAATTTCACTACAAAAATTTAAACCAAAATGTTTTTTTTATTTGTTGTTGTAAATTCGTAATGTTTTATCGAATAAACAAATGTTGTATCGATAAAACTCTCTTACACATATTATTTTATATATTTAGAAAGACTAAAAGATTGAATTTTATTTTCTTTAAAAAGAGTTTGGTGTGTCGAAATTATTTTATTTGAATTAGAATGTTTTTTTAGTATTTTCGGGTCTATAAAATGCTAGGAATGGCTCGGCGGATAATGATCCCTTTCGGTTAAACGGATGGGCCTTGAGTGATCTCTTCTTCTCTGCTGAGTTGTCTTGAAAAGAGTTTCTCTTCTGACCCACCAAATTCTTCCAAGGGAGAAAGAAATTGAATTGTCTTTACTCCTTGCAAAGCTAAAGATATCTATATTAATTAAACCGAGTACGAGTGTGTTAAGCATCCACTCTAAGCTAAGCAATGTTAGAATAGCAAAAAAATAAGAGTTGAGGTATGAGTCTAGTAATTTTAGTTTAATATCTTTTGGAATAATTTAAATTTACTTCAAACTTTACAAAATTATCATGGATTTGTTAGATCTTATTAAAAAAAATAGGACTTATTTTCGGTGGTCAATCATAATTTGGGACACAAATGCATGTAAAATTCATTACTTTCACATATTCATATAGATTGATAATCGAGAAGTTTAAACCTAATAATTTGTTTTGTTCAATTCTAATTTAGATTGGAATAGAATCCATAATACTATTCATCTAACAAAAAATAAGTAGCTCGTTGCTAATATTTGTTCTCGTCCACGCTAGAGCATTATTTTTGTCCAACATATATATCACAAAACACAAATCATAATTAAAAACATATATATATGGAAATCACAATACCATTTAACATTACATAAAACCAAAGCCAAGTTCATAATCCAAACAACATCAAATTCAAGCACAACATCAAACTCAAGCGCAACAAAATGAACCCTAAACATAAAACCATAATTCTCTAATAATCATATCTATCGTATTCATACTCTATACTGTTGGAGGCTTTTATCTTTCGGTATAGATAATCCAGCTTACAATCATCTGGAAGTGCATAGAATATGCCTCGTGAAACCTCGTCTTTCGAAAGGAATGCTATAGATTCCCAGTAGAGGGGGCTCTTACGAACCAATCCCTTAACCTCCCCCACTCGCTTAACAACAACGGCCATTTGATCTTCAATCGATGGTTGGGATCTGTAACTCTGATCACTTGCATGAGTCACTGAGCTTGACTTAGACGCCATGCTTGATACAAAATCTGCATGTTTATCAAAATCGAAAGATATTAGTTTACAAAGCACCCAGACTATCAAATCAAGTTAATGCAAAAGAGGTTGAATGTGTTTGAAATGGAAAGATCTACAAATGGTTACAGAGACAATAACTTAAATCTCAGACAAAGGAAGAGATCGGAAACGCAAGAAGTGAATGATGGTAAAGTGAAAGAGCGAGATAACACTTATATATATTTTTCGAAAATGGAGGATTCGAAGAGACGCCATGCATGCGTTTCGTCGGGAAGTTGTACGCCGATTGTTTTGGCTAATCACAAATTAGCATTATTAATTCCTTATTTTTTGGGTCAAAACTGTTATTACTTCATTTGTTTCGATTTTAATCTATACTATATAAAAACAACTATTTGAAGCTCCTCAGACTAGCCACCTCAGCGAAAATAATATGCCCTGAGAAGCTGCCACATCAGCTATCTTTTTTTTTACAAGCAAAGACCGATATATACAAACAAACAACCAATCACATATCTCTATTTTACACGTGTACAAGCTAAACTCTTATTCTTCGGGGAAAAACTCTTTTCCATAGAGTTTGTAACGTCAGCTAAATCTCTACAAAAAATTTAGACACGCAGCGAACGAAACGACATCTACCAAAATATATTATAAAGCGCCTCTTCCCCTGCCTGAAATTTAGAGTATAAAGTTTAGATCCTAAATGCATCGTCGTCTCACACGAAGATCTCTTCGGTTTCAAGAACCTCTCATCTCCTATGGCTTCCAAGTCTCTGATTTTTAACCCCCATCAAGTTTCATTCTCTCCACTCCAGTTCAACGATTTTCACTTCCAAAAACTGAAATCCGGCGAAACTTAGGTAAGATATTGTCTTTTTTTCTTCTCCTCCTCTTCTTCATTTTATGGGTCTCCGATAATCCTTTTCTTATGGCGATTCCTCTCTATCGAAATTGAAAATAACTGGATCAAATTTTCTTCCAACTCCATGCTAATTCTGAGTAAATGAGAATGCAGGTGAGCTGGTGGGAGAAAGTGAACAGAAGAAGAGGATTATCGGGCACTACTTCATACGTGCATGTCTGATAAATAACTTACATGGCGCGACAAGAAGTGAATAAAAAGATTATCGAAAAGCAGTTGGTGTATCTAGATCAACCACCAGCAGGCTTAAGTAATTGCAGATATATGCATGCCATTCCTACTATTACTAACGAAACGGCCTTGTGTGTTCCAGATTTCCTAGAGTACCATCATCTTAAGTATCTGCTATTTTTGATTAATATTAAATTGGTGAGTCACTTTTTCGTTTTGATTTAAGCTAGATATTGTGTTTATGTCGTATATAGTCAACTTGCTTTACTAATTNAAACGATAAAGCAATAACAAGATCTGAGGAGGCGAGATAAATCTCTTTCCTTAACTCTAAGAATCTCCCGTAGTGTGACGGGGTTTTATAGATCCATGAGTCCCAGGATACAACCAAAGTTTAACTGAATCATCAACACCATGATCCAGATCTATCGACCATTATTCTACGATACTCTCGAAATTAAAACTTACTCTCTAGACAGTAGGGAATTGAAGAAACGATTGCTAGAACTTTTAGTATGTGTTTATTGTGTATCAAAGGATGATTTTTTAGGTGAAAATCGTGTTGTATATATAGGAGAGAGGCTAGGGTTTTTCCCTGACAGAAAAGGAATATTTCCAGATCATCTTAGGCGGCTGCGATTTTTAAGTCGGCCTGTTGTATCGATCGATACCTCAAAAAGTCCACGGGCCAAAACAAGGCCCAAGATGCGAACGTCGCACGTATGGCTTTTTTTCTCTCATGTTGTTCGTTTAAGACACAACTATTCCAACATATATACACGAGAAAACATTTCTCGGTTAATGAAAACATTTCATTAGAAAGAGCTTAACTCATTTCTTTTCACACTAACACAATTTTATCAAGCCCTCGAGCTTTGACAAAAAATTAGTTCCAACAATTAATACGATTAATGATAAAATATCTCAAACAAAGCCCATGATCCAATCTAATACGATTAATGAGATTATCTAGCTTTGATCAAAACGAGAGATTTGTATCTTCACCACAAATATTTAAATTTGTCTAGATTTTATAAACTACCTGAACATAGATTTCATTTCTCTCTTCTGTGGTAAGAGGATATGCCATAACCTCTCCATTGGAAGACTCTATCTGTGACAAATGTTCTTGCACATGTTCATCATATTTTTCTGCAATTAGTCGTGCCCTTTCATCAACATATGTTCCGTCAGACTTTCGGTGTGTTTTTTTCATCATAGCAATGAAGGATGTGTCTTCATTATTTGCTTCCTACAAAAAGAACATTAAACAAAATAAAGTAATCAATATTTTTGGATTCAAAACAAGAGGAAGTTGTAACCGTCGAACAAATCAAACAATTTCCAGTAATAAGCAGATTTAATAATTGATTGCAAACTGAAAACAACAAAAATTAGGGATTAGACACACATAATTCGACTTTTAAATCACCCAGGTGTTGATCCGTTAATCACACAAAAGGGGTAAAACATTACTTTTATCGGAATCTCGTTTATTGATCAGGAATCGGCGTTACAACAAAGTTTAGTAAGATTGCAAAGATGGAGAACTTGAGATCGGTAAGTAGTTCTCTTAAATTCTCTCTGGTCTCTGCGGAAGTTCTGGATCCCTTCAATGAATGAGCCTCCTCCCCTATTTATAATGTCTTGAGGCGGTTTCAAAGGAGAAGGTTTCCTTTTCCTTGTTCGATTGGGAGAAGGAAATCTCCCGGTTTTCTCTCCGAGATAAGGATATCTTCCTAATATCTCGGAGATTTGATCGGAGGGAACATTTCCTTTTCCGAGATCGGTACAAAAGGGGAAATATTCCGGTTTTCATCTGTTGTAACGGACTGGGCTCGCGCCGGGCTTAGATCGGTAGCCGAGATGGGCTTTAGCGAGATTTCGAGCTCGGCCCAATGTTTTCGGGCTGATCCATCCTCGATTCAGACCATCGTAAACCGGTCTTGATTGAAACGGTCTCGGTTCGAGCCGAGTTAAACCAGGGGGTGCTAATCCCCCCTCTAACAATTGGTCCCCCCCTCAGTTCGGCGAGGGAGTTTATGAGTTCGGTGAATTTCTAAGGAGTATTCTTTAGCTCGGTAAGGACTGAGATCGGTACGATCTGATCAGATTCCATTTCGAGTTCGGCAAATTCCTTCTAAGATCGGGATTCTCACGGTTGAGTCGATTTCTACGAATTTTCGAGTTCGGTGAACTGATTCGCGATTGTTCTCAAGTTCGGAGTCTCAAGTTCGGAATATTTGATTCGTGGATCTCGGTATCGATCCTGAACTTTCGAGTTCGGTAGATTTTTCTCGAAAAGAGGGTGTCGTTTCATCTTCTCTCGTTGTGGAACTCGAAGAGTCGCATGTCGATTTGTATTCTTCGGTTGCACATTTCGAGGAACTGTCATCATTGCCTTTTTCCTATAAATATCGCTCTAACCTCCTTCGGTTTTTCACTTCTGCTTTCTTCCTTCAAAAAGGTACTTTCTCTCTCTAAACGCTCTCCCTTCTCTCTAGAATTTTATCTATTTTCCGTTCTCCGATCGTCTCCTCCACCGCGATTTCTCCGATCTGTTTGAAGATTTTCGAGTTCTTCATCTTGTTCTTCATCAACTTCTTTATTTCAATCGATATGGATTCAAAGACTTCTTCTTCTGTTAATGACCGAACTTCACCACCGAACTCCCCAATTCTTGAACCGTTCGTTGGTGGCTCTAATTCGGGTTTGGATGATGTTTGGCAAGAGTCAACTGGTCGTGACTCTCACCATTCTGATGTCGGACCGAGTAATCCGAGGGTGGCCGTCGAAGTTCCTCATCTCGTCCATGAGAATCTGCCTGAAGAGGATGATGCCGAGTCATATGATCAAGTTCGGATAGATGCCGAATTTGCAGCTCGGCTTGCAGCGGATGAGGACGCAGCTTGTCTGGATGGTCGTGTTACTTCACCAGTAGCTCGTCAGGGCGCAAGGGGCGATAGTCCCGTGTCGGCTGCCAGGCGGGTGGTTGAAAGACCCGCGAATATCGGACCGTCTCGTTCCAAGGCAGAGACGGTCCAAATTACTTTGGAGATGTGCAATGCTCCAGACGGTATCCTTCTAAAAATCCCGAAAGAGACTGAGCGTCCGTGGGACGCCCCTGCCGGTTATATCTGTGTTTACGAGGAGTATTTCAGAAGCTGCGGTCTTAAGTTCCCTATCCCGGAGCTCTTCTACAAGTACTGTAAGAACTCAGTGGAGGACCTCCATCGGTAGATCTTGGTTCTTGATTTCTATTTACTGCACTATTTCGCCTAAGTTATATTTCTTCTTTTTCTTTTCAGATCGTCACACATCGGGCTTCCTTATCACCACTTCAGGGTTTACTTTCGTCCACGCGTAGCAGTTAAGTGAGGCCGGTAAAGTTCGGTGGCCTGAAGCCTACCAAGAGAAGCTTGACTTGAAAGTGAAAAGAGCCCTTAGAGGTAAATTTTGGTAGATTTTTCTTCTCAGTTCGGCAGTCTCCTTTATCTGTGTTCTTTCTTTTTCCAGCAAACCCATCTCGTCGTCGAAAAATAAAGTTCGATGATATCCATGATCTCTCTGCCGAGATGAATGGTGATGAAATGGATGCGGACATTCCTCTGGCAGCCGATCAGGCGAATCCTGAGGTTCCGGCTGAAGAAATCGGCCAAGGAGAGGTTCCTGCTGGAGAACGGTTTCCTGCTGGGGAACATACTTCTCTTCCGGCTGAAAAGAAGAGAAGAAAAAAGGCGAAGAGAGGGTCTCGGCAGGCTGCTGGACCAACTGCTGGAGTCGGTACCGAGCGTGCCGAAGGTGGTGAAGGGGATACAGAGCCCCAACGTGCTGAAGGCGGTGAGGGGAATACCAAACCTCAATGTGCTGATGAGGATACGGTGGTCCTATCGGACGATTCTCCCGTTCCGAAGCGGCATCGGGCGTCGGATCCGGAAGCCAACTCGTGGGACTATGCCGAGACGTATCGGCGAGTGAGCTTCGGCCCAGATTTTCTCCCTCCGGTTGGCTGCCTTCACAAATCCGAGGCTTTCAAGAAATTGTCCCAGACCACCGCTGAGGTAAGCACCTTTTCCGAGTTCGTCCCTTCTTCCCTTTAATTCCTTATCTTTAAAGTTCGTTATCTCGGCAGATGGTGGCCCAGACGAACACGATCGTCGGGTCTTACGACCGCGAGCTCGGAGACTCCCGCCGTAAGGCTCTTGAGGCGAGGGTTCAAGCTGTGGAACTCCGCAAAGAGCTCCGCGTGTCCGAGGATAGGGTGGAGGCGGGCGACCGCGAGGTAGCCGAGCTGACTCGCGAAATCGCCGCATTGAAGAGGTCAAACGCCGAGCTGGAGTTGGAAAAAGACGCGCTCTCGGTAAAGCTGTTCGCGGAGACTTCGCGACTGAGGGCCGGCCGTACCCAGCAGATCTCAAAGAGGAAGGCGGTTACCGAAAAGTGTCAGGTTCGACTCCAGAAGGTCAAGTATCATCTGGCAACGGTCGATCAGGCAAAGAAGCCGTTCCTTGCCGTTAACCAAATCCACGGGATCCTCAGTTTTTGCGAGAGCCTAAGGACGAAGCACGGTATCATCGTTCCGCCGTCTCGTATTGAGAAGCTTGAGAAGCTCAAGGCCGAGAAGTCGGCAGAGTATGCGGCGATCGATCTCCGCGAGTTGGAAGATGCGGACCTAGCCGCCTCGCCTTTTACCGATCCGGTGCATCCGGGGATTTCGCCTTCGCCGGGTAATGAAGTCCCGCCGGGTCTTGATGAGTTCGGGTCTAACCGAGCTTCGATGTCGGCGGAGCAAGCTGATGCGATGCGGAGGCAAGGCGTTTAGGTCGCCCTCTTTATTGTTTTTATCCTTTGTAATTGCTGTTTTCTTCTGCCCGATGGCGCTTATAACTCGACCTCTTGGACCGGAGGGTTTTTAAAGTCCGGTATCCGTTTTGCCCGAGGGGCTTTTGAAATGAATCTTCGATGTTTTTGTTGACTTTTTATACTTAGTCGTTTTCCGAATCGTGCTTTAGATATATTTGAAGTCGTACTTTATACGAACTTCTCAAAATCGTCGTACACAATGGTGCCGTAAACAGTACGGTCTTAGCCGGGTGAAGAGGATGAGTTTGACTGAACCTGTTCGAGATCGGCAATCCATATCGTAGATAGGCTTATTGTTTTTGCGATTGTTGAGAAATCGGCTTACTGTTTTTGCGATTGTTGAGGAATCAGCTTACTATTTTTGCGACTGTCGAGAAATTTGCTTAAATTTGCGAGGAAGGACGTTCGGCTTCACCCTAGAGTTTAATTTAAGAGTACGTGAATAGCTCATCTTAATATGCTCTAGGTTTCTCACATTGAACCCGGGTGTGCGAGACGGACTCGGCTTATTTGGCTCGGATAATCTGAGAAGTTGGTGCGAGACTGGTCTCGGCTTTGAATGTGGAAAGTGTGTTATCCATTGCACCATGAGGATGCGTGCGAGCTAAGCTCGGCTTATTTGATCGCCTGGCCAGGACGTTGTTATGGAGACCGTTGTGGTCGAGAATACGAATTGTTGGAGTTCGGCAAACATGAAGTTTGACTTATAAAGTAAGAACTGTTTGAAGTTCGGCAAACATAAAGTTTGACTTGAAGATACGAACTGTTGGAGTTCGGCAAACGTAAAGTTTGACTTGAAGATACGAACTGTTGGAGTTCGGCAAACGTAAAGTTTGACTTAAAGATACGAACTGTTGGATTTCGGCAAACGTAAAGTTTGACTTAAAAATTACGAACTGTTGAAGTTCGGCAAACGTAAAGTTTGACTTTAAAAATATGAACTGTTGGAGTTCGGCAAACATAAAGTTTGACTTAAAAATACGAACTGTTGGAGTTCGGCAAACTGCCTTCGCGTAATAAAATTTTATAAATGTTATAGCTGCGCCTTGTGAGGGCTGCCTACGTACCTTCGAAAGAAGGATCAAGCCATTCGTAGTTCATATTACATATTGGAATCGAGCACATGGGTAGTAGCTCGGTGATCTTTTTTTTTTTTTTTTTTTTTTTTTTTTGGCGCTAAAAGGAGGGGTTTGGCCTAGATGTAATAGCGCTTGAGGTTCATTGAATTCAACGAACGGGGAATGGGGGTTCCGTCTAGCTTCATGAGCTCGTAGACGCCTAGTTTGACTACCCTCATGATCTGATAAGGTCCTTCCCAGTTTGTGCCGAGCTTGCCGACATTCTTTTCTTCGGTGCCTTCGAAGACTTTTCTCAGAACAAGGTCACCGTCGGTGAAATGACGTCCGCGGACCTTTTTGTTATAGTACCGTGCCGCTAAGTTCTGATAATTTTGAATCCGAAGTAAGGCTTGATCGCGTTGCTCTTCGAGATTGTCGAGGTTGTCGAGCATCATCCTGTTGTTAATATCGGGATTTTGCACAAGCACTGTTCGGCGGATAGTTGGGATGGTGAGTTCGGCGGGGCATAGAGCTTCCACACCATAAGCCATGTAGAAAGGGGACTGTCCCGTTGAAGATGTCGGGGTCGTGCGATATGACCATAAGACTCCGTCGAGTTTATCAGACCATGTCCCTTTATGAGTATCCAATCGTTTCTTTAGGCCAGCGATGATCGTCTTGTTTGTTGCTTCGGCTTGACCGTTGCTCGGCGGGTATCTCGGTGTAGAGAAACTTAGCCGAATTTTCCACATGGCACAGAAATCATTGAATATCGTTGATATGAATTGGGGACCGTTATCGGTGATAATCTCGTAGGGAACCCCGTCTCGGCAGATGATAAATTTCCAGACGAACTTCTGAACGTCAGAAGCGAGGATGACGGGATACGCCTCGGCTTCTACCCACTTCGTGAAGTAATCCGTCATCACGAGGATGAACTTTTTCTGCGTGGTGGATCGTCTGAAGGGGCCGATGATGTCCATCCCCCAGCGCATGAATGGATACGGGGCTGTCGAAGTTGTTAGCAGCTCGGTAGGGAGATCTATCATTGGGTCATGTCGTTGACATTTATCGCATTTTGCCACGAACTTTTCGCAGTCTGCTTGCATACTTGGCCAGTAATAGCTCGCCCGTTTAATTTTTAGTGCTAGAGATCGGCCACCTGAATGATTACCGCCGTCGCCTTCGTGTATTTTTGTCATGACTTCCTGGATCTCTTCGCCTGAGACGCATTTGAGAAGGATTCCTGCCGCGCTCCAACGGAATAGTCCGTTTTTTATAAGTATGTAGCGAGCAGCCCGCATTTTAAGTCGTCGGGCGGCCCATCTGTCCGCCGGGATCTCTCCATCGATGATGTACATTTTTATCTCTAGCGTCCAATCGGTGGGCGTCTGCTCGTCGGACTGTTCGAGGTTTACTGGCTCGTGAAGGCCGTCTGTTTGTTCTTCCACTTCATTGTCTGATTGGGTGGACTCATTGGTTTGCGGCGGGTTATCGTTGTTTTCGATGTCAGCGGCCTGTTCAAGCTCGGTATCCTGATCAGGTTCGACGGTCGGAATCCGTCTTTGCCGACGTAGGACGGGTTCGGTCGCGGGATTTTCCTCGTAATCCCGTCTGCGACTTGTGATAATACATTGCTCCGTGCTACCAATACTCGGCTCTGATATACTTTCGACCGGAATCGTTCGTCTGAGATGAGGGTCCGAGCTAGAAGCTAAGGCAGCGAGTGCGTCAGCTGGAGCGTTTTCTCCTCGCGGTATCTTGGTTAGTTCGAATGAGTCGAATTCTGTAGTGAGTTATTTGACGAGCTTGAGGTATGCGTCCATTCGATCGTTCTTGGCGTCATACTCCCCGCTAAATTGGCTTGCGACGAGCTGCGAGTCGCAGTAGGCATGTATGCGTGTTACACCGATGGCTTTGGCCAAACGTAGTCCGGCGATTAGCGCTTCGTATTCTGCCTCGTTGTTTGACGCGTTGAATGCCAGGCGGAATGATTGTTCTAGGATTTCTCCCGTCGGAAATTTGAGGCGAATGCCTATTCCAGAGCCACGGTTGGATGCAGATCCGTCGACGTGAAGGATCCATTGCTCGGCGGTTATGACATCGGTGTTGACGTACTCCGGAGATAACTCGATGAGGAAATCGGCAAGGACTTGCGACTTGATGCTCGTTCGACTTTTGTAATTGATGTCGTATTCGCTAAGTTCGATAGCCCATTTAGCCAGTCGGCCGGATTGGCTCGGACTATGTAGAATCGTCCGGAGTGGCTGATTGGTTAAGACGGTGACCGAGTGTGATTGGAAGTAGGGGCGTAGCTTTCGAGCTGAGATAACAACAGCGAGGGCCAATTTTTCGAGAGTCGAATACCGCCCTTCAGCACCATCGAGTGATTTGCTGACATAGAAGATCGATTTTTGTTTGTCTCGGTCTTCCCGGACAAGGACCCCGCTGACTGCTGAGGTCGATATTGCGATGTAGAGGTAGAGGGTCTCGCCATCTTCGGGTTTTGCTAGAACCGGAGGGGTTGATAGATATTCCTTAAGTTGTTTGAATGCTTCTTCGCACTTGTCGTCCCACTAGAGACTTTTATTACCGCGTAATAGTTGGTAGAAGGGGAGATACTTGTCGGTAGATCGGGAGATGAACCGGTTGAGTGCGGCGATACGTCCCGTGAGCCTTTGTACTTCCCTCCTCGTCGTCGGAGATGGTAGGTCGAGGATTGCCGAGATCTGTTTAGGATTCGCTTCGATTCCTCTTTGAGTCACGATGTACCCGAGGAACTCTCCCGAGGTCACGCCGAACGTACATTTAGTTGGGTTAAGCTTCATGCCGTACTCGTTTAGGATGTCGAAGCAAGTGTTGAGGTGTCCGGCGTGTTCTTTGGCGATCAGCGATTTGACGAGCATATCGTCGATATAGACTTCCATTGTTTTGCTGAGCTGGCTGGCAAACATCCGATTAACGAGCCGTTGGTAAGTTGCACCGGCGTTTTTTAGGCCGAAAGGCATGACCTTGTAGCAGTAGATACCACGGTCGGTGATGAAGGAGGTCTTCTCTCGATCGTCTGGATGCATGAGTATCTGATTATATCCTGAGAAGGCATCCATGAACGAGAGGAGTTCGTTCCCAGCGGTGGCTTCTACGAGTCTGTCGATATGTGGGAGGGGAAAGCTGTCTTTTGGACAAGCTTTGTTCAGGTCGGTAAAGTCGACACATATCCTCCATTTTCTGTTCTTCTTCTTCACCACGACTGGGTTCGCCAACCAGTCCGGATACCGAACTTCAGTAATCGATCCGGCACTAAGTAATCTCTCGACTTCGTCGTTAACAGCTCGAGCCTTCTCGGGTCCGAGCTTGCGTCGTTTTTGCTTGATCGGTTTGAAGGTGGAATCAATATTGAGCTCGTGGCTCGTTATCTTCGGATCGATTCCGGGCATGTCCGTAATTGTCCAGGCGAAGGTCGAAACGTTTCTTTTGAGGAGTCGAATCAAGTCCGTCTTGATGTCTTCGTCGAGCTCGGCTCCGATCCCCACGTATCTCTCTGGGTTGAAGTCATCGATATTGACCTGGACGATTGTTTCGCGCCGTGGCAGGTCGGGATCGTTCGGAATTTTGTTCTTTTTGATGACGCAAGTCCGGGGCGCGGTTCTTAGTTTGCATTCGTTGATGAAACACGTTCGGGACATCACCTGATCGCCTTTAAGAATGAAGACTCCGGAAGGCGTTGGGAACTTGACGCACTGATGATATGTCGATACGACGGCTTTCATTGAGAATATCCACGGCGTGCCGAGGATCACATTGTAGATCGCGGGTTTGTTCAATACCAGGAACTTGACCATCCGGCATATCCCTCCGGTATACATGGGAAGTTTGACCGTTCCGGCGGTCATGGTTTGCTCGCTTGAGAAACCGGTGAGTGGTTCGATGTTCGGTCTGATTTGACTGTCGGGAAAGTCCATGTTTGTCAGTGTATCTTTGAAAATCATGTTAACCGAACTCCCGGTGTCGATTAAGATTCGCCCGACTACAACGTCACTGATGAGTGCTTCGACGACCAGCGGATCGTTATGCGGCATATGGAGTCCTTCTGTGTCGGTTTCAGAGAAGGTGATCGGCATTCCGCAAGGTGTAGTCTGGTGTGTATGTTTTGCGGCCAGGGTTTCCTTACTATACGTCTTTAGAGCTCGGACAGAATAGTTGCATGTTTCCAATGCGCCCATGATCATGTTGACACGCTTCCGAACTTGCGGAGGTTGCTGGGCCTCTACCTTTTCTTCTCGATCTCGTTTCGGTTGTTCGTCGTCGGTTTTATCTTTAGGCTGCTCGGTAGCCTTGCTCGGTTTGAAATTACGTCTCCTCCCGCCATCGTTACGACGCGGTCTATTCGAAGGTTGGAAGGCCCCTTCGACCGGAACTTCCCCCTTTTTGTACTTCATCATCAAGAATTCTTGTAAGTGTCGGCACTCTTCGGTTTAATGATTTCCGAATCGGTTGTGGAAATTGCAGTATGGTGCAGACTCGGTATCAGACTCCTTCGGTTCGTCCGACCGAACCCATGTGTTTGACCAGGACTGTTGAGTTTGGACCGTATTGACGGGTTGCTTTGGAGGAATGTACTGTTTATCCTTAGCAGCGGGCTGTTTCGTGAGTGCATACCGCCTATCTTTCTGCGATCTTTCCTCTTCTTCCATGATGAAGATGTGCGCCCTGTGTAAGATGTCTTCCAACTTCTTTACATTGTTGCGCTTGATCTCCCTGTGGAAGTCTGATTTGTACCAGGTCGCTTTGTAAAGAGCCTCGATCGCAGCTTCGTCGTCGATCGTACAGTGGGATACGACCGCTTTGAAACGCTCCATGAATTTACGTAGGGGATCGTCCTGCTTCTGCTCGAGGGCCCAGAGTTCGGCGTTCTTTGTTTTCTGCTTGATAAACATGGTGAAGCGTTTGAGGAACTTGGTAGTGAGCTCGTTGTAGCTGTTGACTGAGTTCGGCTCGAGCGTTGAGAACCAATCAAGTGCGGCTCAGGACAGGTTCTTTACAAACAATTGACACATGGCTGCGTCTTTTTTGTTTTCTTATCCGGAACGAAAGCGGTTCATCGTGATGACGAAAGAGGTCAGGAAATGTTTAGGGTCGGTAAACCCATCGTATGATGTGATTTTGACCCTCTCCAATCGTCGGACTGGAATGTTGATGACTCGGTTCGTGAATGGGGTCCTCTGCGACTCTTGAATTACTCGGTCGATTTCTGGTGCCGAGCTCGTTGCCTGGTGGACTTTAGATCGCATGTCCTGTAATTGGGCATGGACCTTCGCGAATTCCAGATTCATGGCGGCTTGATCCGAGATGTGAATTTCTGAATCAGCTGCTGATCTCCTAGTTGGTAGGTCGGTGACACCCGGGAGTTGAGCGTCGGTTAGGTCGGGCAAGAGGTTCCGGCGTAGTGCGTTTTCGCTGGCGGGGGTGATCAGGTTCGGATCGGGGGTACCGATCTGGTTTCGGCGCTCGAAGTGGGATGCAATTAGCGAAGCGTTCCGCTCTTCATTCTTTTTGCTGATTTCCGCGAACTGTGATGCCATGGCTTCCATAAAGATGGTCGGATCCGTGAAAACCGGGGTGGCTGGAGGAGGTGGAAGAGTTCTCGCGGAATTGGTCTGAGTATTACTTCCAGTAAGTAAGGTCGGAGGGAGTCCTCCTCCGGTGTTCGGTAACTCGGTATCGGTCGGATTGAGTTCGTCAATCCGAGGGTTTCGATCGTCGTTGTCCACGATGTTGACTACGGAAGTGTCGACTGGGAGAACCATTGCCGAACTCAATCAAACGATATCTGAAAGTACTGTTCTATTTTCCCCACAGACGGCGCCAATTGTTGATCCGTTAATCACACAAAAGGGGTAAAACAGTACTTTTATCGGAATCTCGTTTATTGATCAGGAATCGGCGTTACAACAAAGTTAAGTAAGATTGCAAAGATGGAGAACTTGAGATCGGTAAGTAGTTCTCTTAAATTCTCTCTGGTCTCTGCGGAAGTTCTGGATCCCTTCAATGAATGAGCCTCCTCCCCTATTTATAATGTCTTGAGGCGGTTTCAAAGGAGAAGATTTCCTTTTCCTTGTTCGATTGGGAGATTGGGAGAAGGAAATCTCCCGGTTTTCTCTCCGAGAGAAGGATATCTTCCTAATATCTCGGAGATTTGATCGGAGGGAACATTTCCTTTTCCGAGATCGGTACAAAAGGGGAAATATTCCGGTTTTCATCTGTTGTAACGGACTGGGCTCGCGCCGGGCATAGATCGGTAGCCGAGATGGGCTTTAGCGAGATTCCGAGCTAGGCCCAATGTTTTCGGGCTGATCCATCCTCGATTCATATCATCGTAAACCGGTCTTGATTGAACCGGTCTCGGTTCGAGCCGAGTTAAACCAAGGGGTGCTAATCCCCCCTCTAACACCAGGGATGAGAAGGCTCTCACCGCGTGAGAGGTTTGTCTCCAAGCTCATATTCAAGAGTCTGGAGTAGCTCAATGAACTCCTTGCCTGCCTCTTGTTCCTCCCCCTTGGTCGCCCATACCTTCCTTCGGGCATCATACATCTGATCCATTGCACAAAGAGTAAATATAACATCGAGCTATGTCAGAACTCAAAACAAAAGCTCAACGATGACAACAAATGTAACCATAACATTTTGTGGTTGGTTGGTCTGAACCAATTTATTTTGCAAACCCCATTCAATTTCCACAAATCGCTTGAAGATAAGTCAAATCAATATGGGAGTGATTTCTCTAAGCCTATCAATTGCAAACTCAAATCAATTTTCAGTAAGATAACATCAAACTATCTAAGACGAACCCAGACAAGCTCAAAGAGGAATCCACAACCAAATCTCTAAAGTTAGATCAATTTTCAGTATTTGAAATCCCGAAATCGCAGAAGCTTAACGACGATGTCGCTAATCAGACTTAGCAACAACTCATCTGAAAACCCCAATTTCGATTTTAATCTCACAAAGTCAAGGGCACAACTAAACAGCAGAAAGGGATTTTGATTACATTCATGTCGATAAAATCAACCCAAAATCTAGCATGAGCCCTTAGGTAAGGATCGGAGGGAGGATAGGGTTCTTGTGAGACCAGACCTCGTCGATGTACTGAATCTGGATGGTAGATTCACAGACCTGTTTACCGTTGTGGATGAGAACATGGATCTTCTTGTGGATCGGATTCACCTGGAGAAGCGAAGGGCTCTTGTTCCTCAGATCCTCTTCTCCGTACTCGAACTCAACACCTTTCTCCCTCAACGGCACGCGATCCTCGTACTCTTAGGGTAAAATGTGACTGGAGCTTATTATTTTGTTTATATATTTGTTGAATTTTAGGGTACCACTAAAAGCCGAGACTCCATACACGCAGTACCTTCACAGGGAATCGCAAACGATTCCTAGATGGGCTCTTGCTGCGAAGGTGTCCTACAAAAAAAAAGGCTCATTAGTATTGTTTTTGCGAGGACAAATTTGTGGTTCTCAGCCGATGTCCTTCTCCAACAGGCATGTAGCACCAGTTAATTCTGAAAATTACCAACATACTCATGGTGAATCTCTCTAAACCTAATAGAATCCCCAGACCTCTCGATGATGAACTTAGCTTCTTCCACATATTTTTCAAGTGCCAAGCCATGCTTAAAATGTTCATATCCAAGCAATCCATACATTCATATTCACTCCACCTCACTTTGATTAAAGCTAGATCAAACATGTGATAGAGTTTCAAACCAAAAATACAGTCCAATACCTAGACGATGAAGACGCCGCTAGGGCTACGCTTAATAGTGTTCTTGTGGCGGGTTTTGTTATTTATATATCATTATAGGTTAAGCGATTATGTTTTAATGAGATTAATACGATTAATGATAAAATGTTTCAAACAAAGCCCATAACCCAATCTAATATGAATATCCAAACATAGCCCATCACGAAAATTAAAATCATTAAGGGTAGTTCGGTCAATTAAGGGGCTAATCACACGATTTACACATAGAAAGGTAAAGGGTAATTTTTAAATCGAGGGGCCAAGAGGTAATTAACCACGCCGAAACTCATTAAGGAGGCTTATAGCTTGAAAATCACCTTGCGCTTAATAGTATGATTGTGAAATACGACTTCTTGCAAAGTAGGTCACTTGGAAATAAGCTAAAAATCTGAAAGCATAACGATAAAGTTATGTTCTTGCTCAATATTGTTTATTTTTGTTTGGATTAGGTTTCATGTATGACTTCCCATGCCCATAAATTGGATCATCAAAATGGTGTTCATTTATATTTGGATCTGGACAAAGCTCCATTACCCATGAATTGTGATGTGGGTAATTTATTTCTGAATATCAACGCTTGTTTGACAAATTATTGGGGTGGACTCTTTTTACAAAGAATTATCGTCTGCGGAGATCTTCGTAATTACGGTGGTCCATCTAGCTTTCGACGACCCCCGCGTTGTCCTGATGAATTTTTCACTCTTATCCACTTGGAAACAAGACTTCCCGTCTGTCCCGGACCCTGTCATGATAGCTATACACGTAATAATTTTTAAAGATACTTTTTTTTTTCTAACAATTTTTGTCAATAATTTTTAAAGACACGTAATAATTTTATTATTTTTTCAGGTATCCATCCAAAGGACAGTTTATCACATGATCGACTTAGGGAACTCTGTGCTGAAAACACTCACGCTGACTTGATGCGTGACATGTGTCCTTACAATGTCTTAATTGTTACAACAGATGTTGGATTTACCAATACAATTAATTCACTACTAAGAAGACAATTTTTCGTTCATGTCGCTTCTCTCACTGATGCACCACCAGAACTTCAAACAAGTGGTCGTGTCAAATGGAATTGGCATCCAATGACTATAGGAACCCCGAATTCATACGAGCTCTTGCGCTAGAGAAACCGGAAGAACAAGAGGAGAGGAGCGTAATAACTACTCTAGTATTATTTTAAAACTTTATGATTTGCCTTTGTATTTCCTTTGTAGTATTAATGATGCTTGGTAGTTTCATTAACAATCTGTAGTATTATTATGACGTTTGGTATTTTTCATTAAAAGTCTGTATTAATGAATATTCTTCACCTGGCTGAGCATCCAGAAAGCAGAGCATGTGATGAATATTCGATAGGCTTAGTGAAATGTAAAGACCTGATTTGCTTGCTGCATGCTTAAAGAAATTAATTCTTCCATAGCCGCTTTCGAGATTCGTTGTCCTCGCTAGAAAAGTTGTGTACTCTAGATACAAGCCATTGAGTAAAATCCTAGGTTTCATAAAATATGGAACACAATATAAGCTTGCCTCTGAGACCTTTTTTTTTTTTTTTTTTTTGCGATACACGCAGCTCCTATAGCAGACGTGCATTCGGTTAGTTGCTCCACCATAAGAAAAACGGGACAAAAACAATAGAGGATAAAGCTTGTGCCACCTTTTTAAACAGAGTTTTCAATCTTGAAACAGAGAAATTGAAGTTTATCCAGGAAGAGAGGATTTGCCTCAATCAGGTCTTTAAGTTCCCAAAGCATAGTACCTCTTGCAGACTTGGTATCACCGTACTTGAAAAGCTGCCCAATTCCCCCTTGAACACTATAAGTAGATGGGTCATAAAGAAACCATCCAACATCACACAAGTCTTTTCTGGAGTGCAAAAAACTCTTTTCAAAATGTGAATGACATCACACAATGACGATAGCTGAATATCAAATTCAAGCAAGTCATGGTTGTTCGAAGAAGAATTTGTATGATTTCAGGCAACGGTCATTAAAGAAGAACAAAACAGAAACTTTTGCCATGAATCTACTACAACAGAACCAAGGAAATTAGGCAATCCAAGTCAAAAATATGGCAAACAAAAAACAAGCTATCTTCCATGGGTCGTGTCTCCGCAAAGATAAGATGAGATACCCTTATTGAGGTTTGATAGGCATTTGGAATCAAGGTTGATTTAAGAGAGATATTTTCTTAAACTAACGACAAGAATATGAGGAAATAACAATTGTTAATGAAATGAAGGATTCGAGAATGCAAAATCATTAAACAGAAGAAAGATGAGGAGCCAATGTTTAGCCTTTTGGCATTGACAGAAAACAAACAAAGTATCACTTTAAAGGCACAGAAGCTAGTTCTCGGAATCAGCATCAGTTTTCTGACGTTTCACACCTTGTGAGCTTCCCTCCGAATCAGTGTTGTGACGTTTCACAACTTGTGAGCTTACCTCCTCAGGGCAAAGAGGGGGTCCTCCAACAAATAAGGTACTCCAACGCCATACAAGGATTGGAATAGAAAGTAGCTCTTCTGCTGTGTAGCTTGCATTAGTGGGAATTTGTAGCCCTTCATCAGGAATGACCAAGAGAATATTGTAACTCAACTCATCCAATTCTTTAAGAACCTTGAAGAAGGACGAGTCTTTCTGCGGGACGTCTTTTGCAATTACCATCAAATTTGTATGCTGGCCGTGATCATCTTGGGACGGACGCTCGCCGCATGCCCAGTAAATCATGTCTATAAACATACTATTAAGTCTCGCATCTTTATCATCGTCTGCAAAATATATTGATCGATTATGTAAGCGAAAGGAGAAAAGAGTGTTAAAGAGGACTTTAAGTAATGGATTTCACTTCGGCAAAACATCAGGTTTCTGGCTGACGCAATGTCCTCCGCCTCTTCATCCGTTTTCCCCCCACCATAAGCATAGATTGACACATCGCCCTGAAAAGACTCATTATCAAGAGCTTTTCCTACATTCCAACTAAACTTTGACAAATCTTTACCACCACCCGGGATTGGGAAATCATCAAGGTCCCAAAAGACGCGTGTGTTGGCAACTGCGAGGTTTCACAAAACAGATAAACAATTACGTAACGGAAACACAATCAGATCGAGATAAACAATTTCGAGCAACAGATAGATAGATCTTACGGTCCCAGACCATGGTTTCGACGGAGATCCAAAAATTTATAGAATCTGGGCAAGAAAACGAAACTAGGGCTAGATTTGATGAAATCGGGGAATTTATCACCCGTTTAGATCTTTTTCCAGCCGTTGGATGTTTTCTATATCTCTTTTCTACGCCCCTTATTAATCTAGTATTTTTTTGGATTTTCTGCTAAAATCCTTTATTGTTTTTTGAAAGAAAACCCTTTAGCTGTAGCAAATGCAAGTCAATCCCCTTAACTCCAAAGTCATCCGCAAAACAGCCCCTCCATATATCGATGATGTGGCAAACGAAACGTCTGTAAAAAAAAAAAAAAAAACAGAAGTTAAAACGCTGTGTTTTAGTCACATTAAAACAGCATGATATGTCGAATGTGTTGTCGTTTTTACACTTACAAAACGGGAATGGGAAAATTTCAAATTACAATCGAGAAACAAAATTGGGAGAAAAAAAAAATTAGGGTTTGAGAGAAATCGAATAGGGGGAAATATAATTGGAGAAATTTCTCGAAATCGATTCGACGATTGAGAAGAGAGTAACGAGAATCGAGCTGCAAAAATCGTGAAGGATTAATCGAGTCTGTATAATGAGGTAATGAGATGGAATTTTTAATCTCTTTGATTGTGAATCGAGAATTGAGCTGCAAACATCGTGAAGGATTAATCGTGTTTCTTCTTCTTCTTTGCTTGTACTTCATCGTGTTTCTTCTTCTTCTTCTTAGCTTGTACTTCATCGTGTTTCTTCTTCTTCGTGTTTTTCTTCTTCTTTGCTTGTACTTCATCGTGTTTCTTCTTCCTCGTATTTCTTCTTCTTCTTCTGTAGTTTGCCTTTGGTTTCTATAAGGCTTTATAAGTTTCTCTATTTGGTTTGTTGTGAATCGAGACTGATAGTATCTCAATGTGTGCAGTTTCTATCTTTTTTTTTCGTAAACAATTTCTCTTTTTTATTAAGAGATTTTTTCCAACTCATTCTTCTTCCCCTTTTTTGGGATAATTTCAAAAATACCATTAGAAAATTGTTTTCAAAAATATTCTGATGTTAATTTTGAGAAATACTAGGACGATACATACACATTGGAAAAAAATCAATACAAATTACATGGACATGGAAGTAACTGATCGAGTTAGGAAGAGAGAAAATGTGAAAATTTAGAGAAGATGCAGTGAGAAAGACATGTGAATCTAAGAAGAACTTGAATCTTTATTGAAAAAACCAAAGAGAATTACAACGAACTTAGCTTTAAGTTTCACAAGTTTGAAGTACCATTTTAAGAGATCAAGCCATTCGTAGTTTTAGTTACATAGAAATTGTGGGATGTCCCGAATATTGAGAGAATCATTTAGAATGAGGCGATGGCCTCCTTATTTATAAGTCTTGAGGTCGGTCGATCTTCCTTTTCTTTCTTGACTTGGTATTTGGCGATTATCTTCTTTTTTTTTTTCCGAAGTCAATAAGGATAACTTCTTTTTTCTCGGGATTTGCCTTTACCCAATAAAATGAGATCTTTCTTTTATTTCGTAAGTCGGCCTTGATGGGTTTGAGACTAATAGTTGGACTAATCTTAATTCAAATCGGGTTAACCTGGGGTTGGTGTAGCCGATCTCAGTTCGAACCGGGCTAAACCAACGAGTGCTAAACTCGGTACCAACAATAAGCCCCCCGTTCGGCGAATGAGTCTTTGAGTTCGGCGAAGTTTATGGAGAATTCTTTACCCCTGTTGAAATTGAGATCAACATCTTGTCTTGATTGACTTTGGTGATGTAAATGATTTTCGTTGTTCCTGCAAAAATAACTAAAGACGCGAGGTTGAAATCGGCTTTTGATCCTGCAAATGATAGATTGAGCTCGAGGCTGAGCTCAGCGTTGTTAGTTAGATGTGAGGTCGGACTCGGCTTATCCTACGAGTGAAGTTGACGCTCGGTTTAGATAGTTCACGTGAGACTGCGAGGCCGGCGAGCAGTGATTGCGAGCTGTCCAATTGTAAGGTCGGCGAGCTGCAAGGTCGGAGAGCTGCGACTGTGAGATCGGTGAGCTGTGAGATTGGCGAGCTGTGACTGCGAGGTCGGTGAGCTTTGAATAGAACGAATTATTGCACACTTGGTGTAGCAGGTCACCACTCTGGCCCTTGCATCGCCAATACAAGCTTCGCTGAGGCCACTCCAATAACCAGCAACAAGCTCAAGCAATGCCGATTTGTATCTCCATCGGTGCCATATAGAAAGAGATGCCTTTACAAGTGCCCACCAAACAGCTAAAGCTACGTTCTGAAGCTGGAGTATATAATCTCTGTTTGTAACAATAGCCACCTCCATATACTGTGGAAATAGATTGTATATGTCTCCCTTTGTAAACATTATACACTCACATTCAAGGCTTGATTCAACATATGTCTGCTGATGAATGTGTGAAACTCTGTTCAATTGAATCTGAACTTGTAACCGCATCAAATATCTGCAAACCACCTCATGTTCTATACATATATTCAAACTGTCTGCATTTTGAACTGAATATCCTGAGAAGAACAATGTGTGTTCCAGCTTGAATGTGAGCCGCATGAATCTGCCTATTAAAAGAATGCAGAAACTAGACTCCCTTTCTTGTTGCTTTGTACTTGAACATCCAAGTCTTAGAACACTTTCTCTTCTTCCGCCTTAGGTGTACTTGAATTTGTAGCAGATTTCCCGTGAAAAAAACATCAAATATACACATCATACTCTCTGAAATTATCTGCAATTTCTCCAATTTCTGCAACACTTGTTGAGTCTGCAAAACAAGAGTGCCCTTGTCAAATGTCATGTAAAATGGAGTGTGCTGCAGCTCCATATGTTCAAGGACAGCTTGTAGTACATGATTTGCAGTAATCTCTCTGGAACTTCCCCACATAAAATCTCGGTCTGATACCCATGTGTCCAACTCACAATGTGCTTATGTGATAAGTTGTGTCCGGTCTCTCTTAATGGCATGGAGTTTGTTATGCCCCTTCTTGTACTTAAACCTCCAAGACTTCTTTTCTTCCTTTGATGTAGCACTTGGTATGCATTGGCTTTTCCATTGACACATGCAAGACCAGACTGAAACTGAACTTGATTGTTCCTCACAATTGCATATGGAAAATCCTCAAAAACGTCCAAAGACTCACTGCCAAAGCTAAGGCTTGGTTCCAGGTGAGAAACAGGTACCTAAAATTGTGGAATCGATTATTTCTCCAGACACGCGGCTCTCTCTTGATTCGACGATTATGTCTCTGGAATCGATTCCGCTTTGTTTAATTGCTTCGATTGATGCGAGGCTGTGTCGTGAATCGCTTCCTCTGCGTGAAACAATTTTGTATGTGTAATCTCCTCTAACGCCATTGATAAATGTCGAACAAGATCACCACGTTCAATCGAATATGCTTCAACAATCAGTGGAATATCCTTCGTATATTCCTTCTCCTTAGACGATTCCACCCCCTGAATCTCTTTCACGCTTTTGCTCACCTCCATCTCCCAAATTAGTTCCACTTTCGTTCTTCCTCCAAACAAAAAGCGATGCTCTCGGGATCATCTCTGTTGCCAAATCGCAGCAGCAAATACTTCTTTAATTGCTCCCCGATGTCGAAAGGAAGCATCGATTGATGGCAACGAAACCATGACTCCGCTTCTCCGTCGAGTAAAAAATCAGCTAAAGCAAGTTTGTTCAAATCTGAACAGTAGATTTGAGCAAATTGAACCTCTAAAGACGAAATCCATGGTCGCAATTCAGCAGTAATACCATTAAAGATAGGAAACTCCACGCAGCTCATCGCGTTAGATTTGAACCGAGTTCATCGCACCATTTGTTATGATCCAAGCTATAGAACTCTCTGTTTATTGAATGTAAAGGAATTACTGAGAATGATAACACCAATTCAAGGATAGAATCACGATCTCATAGCGATCGAGGAATGATCTCATATCGTCTTCACCAATCAACAACAAAAATCAAGCATAAAGAAAAAGAAGATACAACTTCCGCGATTCATTATATATTCTCCAGCTGTCTAACTGCAAACTGTCTTCTTCGTTCCAAGACTTTACTTAAAGTTCAACCAATCAACTCTTCTCCTTCTGCCAACTCATCATTCTTATTTCTCTTCTTTCTGAAGTATACAATATGGGGCTTATCGCCCACATGGCTCGAATATATTTTTGTGAGATCGATTGTCGAATGGATTCTATTGAGGAAAACACGATGGTGGGAGATCAAGTCAGAAAGAGACTAAGAGGATCGAAAAGAGCGTGGAAAGTCCATAAAAAGTCAGAAAACATAGAGAAATGAGAGAATAATGGCACTGGGTCAAAAAAAGTGATCCACGGTGTATCAAAACATTAGGTCTTTTTCCTTTTATGCAAACCGATTGTACAAATGCGACTTACTGTAAATGTTGATTGTACAAATGATGATTGTGTTGTTGTCCTTGACAAGACTGCATTGAATAGCTGTGGAGCATCTATATCTGACAAATCCTACCTTGCTCATTAGTGATGTCTGCTGGCACAAGAAGATTGCGCTATCCAGTGTTGATCCGTAAATCACACAAAAGGGGTAAAACAGTACTTTGATCGGAATCTCGTTTATTAATCAAGAGTCGGCGTTACAACAGAGTTTAGGTAAGATGGTAAAGACGAAAGAACTTGAGTTCGGTAAAATAGCTCTCTTGTTCTCTCTGGTCTTCACGGAAGTTGTCCATGTCCCGAATGAATGAGCCTCCTCCTCTATTTATAACGTCTTGAGGCGGTTTCAAAGGAGAAGATTTCCTTTTTCTTGTTCGATTAGGAGAAGGAAATCTCCCGGTTTTCTCTCCGAGATAAGGATATCTTCCGGATATCTCGAAGATTTGATCGAAGGGAATATTTCCTTTTCTAAGATCGGTACGAAAGGGAAATATTCCGGTTTTCATCTGTTGTAACGGACTGGACTTGCGCCGGGCTTAGATCGGTAGCCGAGATGGGCTTTTAGCGAGATTCCGAGCTCGGCCCAATGTTTTCGGGCTGATCCGTTCTTGATCCGAACCATCGTAAACCGGTCTTGACTGAACCGGTCTCGGTTCGAACCGAGTTAAACCAGGGGGTGCTAATCCCCCCTCTAACAATTGGTCCCCCCTCAGTTCGGCGAGGGAGTTTATGAGTTCGGTGAGTTTCTGAGGAGTATTCTTTAGCTCGGTAGAGACTGAGATCGGTACGATCTGATCAGATTCCATTTCGAGTTTGGCAAATTCCTTTCAAGATCGGGATTCTCACGGTTGAGTTGATTTTTACGAATTTGCCGCTAGGCTGCAAGAGGCCGAAGACGCGGCTCGGCAAGATGAGCATGGCACTTCAGCGACGGCCCACCCGAACGATGGAGACGATGAGGAGGAGCCAGAGATCCTGGTTGCTCGGAGGAAGATAGAGAAGCCTTCGATTATCGGACCAACGCAGTCCAAAAGGGACTCGGTTCAGGTCACTTTGGAAAAGTGCGGGGCTCCGGATAAACTTGTTTTCAAGATCCCAAAGGTGATCGATCGACCATGGGACGCTCCTGAGGGCTACGTCTGTGTTTACGAAGATTATTTTCGGGAGTGCGGCCTCCAGTTCCCGATACCCGAGCTCCTTTACAAGTATTGTAGGAGAAGGCATGTCGCAATTTCTCAACTTTTGCCGGCCACAGTGATTAATCTGATGGGTCTCCTAACCCTCGGGGATGACTGTAGCATTCCTATCACGGTCGAGATATTTGAGATGTTGTTCCGAGTAGTGCGCTCGGAGGTTTGGCCTTGGTTTTTGTGTGCGCAAGCGAAGCCAGAGTATGATCTTATTACTGGGGTTAAACCGAGCAAGGTTAACCACTGGAATACTCGGTACTTCTTCGTGAAGGTCGACGAACTTTCCGTCGAACGTCCTGATGGGACTTACCGAACTCGATGGAGGAGCCCCATTGGTAGATATCGGTTTTTTGGGTTAGTTCGTATTTCTTTTGTCTTATTTCACCTAAGTGTCGTTTGTTGCTTTATTTTTTCAGAACGTCATCTTCCGAGCTTCTTGATATCCACTCCCGGATTTACTCATCTTCACGCGAAGGAATTGAGCGCGGCAGGAAAAGTTCGGTGGCCGGAAGCATACCAGGACAAACTTGACCAAAAAGCCAAACGAGCTTCGAGAGGTATGTGTCACGTATTATTTTGTTATAGATCGGTAATTGGCTCTAACTTTTGCCTTTATCTTTCAGCCAATCCGTCTCGCCGCCAAAAAATAAAGTTCGATGACATTCCCAACCTTTCTGCCGAGATGGACGACGACGAAGCGGACGCGGGTATTCCTTCCGTAGTCGAGCAAGTGAATCCCGAAGCTCCTGCCAATGATGAAGAGATCGGTGAGAGGGAAGTTCCTGCTGGGGAACGGGTTCCCGTCGAAGAACCGGTTCCTGTTGAAGAGCAAACTTCTCTTCTGGCTGAGAAGAAGAGAAGAAAGAAAATGAAGAGGGGGACCCGGAGAGAGGCTGGCCAGACCGCTGGGATCGGTACTGAAAATGCCGAGCGTACAGAGGGTGACAAGGGGAGTTTCGACCCCCAACGTGCCGAAGAAGAGACGGTGGTCTTAGCGGACGACTCTCCCATTCCGAAGAGGCGTCGGTCGTCAGATCCAGCGACTGACGCGTGGGATTACGCCGAAACGTATCGGCGGGTAAGTTTCGGCCCGGATTTCCTTCCTCCGGTTGACCGTCTTTATAAATCCGAGGCTTTCAAGAAGCTGGCCCGGACCACTGCCGAGGTAATAACCCTTCCTTTTGAGTTCGTCTAAAAATTTCTCAATTCTTGTTTCTAAAGCTCACTATTTCGACAGATGGTTGCCCAGACGAATGAGATCGTCGGATCTTACGATCGCGAGCTCGGAGATTCTCGTCGTAAAGCCTTCGAAGCAAGCGTTCAGGTGGTGGAGCTCCGTAAGGAGCTGCGCGTATCCGATGACAGAGTGGAGGCTGGCGATCGCGCAGTAGCCGAGCTGGCCAGGGAAGTGGCCGCACTGAAGAGATCCAAAGCCGAGTTGGAGCTGGAAAAGGATGCGCTCTCGGTAAAGCTGTTCGCGGAAACTTCGCGGTTGCGGGCTGGCCATACTCAGCAGATCTCAAAGAGGAAAGTGGTCACCGAGCAGTGTCAAGTCCGGCTTCAAAAGGTTAAGGACCATCTGTCGGCGGTTGATCAGGCGAAGAAGCCGTTCCTTGTTATCAATCAGATCCAGGGAATCCTCGGTTTTTGTGAGAGCCTTAAGAAGAAACATGGTATCGTTGTCCCGCCGTCTCGCATTGAAAAGCTTGAGAAGCTTAAGGCCGAAAAATCGGCGGATTATGCAGCCATCGACCTTCGCGAGCTGGACGATGCAGATTTGGCTATCTCGCCTTTTATTGATCCAGTGCACCCGGAGGTCTCGACTTCGATGGGCAATGAGGTCCCACCGGGCCTTGATGAATTCGGATCCAACCGGGCATTAATGTCGGTAGATCGCGCTGATGCAATGCGGAGGCAGAATGTATAAGCCTTCTTTTCTCTTTTTTTTTGTAATATGTTTAATTTTCTGCCCGAATGGGCTTATAACTCGACCTCTTGGACCGGAGGGTCTTTAAAGTCCGGTATCCATTTTGCCCGAGGGGTTTTTTAAATGAACCGAGATATTTTGTGGATTTGAATGTTACAATTAGTCGTTTTCTGAATCGTGCCTAGATATATTTGAAGTCGTACTTTATACAAACTTCTCAAACTTGTCGTACATAGTGGTGCCGTAAACAGTACGGTCTTAGCCGGGTGAAGAGGACAAGTTTGACTGAACCTGTTCGAGGTCGGCAATCCATATTGTAGATCGGCTTATTGATTTTGCGATTGTTGAGGAACCGGCTTACTGTTTTTTATGATTGTTGAGAAATCGGCTTATTGATTTTGCGACTGTTGAGAAATCGGCTTAAATTTGCGAGAAAAGACGTTCGGCTTAACCCTAGAGTTTGATTTAAGAGTACGTGAACAACTCATCTTAATATGCTGTAGGTTTCTCACATTAAATCTGAGTGTGCGAGACGGACTCGGCTTATTTGGCTCGGATAATCTGAGAAGTTGGTGCGAGACTGGTCTCGGCTTCAATGTGGAAAGTGTGTTATCCATTGCACCATGAGGATGCGTGCGAGCTAAGCTCGGCTTATT
>PKML01066234.1:261626-297690 GCA_002933935.1 Eutrema yunnanense | reverse complement strand
AGTCACACATCGATGCAACACATTGATGCCACACCAGGGAGCTTAACCTCGCCCAAGACACCATCCACATCGATGTCACACATCGATGCCAGCTTCAGCAGGACTCACATCGACCAGAGAGCAGTCACACATCGATGCAACACATTGATTCTACACCAGGGAGCTTAACCTCGCTCAAGACATCACCCACATCGATGTCACACATCGATGCCAGCTTCAGCAGGACTCACATCGATCAGAAAGGAAGTCACACATCGATGCAACACATTGATGCCACACCAGGGAGCTTAACCTCGCCCAAGACATCACCCACATCGATGTCACACATCGATGCCAGCTCCAGGAAGATTCACATCGACCAAAGAGCAGTCACACATCGATGCAACACATTGATGTTAATCCTGTTGTCCACTTTTTCTTATAAATACTCATATAAACCTAATTTTTAGGTATGCTTTTTCTTATGCTCAAAACTTTAACCTTTGAGAGAGTTTGAGATTTGTAAGGAGGATCTTTTGTTTTATTGCAATTTGGTATTTATTCTCATCAATCCCTTCCATCTATCTTCTTTTCATCTTGATTATTCAACAATCATCCATGGATTCAACCTCTATCTCCATCGATTTTGAGGGGCTTTTCATGGATCTTAAGTAGTATTTTAGGATCTTGAGATGGGGTAGATTAGGATGTTCCTAGATTTGATTCATGATGTTTAGGGCTAGATCTTCTTATATCCTTTCTTGTTTAATGTTCTCAATGCTAGATCTAGCTTGAAAGAGTAGGTTTAGATCATAAGGCATTTCATGCACACCAAGTGTTTGATGAAATGCCTTGATGAATTAAACAAGAGATTTACATTCCTAGCCTCTGACAATAGTTGTCTAGGGTGTATTTTTGGTTGATCTTGTTGATTCAAACTTAATGCTTGCTAATCAATGATCCACAAATGATGATTTGCTAATGGGTTAGGTGATTAGCATAGTGATTAATTGCTTGAAAAAGAATTAGTCAAGTTTAGGATTTTGTGCCTAGGGATTAGCTTGTTTGAGTAAATGAGCATCATGGATTGAACTTGGGTCTTCTTATATCAATAACCCTATCTCTAGATTCGCTTTTGCTTATTGATTTACAATCTTGCTTAGTGCTTTTGCTTAATTCTAAATTGGTTACTTAACAACAACACACTTGTTTAGCTTAAATTACTCTAGAATTATGCATTCTTAGTGATTAGGATAAATCCCGATAAGGTTCGATAACCTCTTATGCTACAATCGCATTTAGAGAATTGACTCTAAGATATAGAAATATCCTGTATCAGTATTGACGGGTTGCTTTGGAGGAACGTACTGTTTATCCTTAGCAACGGGCTGTTTCGTGAGTGCATACCGCCTATCTTTCTCGAATATTTCCTCTTCTTCCATGATGAAGATGTGCGCCCTGTGTAAAATGTCTTCCAACGTTTTTGGATTGTTGCGCTTGATCTCCCTGTGGAAGTCTGATTCGTACCAGGTTGCTTTGTAAAGAGCCTCGATCGCGGCTTCGTCGTCGATCGTACAGTGGGATACGACCGCTTTGAAACGCTCCATGAATTTACGTAGGGGCTCGTCCTGCTTCTGTTCGAGGGCCCAGAGTTCGGCGTTCTTTGTTTTCTGCTTGATAAACATGGTGAAGCGTTTGAGGAACTTGGTAGTGAGATCGTTGTAGCTATTGACTGAGTTCGGCTCGAGTGTTGAGAACCAATCGAGTGCGGATCCGGACAGGTTCTCTACAAACAATTGACACATGGCTGCGTCTTTTTCGTTTTCTGACCCGAAACAAAAGCGGTTCATTGTGATGACAAAAGAGGTCAGGAAATGTTTAGGGTCGGTAAACCCATCGTATTGCGTGATTTTGACCCTCTCCAATCGCCGGACTGGAATGTTGATGACCCGGTCCGTGAATGGGGTCCTCTGCGACTCCTGAATCACTCGGTCGATCTCCGGTGCCGAGCTTGTCGCCTGGTGGACCTTAGATCGCATGTCTTGTAATTGGGCCTGGACCTTCGCGAATTCTAGGTTCATGGCGACCTTATCCGAGATGTGGATTTCCGAATCGGCCGCGGATCTCCTAGTTGGTAGATCGGTCACACCCGGGAGTTGAGCGTCGGTTAGGTCGGGCAAGAGGTTCCGGCGTAGCGCGTTTTCACTGGCGGGGGAGATCAGGTTCGGATCGGGGGTGCCGATCTGGTTTCGGCGCTCAAAGTGGGATGCAATCAGCGAAGCGATCCGCTCTTCATTCTTTTTGTTGATTTCTGCGAACTGTGCTGCCATGGCTTCCATAAAGATGGTCGGATCTGTGAAAACCTGGGTAGCTGGAGGTGGTGGAAGAGTTCTCATGGGATTGATCTGAGTATCCTCTCCAGTAGGTAAGGTCGGAGGGAGTCCTCCTCCGATTGTTGGTAGTGCAGGGTCGGTTGGATTGGGCTCGTCGGCCCGAGGGTTTTGACCGTTGTTCTCCGAGCCGTCGATGTTTGACCACGGAATTGTCGACTGGAGGAGCCATCGCCGAACTCAATTAAATGATATCCGGAAGTACTGTTCTATTTGTCCCCACAGTCGGCGCCAATTGTTGATCCGTAAATCACACAAAAGGGGTAAAACAGTACTTTGGTCGGAATCTCGTTTATTAATCAAGAGACGGCGTTACAACAGAGTTTAGGTAAGATGGTAAAGACGAAAGAACTTGAGTTCGGTAAAATAGCTCTCTTGTTCTCTCTGGTCTTCGCGGAAGTTGTCCATGTCCCGAATGAATGAGCCTCCTCCTCTATTTATAACGTCTTGAGGCGGTTTCAAAGGAGAAGATTTCCTTTTCCTTGTTCGATTAGGAGAAGGAAATCTCCCGGTTTTCTCTCCGAGATAAGGATATCTTCCGGATATCTCGAAGATTTGATCGAAGGGAGTATTTCCTTTTCTAAGATCGGTACGAAAGGGAAATATTCTGGTTTTCATCTGTTGTAAAGGACTGGGCTTGCGCCGGGTTTAGATCGGTAGCCGAGATGGGCTTTTAGCGAGATTCCGAGCTCGGCCCAATATTTTCGGGCTGATCCATTCTTGATCCGAACCATCGTAAACCGGTCTTGATTGAACCGGTCTCGGTTCGAACCGAGTTAAACCAGGGGATGCTAATCCCCCCTCTAACATCCATGATACATGAATAACGACTTGGTTGGCTTGCTTGCATCCTTGATCCCAACACCAATGTCAACAAAATCTCAAATGTTCTCTTTGCTAAAAAAAACTGAGCTCAAATAACCTTGTTATAAAAACTAATTTCTTTTCTATTTATGTTTAAATAAAAATTAAATAAATTTACTTTTTTATCCAACTATTTCAATCTATTTACTTGAGTATGCCATTGACCTAATCTCTCTAACTTAATTAAAGAGGGCTAGATGAGATTTATTTTTTTCCTTAAGGGATATATCAGATTAGGCAAGGGTAGAAAACCCGAACCAGACCCGAAAAACCCGATCCCGATCCGAACCCGATTTGCTAAAACCCCCGAATGGATCATAAACTCATAAACCCGAAGAACCGAACCCGAACCAAAACGAGAACTGAATAGGTACCCGAATTACCCAAAATAAAATTATATACCCAAACTATTAATTATATTTAGACTTGATATAACTCAATTACCCAAAATTACAATTATAATACCGAATATATCAATTATTTTTAGACAAAAATAACCGAAATATCTAAAATAAATGAAATATCCGAAAGTTCTTAGTTATATTTTTCAAACTTTAACCAAAATTTATTCAAATTTAACCAATTTTTGACATTTTTTCAAATATTTTGGTACTCGAATCCGAACCGAATTTCTAAAATATCTGAATGGGTCATCGACCTCTATCACCGAAAACCCGACCTGAACCCAAACGCTCAGCCCTATATCAGATTATCGTCCGTCAAGGTGTCACTTCCTCATGACTGGATATACACCATTAACTGTTGAGCGCCAGGTAAGATATCTCTCATGTTTAATAATTGAGGTTGAGGCCTTCAATCACGATAACATTATTACTGATTTCTTGCCCTGTTATTATTCTTGGCTCGTAAAATTGCTGTGATGGATGTTATGAGAAGACTACTTGTACAGGGGAGCTGTTTGCTTTTTGCAACCTTTTTCGAAACTTAACATGATTCTTTTTAGAAACAAAGAAGCTAGTCATATCAATATTGATGAATATCATTCGAGGAGAGGTTGATCCCACTCAGCTACTGCTGCTTAGGCACCTTACAGTTTTCTTGTCGACATATTGAGGGTGAATCAGTTTCTGTCTTGTTTCATTGAGACATGTTCTGTAGACTCCATCACATGGAGGATGGAGGTATGTAGACTACGTTTCTCATCTATAAGTCAACACTTTTATGGAGGGGCTCGAATCGGTAATTGTATCTGTTTCTCCAGGAGTTGTGGATCCTAAAAATAAGAATCCAGAGTTTTCACTTTTAACTGAGATTTTTCAGGTCATGATAAGTTTTGGTGAGAACAGTAATAAGAAGGATAAGGATGTGTTTCAACCAAAAATTGTCGCAATTCAGCAGCAACACCATCGAAGATAGGAAACTTGATAGTAGACTTATTTACGGTCCACACAATTACCCGTTGTGCACAATGCCTCAATATAATGACATGTCATTGCAGCACTTTGGGATCAAATCCACAAGAAAATAAGAACGATGCAATAAGAATACAGAACGCTATCTAATCTAAGCGATAATTGGAGTTGGGTTTTTATCGAACAAGTGAAACATACACAAAATTAACAAGTGACAGAACACAGTATGAATTCCAATAAGACGGGAAGCAAAGCAAACAAGAAAACGTTTAATATCAAATTTAAACAAGCAAATTCCCGGGTAAAGCAATCGACTCGGGTGATTCTCAATCTATTCTAAACATTCAAACATTCAATCAATTGCCTCCTTAGGCCTTAGATCACTACTTAAGATTAATCCATGTCAATGGTATTAACCCCTTTCTTAGTCATCAATCGTCATAAACTTCCGTTCGCGATTCTATAACTAACAAGCAATAAGCAAAAGTCTAATTAACCACAATTCACCCTAGACATCAATTTTCCGTTGGCTAAGATATGAAAAGCACTCATTGAATTTATTGGAGAATTTCATCGAACACCTTCCGGGCATGAAATTTCCTAGAGTTCTAAATCAACTTTGTCAAGGTTAATCTAGCAATAAGAACACTCAATGAGAAATGAAATCAAGTAATCTACCTCTTAAACATCAAGAACAAACCTAAAATCACCCTAATCTACTTTACCCAAGAATCCTAATAGAACTACTCACACATGGCTAAATCACAAATATAAACCGAACAAATGAAAGACATAATGAAAATAAGAAGATTGATGGAAGAAAAGTAAGGAAATCTTCACTAAAATGGTGTAGATCTTCAATCATTCATAAACAAAAGGGATAAGAGATAAGAAGAAGACTTTAAAACAGTAAAAAGAAACTAAAGATGACTAATTTTCGTGTGTCTGATCAGTGGAACCCTAGCCGCTCTGGCGACCCTCCCCTCGACTTTCCTTTTTCGTCTCCCCCACGCCTCTCTGCCCTAGGCTGCCTCCGACCATGGAGACTCCGGCCCCGCTAACAGATCTTCCTCCGCAGTCTTCTCCAGCCACGTCACCCACCAAAGCCTCCTGGCTTCAAGTTCTCTCTAATACTGCGCAACACACACCTTCCTATGTCACCGATGTCGAGATTATCGACGGTGTTGCCCAAGCCACTATCCCGAAAGAAGTTTTACAGCATTCCCAACCCCTATGGATCAAGTACATAGTTGGTTACTTCATTGTTAATGCCCCCCACATAGAGAGGGTTCATGCCACGGTCAATCGGATATGGTCTTCTCACGACAAAGTCTCGAAGATCGACGCCCAGTTTTTTAATCCCCAGACTGTTTTCTTCCGTATCGAGGATCCTCAGACACACTCTCGGGTTCTTCGTCGGCATTTCTGGCATATCTCCGATATCCCACTTGTCGTGCAAGAATGGAACCCTCGCACGTCAAATATTAGACCGGATCTCACATCTATGCCCATATGGGTAGACTTCAAAGATGTTCCGGATCACCTGTACTCTGATGTTGGATTGAAGTTTCTCGGTAATATCATCGGATCTTCACAGAAACTGCACCCTAATACAGAGAGATGTGTTCGTCTAGATGTGGCCCGCGTGCTAGTGGTAGTTAATTTGGATAAGCCACTCCCTTGGATGATCTCCCTGAAATCTGATCCCGTAAGCTATCTGTGGTTGCCGGCGAAATGTGCCACCTGCAGCTCATGGGGTCACCTTGAAGGAGAGTGTGAAAAGTTGAAGATGGGCTATGTTGTGTACCAGGGAAAAAGGAACGATAAGGAGGTGATTACTCGGGAGAAGACTTCAAAGGCCGTAATCGTCCATGAGCCTGGTAAGGAACATACAGCAAGCTCGCAACAGGACGCCCCTGCAACTAAGGACATCCAGGGAGCCTGCGATGTTCCTGAAAGCATACACGAACCGGCGAATAAGGCAATTGCTATGGAGCAATCTGGATCTACAGATTCCGAATGGAAACTAGTAGTAAAAGGCGGTAAAAGCTCTAGCCCGAAACAGTTGAAGATTGCAGATGGTTCCCCCGACAAAAACCATACGGACATTGAACTACCAAAAGATCAGTCATCGCCTTCGCGATATAAGGTTCTCAGAGTAGAAGAAAATGAAACAGAGGAAGGAGAAATTGAACCTGAGTCAACCGAGAAAGCAACAGCAAATGAGAGCTCCTCGTCATCAGAGGAAGACCTTCCCGCGATCCAAAAAACTAAAGGAGGCACGGGAACCCGTAGCAAAAACAAACCCCCAAAAAAGTCTATCCCCTCGCGGAAGGAACATCTAGTTACACAACAACAAACCAACACCAAAAAGTCCTCACGGAGGAATTAAATGATCATGACGTCTTTTTTTGCGTGGAATACCCGGGGTTTCAACAAAATGCGCAAACAAAACAATGTCCGATCATGGTTACAATATGCAAAGCCTACTTTTGGATTCTCTTAGAAACTCGAGTTTGCGAAAATAACAGTGTTGCTATCATTGAAACTGTTTTTCCGGGCTGGAAATACGAAACCAACTATGAGTACCAGCGATTAGGTCGTATTTGGCTAGTATGGTCTGAAGATGTGTCTCTTACCATTCTCTACAAGAGCCCTCAGATGATCACAGTAGCTGCATCAACAGCATCGGGTGAAGAGTTCCTCTGTTCATGTGTCTATGCATCAAATTTTCGAGCTGAGCGTCAAATCCTGTGGGATGAGATTCGACATAATCAAAACCTATTCGCTGCAGCAAATGTCCCATGGATTCTCCTTGGTGATTTTAATGTTACTCTTAGCTCTGATGAGCATTCTCGACACCTAGACTACATGGGTGACCAGGCTGGTATGTTTGATTTCCAAGCACTCGTCTCGGACTGTGAGCTCACCGATTTCGGTTATAAGGGACCAAAGCTCACCTGGTGGAACCATAGAGATGGAGATCCCATAGGTAAGAAGCTTGACCGAGCTCTAGTTAACGCGGACTGGAATGCTAAATATCCTCACTCCACAACACAGTTCGAAACCAATGGCATCTCAGACCATGCACGTTGTGTGGTGAAAATGGAGCCCACAGTAACCCGAAAAACACATCATTTCCAATTCTTCAACTACCTGGTTGAGCATCCGCAATTCCTGGAAATAGTCTCCTCTGTTTGGGCTGGCACATAGACTCTAATCCATTCTCGCACTGCTCTGCTTCGCTTTCATCGTAAACTGAAACTCCTAAAGCCATTCCTCCGGGCACTGAACCGGGATCGCTATGGAGACATCACCAAGCGTACACGTATAGCATTCGAGGTCCTGTGTGAAAAACAAAAACAATTACTACTTGACCCGACCTCCGCAAATTTTGAAGCAGAATCCACTGCTGTAGCACAATGGGCTTATTATGCAGATATTGAAGAAAAGTTCTTTCAACAAAAATCTCAAATCACTTGGCTTAAGCATGGGGATCGCAACTCAAAGTTTTTCCACCGTGCAACACAAATCAGAAAAACCAGGAATTCAATCAAAAGACTGCTCAATGCTGCCGGGACTGTCATCACAGACTCCGGTGAGATCAAATCTGAGGCTGCAAACTACTTCAAGAATTTTTTCCAACAAACCACAAGTGCTGCTCCTCGCTCTTTTAATGATCTCTCGGAGCTTCTGAATTTCCGTTGTTCCTCTGAGATCGCTGATGCTCTGACCCATCTAGTAACAAAGGAGGAGATTAAAGAAGCTCTTCTCTCCTTACCGTCAAACAAGACACCGGGACCTGACGGCTTCACCAAGGAATTTTACATTGCCGCTTGGCCCATAGTGGGAGATGACTTTGTTGTGGCAGTTCAATCTTTTTTCTTAAATGGGATTATGCCGCACGGAGTCAACGCTACTGCTCTTGCCCTTATCCCAAAGAGAACATATGCCGAAGCGATGAAAGATTACCGCCCAATTGCTTGCTGCAATCTGATGTATAAGATCATCTCCAAAATCCTCGCAAACCGCCTCAAAGCTGTACTTCCGGATGCGATCTTGCCTAACTAGAGTGCTTTTATAAAAGGCAGGCTCCTTCTTGAAAACGTTTTATTGGCCACAAAGCTCATCAAAGATTACCACAAGAAGTCTATTACTCCTCGCTGCGCCCTGAAGATACACATAACCAAGGCTTTTGATTCTGTTCGTTGGGACTTTCTCGTCGAGGTGCTACGTGCTATGCAGTTTCCGGAAATCTTTGTGTCGTGGATATACAGCTGCATCTCCACGGCTTCATTCTCTGTCATTGTAAATGGTGAACTTGAAGGTTTTTTTACTAGTTCTCGTGGTCTACGGCAAGGATGCTCCCTTTCTCCATACTTGTTCGTCATTGCCATCAACGTATTGTCACACAGGCTAAATAGAGCGGCATAAGAGGGTCAATTTGCTTATCACCCATGTGTAGTAAACTATCTCTCACTCACCTCAGCTTTGCGGACGACATGATTGTCTTCACTTATGGTACAGATCTCTCACTCCGTGGAATCATCAATGTGCTTAATGATTTTGAACAAGAATCGGGTTTGTCTATAAATGCGGCGAAGTCGTCTCTCTTCATAGCGGGCAGAACCCCCATAAGTCTCTTGGAGACAACTCATGATCTTGATATCCCTTTAGAGCAACTCCCTATACGATACTTGGGGCTCCCTCTCACTACCAAAAGCATGACCCGTCTCGATTATGAGCCACTGATAGACAGAATCCGATCCCGCATGCTATCATGGTCTAGTAAATCCCTCTCTTTCTCTGGTAGACTTCAACTCATCCAATCCGTAATCACAAGCATCACAAATTTCTGGAGCTCCGCCTTCAAACTCCCGAAGAAATGTTATGCTACTATCGAGAGCATGTGTGCTGCCTTTCTTTGGTCGGGATTCCCTCATGAGACCTCCAAGGCAAAAGTTGCGTGGAAAGATGTTTGTACCCCAAAGAACGAAGGGGGACTTGGTATCCAAAAACTCTACGATTCTGCCCGAGCTTTCTCACTCAAGTTAATATGGATGTTATTCGGAAATACTAGCTCGTTATGGGTCCATTGGACTCGAGAATACCTGCTCTGGCACTCATCTTTTTGGGACTTATCGGAAAAATCGACAAGGGGATCTTGGATTTGGAAGAAACTTCTGAAACGGAGGACACTTGCAAAAACCTTTATGCGTACTAAAGTACGGGATGGAACAACGACCTCCTTCTGGTTTGATCATTGACTTCCAATCGGTCCCCTCTTGCCCATCACGGGAGACATTGGCACTAGGACTATGGGGATTCACCGCAACGCCACTGTATCAGAGGCTAGCGATGGCTCACGCTGGCTCATCCGCCGATGCAGAGGGCAACACCTCCATGAAATGCTTCATCATATCAGAACGGCCCCTATCCCATTACCGACTGCTGGCGAGGATCTCCGGCTATGGAAACAGAGCCATGACATTTACAAATGTGAGTTCTCCACGTCCAACACTTGGAATTTAATTCGCACACAAAGACAGAAGGTGGATTGGAATAGAATAGTATGGTTTGCCCAAGCTATCCCTAGACAATCCTTCATAACTTGGCTTGCCATTCGCGATCGTCTAGCCACAGGAGACCGTTGTCGTCAATGGGGAATAGTTCAATCGTGTGTCCTATGCGGCGAGCCAAATGAGACTCGAGATCATCTCTTCTTCGGCTGCCCTTTCTCGTTCACAGTCTGGTCACTCCTTTGTTCTCGTCTATTAGGATCTCGGATAAATCCAGATTGGCAAATCACACTCAACTCGATTAAACACAACCGACTAAGTGGACCGGATGGCATGATCCTTTGACTAGTTTTCCAGGCTTCGATCTACAGTTTGTGGAAAGAGCGCAATGAGCGACGCCACCAAAGTTCTCACTGCTCCCCTCAACACATCGCACACGTCGTCCGCAAGGGAATTAGTAACTGTCTCGTCTCGCTTAATAAAGACACGGCCACCACTTGCTCTGATCTCACCGACCGCTGGAGCTCTTTGCAGCCGTAATTGCAAACACTATGCTCTTTAAAAATGCTATCTGCTTGCCTAGACTATCTTTGTTTTTAGTCTTTATCAAACTATGTACATAACTTTTTTTTGTTGATCAATAATAATCACATTACAAAAAAAAAAAAAAAATATTCGTGTCTACAGTTGTTGAGACTCCACCACTACGTGTTGATTATATACAAAAGTGGAGGGACCCAAAGTCAAACCAAAAGTATTAAACACAATTTGATCATTTTATCGGTCTGTTTTATCGGCCATATAAAACCATCACCAATAAGCCTTCTTGCTCGGATGCATCCTCCTTCGCGGCAGAGTTGATATATGTCCACTAAATCGAATGTAACTCCTTTAGTACAGCTTAAAACGACTTAAAATCACTCCCATTGGAAAGCTAACTCAATTTCCGACAACTTTGATGAAGATCTCGAAAGCTAAATCCAAAGGAAAGACTTCCTTACTAGTCTATCTTCCAGACACATGTTCTCGATGCTTGAACTTTGATTCTATCGGCCACATCCTATCGGTCACTTGGCCGATACAAACTCTCACATGAACTGGTACTCTTCAACACTAGGTGAGGCTCTTTATCGGCCATATGGCCGATAAGATTTCTTGACAGGAGCGACGTCTTGGAAAACTTCATCGTATGATTCTATCGGCTCGTCTTATCAGCCATATGGCCGATAGAATCACTTAACAGTCTTTTCTTCATGTTTTCCTTGCCTTTCTTTCCCCATTGACCTTCCATGATGGTTACCCACACTCCTCTAACTCCAAGAACACCTGAAAATAGCTCAAACAAGCCAAAAAGAGTACAAAGACAACCTAGGACATCTAAAATGCAATGAGACTCAATTGGACCCTAAATGCATGAAAACATCTCAAAAACTATACAAAGGGAGATTAAAACATATGAAAACAAAGCTTTAAAACAAGTAAAATATGGTGTTATCAAAACTCCACGCAGCTCATCGCGTTAGATTCGAACTGAGTTCATCGCACCGTTTGTTATGATCCAAGCTATAGAATTCTCTGTTTATTGAATGTAAAGGAATTACAGAGAATGATAACACCGATTCAAGGATAGAATCACGATCTCATAGCGATCGAGGAATGATCTCATGACGATCATTCATGGTTAGACTCATATCGTCTTCACTAATCAATAACAAGAATCAAGCATAAAGAAGAAGATACAACTTCCACGATTCTTTATATATTCTCTAGTTGCCTAGCTGCAAACTGTCTTCTTCGTTCCAAGACTTTGTTACTTGAAGTTCAACCAATCAACTCTTCTCCTTCTGGCAACTCAGTATCTCGAACCCCACTCCATTTTCTACTCCAAACTCTATTTTGGAGTAAGTTTCTCTCCAACCCCACTCCATTTTCCACTCCAAAATGGAGTTTCTCCATATTCTATTCCATATTTGGAGTAACTCCATATTCTACTCCATTATGGAGTTGGACTTTTTTAATTGCAAATTGATCCTTTAAATATTAAATATTTATATTTTATACTTTTTATTAATTTAGCAATGTATTTGTCATACATATTATCAACTATCAACATATATGCATGTGACAATATACTAATATTTAAATGCATAAAATGTATTTGACTATCATAATTATTTAAACACTAAAAAATTTATTTAAAAAGATTGCAAAGTAAAATAAACTTAAAAATACATAACAAGTGTTGAAATTAAAGATAATCAACATAAACTAATTTAACACAACAAATACGATAAATTTAATATTCCCCTAAACCGCTTCTTGGTCCACCGAGATCACTAAAAAATTGTCCAAACGAAGTTGATGGATGAAGAATTTGTTGATCTTGTTGTTGAGCATTCCGCTTTTGTAATATTTTGGCTTGTTCACCCTGAATATATGCACAAATATTTTGATCCGATATGAAATCTATGTCATAAAATAACATTTTGTTTTCCATCTTCAGCTCTTTCAAAGCATAGTTCTTATGTTGAATCTCCAAATGGTCTTGTCTTTGTGCGCTTGTCTTCTTTAATTGCTCCAAAAGCTGTTTATTTCCTTCTTCAAATGTCTTCTTCGTTCCAAGACTTTGTTACTTGAAGTTCAACCAATCAACTCTTCTCCTTCTGGCAACTCAGCATCTCCAACCCCACTCCATTTTCTACTCCAAACTCTATTTTGGAGTAAGTTTCTCTCCAACCCCACTCCATTTTCCACTCCAAAATGGAGTTTCTCCATATTCTATTCCATATTTGGAGTAACTCCATATTCTACTCCATTATGGAGTTGGACTTTTTTAATTGCAAATTGATCCTTTAAATATTAAATATTTATATTTTATACTTTTTATTAATTTAGCAATGTATTTGTCATACATATTATCAACTATCAACATATATGCATGTGACAATATACTAATATTTATATGCATAAAATGTATTTGACTATCATAATTATTTAAACACTAAAAATTTTATTTAAAAAGATTGCAAAGTAAAATAAACTTAAAAATACATAACAAGTGTTGAAATTAAAGATAATCAACATAAACAAATTTAACACAACAAATACGATAAATTTAATATTCCCCTAAACCGCTTCCTGGTCCACCGAAATCACTAAAAAATTGTCCAAACGAAGTTGATGGATGAAGAATTTGTTGATCTTGTTGTTGAGCATTCCGCTTTTGTAATATTTTGGCTTGTTCACCCTGAATATATGCACAAATATTTTGATCCTATATGAAATCCATGTCATAAAATAACATTTTGTTTTCCATCTTCAGCTCTTTCAAAGCATAGTTCTTATGTTGAATCTCCAAATGGTCTTGTCTTTGTGCGCTTGTCTTCTTTAATTGCTCCAAAAGCTATTTATTTTCTTCTTCAAAAGTTTTGATAAATGATGTTGTTTGATCAACAAGTTTTCTTTTCATTTTGGATTTCTTGATCCCACTTGGTCGTGAAGAGGGAGATCCGCCACTAAGCTCGTCGTTATTATCGATGTTTAGAGAAAATGAAGACAAACCTGGAGATGCTTGTGTAGGAGAATCAATAGTAGGATTTCCTGACTCGAAAGATATATACTCGACACGAGAAGGGATTGATATGCGTTTAGTAGGATCGAGAAAGTGTATTTGCAAAAAAAATCATTTTGGATTTCTTGATCCCACTTGGTCATGAAGAGGGAGATCCGCCACTAAGCTCGTCGTTATTATCGATGTTTATAGAAAATGAAGACAAACCTGGAGATGCTTGTGTAGGAGAATCAATAGTAGGATTTCCTGACTCGAAAGATATATACTCGACACGAGAAGGGATTGATATGCGTTTAGTAGGATCGAGAAAGTGCAATTGCAAAAAAATTCATATTATGTATTTTGTGAGAAAAATTTAGTGTCGGTGATGTTTAATGATATTATGTAATTTTCTTTATTTAATAAGTGTTAAATTTTATTAAATTCATAATTTATAAAAGTTTTGCAAAAATGGGTTAATTTATAGCTTTTAGAAATAAAAGGCATTATTAATAAAATACAAAAAGAATCTATTTAAAATATTCTTTTTGGAGTAAAAATGGAGTTATACATTGGAACAAAACACAACTCCATTTTGGAGTTGCTCTATTTTGGAGTAAAAAATGGAGATATACATTGGAGATGGTCTAAGAGAATTTTTCCAACTCATTCTTCTTCCCTTTTTTTTTGGGATAATTTCAAAGATACCATTAGAAAATTGTTTTCAAAAATATTCTGATGTTAATTTTGAGAAATACTAGGACGATACATACACATTGGAAAAAAATCGATACAAATTACATGGACATGGAAGTAACTGATCGAGTTAGGAAGAGAGAAAATGTGAAAATTTAGAGAAGATGCAGTGAGAAAGACATGTGAATCTAATAAGAACTTGAATCTTTATTGATCAAACCAAAGAGAATTACAACGAAATTAGCTTTAAGGCGTAGAGAAGCACGGGTAAAGGGAATTCGAGGCCGCAACTTTTGAAGAAGTCCTCGTATACGCAGATATAACCATCAGGCGCGTCCCACGGCCTCTGGTTAACGTTCGGAATACAAAACACAATCCCATCGGGGGCTCTGCATCGATCAAATATTTTCCGAACTGTTTCCCTCTTCGATTTAGTCGGTCCCACACAAGCCAGCGTCACGACCCTACGACCTGATGACGAAGCAACATTCCTCGCCAGCTGAACCGCCTCCCCGCCAGAATAAACTAGACGAGTTTCCAACTCCCCAATGCGAAGCTGTCCGGATGCAGCCTCAACGCCGAACCGACACCAATCACTAACTCCAACACACCCAGGTTTGACTTCGGCGTCAAGCTGAACCTGATCGTTCTCTTCGGTGTTGTGCCGAACTTGATTATTTTCCGCCACAACTCGCTTTTCTTCGAACTGGACCTGCGCGTCTGTTTCCCGACTATCTCTATCCACGAGGTGGGGGACTTGAACAACAGCTTGGGAACAACTGGGGACTGCCGAAGAATGTCACGAGTTACGCCTGACCAACTCCTGCTTGACTCCGTTCAAATCGTCGTCTGAAGAATCGTACGGATCTGACGAACTGATGAGTGCTCTGAGGGGAACGTACATACCTTTGGGAGAAGGAGCTCGGTCATTAACGAAAGCTAAAGAAGATCTCGAACTCATCTCGATCGAAGAAGAAGAATTCAGAAGCTTTGTAACGAATAACAGTTTGAAGATAGATCGGAAAACTTGAAGATCTTCAAAGTCACGGAGGCGACTAACCGGAAAACCCTAAGAACGACTAAAAATTCTAGAGAGAAGAGAGAGCGCTAGAGGGAGAAGGAGAAGTGTACCTTTTTAAAACGCAAGAGTGAAGTGAAGGATCGGAAGAACCGAAGGGCATTTATAAAAAAAATTGCAATCATAACGACTCCTCGATTTCAGACAATATTCTTTGTTTTTTTCTGCGGCTCACCTTTATTTTCAGTGATCAAAATATTTTCAAACCCGTATGTGGCAACGATCCCAAGAATCTTAAGATTCCTTGTCTTGTGTGTTTTATATACACAATCACATGCCACATGATCAACGGAAGAGGTTTCTACTTTCTAGAACCCAAATTTGTTCTACACCATTGTCGCTAGATCCTACCAGTCAACGGCAAACATTAATATCAAAATACTTAACATTAGTTCCAATATGAATAATATAATGAGTTACACAAAAACAAACAAAACAACGAAAAGATTAATGTCACGACCCCAACAAAATCAAACACCAAACAAATAACAATGAGAGCCCTTAGTTTTTTTGTTACCTTTTATCGCTCAGTATGCTTTGCCCCCGAGATCCTTTCCCGCAATGACTATTAGTGAAGTTAGTCAGCAATATTATCCGAATCACAACAGAGTCCATAACTCTATTCATAATAAGAAGAAAACTTGAAAAATTGAATAGATTATTCAAGAACATAAAAATATAGACAATATCAAAAAAAAAAACAAAAGAACGAACCTCGATCACTTATAACCGATCAGTAGCTAACTCCTTCGCTTCAGATAATTCACCACACCATCTCCAATCAAAAAAAAAAAAAAACAGATCAATTGGGATCGGTGTAACAGGGTCACAAAAAAAATCGAGAATACATTAACCAATAAGAGAAGATGTTATACAAACACCGATACCAAATTATAAAACAAACAATCAACAGGTCCCCAAAACGGAGAATACAGAAAGCTAAAACCAATAAGAGGGATGATAGCCAAACAATTATATCAAGTTTTGTGTATCGCGAAGAAGAGAAAAACAAAGCTAAAAAAATGGATTTGTAATAATAACATAGAAGAGAAAAACAAAGCTAAAATATAAACAATCATAGCAAATGAGCAGAGCTTGTTAAGATCAGCACCGATCACCGTAGCCTTGTCAAAAATATAAACAATCACAAAATATAGAATACATATAACACACCAAACCTAATACACCCCTGTCCACGGGATCTCTCAAAAGGAGCGGTAAAGATGGATAATCCTTGAATCGAAATTCAAGGCGATGGAATCGTAACCCCGGGAACGTGGAGCAGGCTCGAAGGCGTGGGAATCCACCCGAAAATCCTTCCAACACTCAGCTCGCTATGGACGCTCTCGACACGACGATTGATAGAATGGTTACCCACAAAGAGAGATGGAAATCTCTTTGATAAACCGATTTCAAAATACTTAGAATCCACCAAGTAATTCGAAAAGAAATAAAGAGAATCCACTCTTAAAGGTTTTTCCAAAAATCATGATTAAAAATCTGAGTCTCACAAATGAGATTACATGAGTTTAAATAGAAACTAAAAACTTGCAAAGAAAGCTAAATAATTAATAAAACCTACTCTACATGCACATAGCCTAGGGAAATGTAAAATTAATACAACACATGCATGTAGAGGTAGATGAAGGGACTTTTGATCTTCATTTTCGTCACTTTAATTGGCAAGGAAAATATTTTGGGCTCTTCTTGGACTTGCAACATGCTCAAAATGGGCTGGACTTGATAGATAACATCTTGGATGGATTTTTGAATGTTCTCCTTGTACAAAACTTCATAAATCAGCCCGTAAAAATGCGTCCTTGATCCTCTTAATCTTTTCTCTCGTGACTAGTCCAACGGGTACACATAGCATCTTCTTGATATTCCTTAGTGCCAACTAGAATCATATCAAAACCAAATGAAGTTACTAACAAAAAAAATAATAATAATACAAAAAGCTACGAAAAAACAACAAAGCTAAAGAAAAAGAAAAGAAATCTAAAATTGTTGAACACCGAAACTAACAAAAAAAGAACAAAACCGAAAATATAAACAATCAATACGATACATAAAAACAGAATACATAAAACACACAACATCAAACGAAGTTACTAACAAAAAAAAAACGTTTCGGTTATTAAAAACACATCAAACGAAAGCCAAAGAATAAATAACGAAAGACAAAGAAAAAAAGTGACTGGGTATGGGATCTTATGAGCTTACCTTCTCGGGGATTTGGTATAAAAGAGACGGGTATTATATGGGTATATATAGCCTCACGAATACGCTAGGGTTTTGAAAAGAATTTCCATTTTAAAATAAAATCAGTAAAGATAAATATAGAAAATATTGAAGTATATCATATATACGATAATCAAAAAAAAAATCGGTTAGAAGCTTCGAAAATAAACCAATCGAAACCCGAAGTTGATATTGCTGAGGTGTCGATTTGGATCGGTTCGTTTTAAGTGACTTTGCTCAAGTCTTTTAAATAATGACACGTCATCAATTGACTCTGAAACGCGATGAGAAGTCGACACATAAGCAAATCACTACACAAATAGTATATGGATGATATTTTTCATCTTTTATTTTGATATAAATTCAAATAAAATATAGTGAAAAATATATCAACAATCTCCTCTTCAACAATCGCTCCTATCATGCCCCACACCAAAGATTTGTGGAACGCTTCGGAATTTCATAATTTCATTCCAAGCTTCAACGGTACCTCTGTTCTCCGCTCATACCGCGACCTACGACCTAATCCACCATCGCTTCAAACTTCCCGGAGCACCGCAATCACCGGCGCTACCTACCGCCGCCTTGGAACAAGATCAAACCGATGCTCGAAGGGGATCATATTTCTTTCTTGCCCATTGGGCTTGAAGAAGATGGCTCATAAGAAATTTTAGTCCCAGAGTCTGGCCCAAAAGTATGTAAAGATTGAAGCCCATTCCTCAAAATCTCCATTGATCACGATCCTCTCTCGGTGGTGAAACAACTCCGGCAAACCTCCGACCAAGCCTGCGTCCTCCGGTGAATTGCCGTGTTTCCGACGAGAGCCATATCCATCCGACGTCAGTCTTATCACCATTGATTTGCGATTCACAAAAAAAAATTCGATGTTGCCTCCATCACCAAAAACCACTCACCGAGAGCTACGATTCAAAAAAAAAAAAAGAAAGAATCAACAACAACCATCAAGCTCGGAACCGTGAAAATATTTTCGAAGACAGTCACCAACATCGTACGACACAAGCTTTTGGTGTGAAGGAAGAGAGGTGTTGTAATTGGGCCTGAGTTGTTGGGCTTCTTTTCTGATTTTGACGATTGGCCCAAACTCCGTTTTGCTTCACTTCTTCGTTGTTCACGCATTGTCACACGTCAACAACAACCGTCAAGCTCCGCCGCCACCGGACTCACACGTGTTAACACCGCCAAATCCAACAACGGAGATTTAATTCTCTCAATCCAAATTTAGATTTCGTCTGACATGTCAAACACTCTCCGGGAGCTAAACCTTCAAGATTAACGGCTTCACCAAGAGAATTCTGCCGACTTTAAGCAACTGCTCCGAGCTCGTTTCGCCTCACCTGAGCTTCAAATACCCCTCCGGGACAATCTTGTAGAAGCCTAGACCCTCTGTGGAGACTTCAAGATCTGAAACCATGGCTAAATTAAAGAAGAGATCCCTTAAGAGCTGGTCGAACTTCACGATTAACATCGTCTCCGCTCAAAGAACCGAGCTCATCAACCAATCTCAACAATTCCGCATCAGCAACGAAAAGCTAAGTATCTTTTTCTTTTCTAAATCTCAAAGAAAAAATATCTACACATTTTCTATCGAAATATCGCAGGATTTACACAAATTGTCGCTCCAACTAGAACGTTTCGGTAGCGCATAAGCCATTATAACGACATGCAATCAGGAGCTTCAGCTCGTCAATCCATCTCATCATTGCTCGTCGAGCTATCTCAAGTCTTAGACCGTCTACCAAAATATTCTCAGCTCGTCAACCGAGCTCCCCAAAATTCAGGTATCATCTATGGAAAACTATCTATTTTTTGAACATATTATGTTCAAACTCAATCACAGATCCGTCCCTCTAAGCTGAACTACGGTTCGCAAAAGCAAAAAAAAAAAAAAAAAAAAAAAAAGGGACGCTCATCTACCGAGATACGATACACTCTCCTACCGAGCTACATCTTCTACCGAGCTACGCTCAATTATCAAGACACTCTTGCCTACCAAGCTACATTCGATTATCAAGCTACGCTCTTCAACCGATCTACATTTTCTACCGAGCTACAAAATGCTCATTACGACATGTTCGTCTTCCGAACTAAAAATTGACAACTCGTTTCGGCTCAGTATTCTAGTTCGACAATTTTGATTTTATTCTCCAGCTCATCAGTTTCAGTTCTTCGGATTATCAATTTTAGATTATCAGTTTCTTCGGATAATCAATTTCGGATTATCAATTTTGGTTTATCGGTCCATCGATTTCATATCAGTTTCAGATCAATTTATCAGTTTCAGTTCAGATGAGTTTGTCGTACAGAATTTCAGCTCGTCAGTTTCAAAATTTCAGATCGGTTTATCATTTTCAGTTCAGCTGAGTTTGTCGTACAGAATTCCAACTCGCCAGATTCGGCTCAGAACTTCAGTTCGTCAGATTCGATTCAGAACTTCAGTTCGTCAGATTCAGAACTTCAGTTCATCAGATTCAGAATTTGACTTCGTAAGATTCGATTCAGAACTTCAGTTCGTCAGATTCAGAACTTCAATTCTTCAATTTCAGTTCAGAATTTCAATCAGTTTCAGCTCAGCCTATCACTCGGTTCAGTTATAACTCCCCAACTCGCATCAAAAGCCGAATTCCATAGTTCGCACACATAAGTCGAGCTTATATAGCTTTCACAATTCATATTTTTCAAGCCGAACTATCGCAGTTCGCCGAACTCACACAGTTCGTATTTTTTAAAGTCGAACTATCGCAGTTCGCCGAATTCACACATTTCGTATTTTTCAAGCTGGACTATCGCAGTTCGCCGTATTCAAACAATTCGTACACTCATAAGCCGAATTCACGCAGTTTGTACTCTCCTAAGCCGAACTCTACAGTTCGCACAACAGTCTGAAACGACTAAGTAATTTAAGCCGAACTCGTATAGTTCGCACTTTAAACCATTACGGTCCCCACATCGACGTCCTGGCCAGACGATCGATAAAATCAAATAAAGCCGACCTATTGCTCGCACGCATCCTCATGGTGCTATGGATAAAACACTTTCCATGTATAAAGCCGAGACCAGTCTCGCATTTAACTTACTCTCATATCATTCGAGCTAAATAAGCTGAGCCTGTCTCGCACACTCGGATTCGATCTGAGAAAACCTTGGAGTATCTTAAGACGAGCTGTTCACGTACTCTTATGCCGAGCTCTAAGGTAAAGCTGAACGTCATTCCTTGCAAAAACCTAAGCCGATTTCTCAACATTCGCAAAGCTAATAAGCCGATTTCTCAACAATCGCAAATTAATAAGCCGATTTCTCAACAATCGCAAATTAGTAAGCCGATCTCATCACAATCGTCGATCTCGAATAGGTCGTAGAATCGAGTCCATCCTCTACACCCCGGCTAAGACCGTATTGTTTACGGCCCCAATTTTGTGCACGATGAACCCGAGAGGATTGTATCATTTTACGACCTCACAAAAAGCCGAACTTGAATTCACTACAGTCAAGATTGACTAAGTAAAATAAGCTGAAGATTTCATAGTTCGCAAATCTCGTAAGCCGAGCTCACATAGTTCGCAAAACCCTTATGCTCCGAACTACGAATGGCTTGATCCTTTCAAAAGGGTACGTAGGCAGCCTTTCCCGAGGCGCAGCTATAAAACCAAAGAAATCCCAAGCAACTCATCGATCTCCACGATCAACCAACCTCGCTACAGGAGCCGAGTTAGGCCTCGCATCACAACAACCTTAAGGGACAAGCATCGTTTCACGACAGTTTATTACCAAAAGCCGAGCTAATGATCTCGCAGAAGCTGCCGAACTCCGTTCGTTGCATATGGAAAATCTACTTCACTGAACTCAAGATCCTCGAAGCGTCAAGTTTAAACGATCAAGACAAGATGCTGATCTCAATTCCAACCGGGCTAAAGAATTCTCCATGAACTTCGCCGAACTCAAGATACTCCTTCGCCGAACTGAGGGGGGACTAATTGTTAGAGGGGGATTTAGCACTCCCCCGGTTTAACCCGGTTTGAATTAAGATCAACCCAACTCCGACATCAAAGCCCATCAAGATCGACTTACGAAATAAAAGGAAGATCTCTTTTTATTTGATAAAGGCAAATCCCGAGAAAATAGAAAGTTATCCTTATCGACTCCGGAAAATAAGGATAATCGCCATTATTAATTCATGAAGGAGAAGGAAAAGGAAAATCGACGGACCTCAAGACTTATAAATAGAAGAGCTCCTCAATTCATAATTATCATCTTCAACTTTCTATGTAATTAGAACTACGACCGACTTGATCCCTTTCGAGGGTACGTAGGCAACCCACCTCGGGTCCAGCTATGATTCTAGTAAAATAATTCTCCTAAACCCAAACCGATTTCATCAATCTACGATATGTGTGATTTTTGGGTTTAACAATGATATGATGACAATACTAATTAAATGTCGGATCCTCTATCCATCGCTTGATAAACATTTATTTTAACCAAGTGCTTGTATGCTAGCTATTGGTTTCAATCTCTTGATCGAATTCAAAACCACTTTCTCTTAAAAAAGTATGTTTGCTACTATTGTATCAAGCAATCAAATTAAGGTATTGATCCACTCGAACTTTCTCTTCCGCCACTAATTAATTAATTACTCGCTAAACCTATCTTATTAGATTACGTAAGCCATTTTCTAATCCCTACTGTATTTATTGTGGACGCGTATCGACCCGACCGAATAAAGTTTAAAATATAAGAATATTTTTCTGAATTTTGGTTAGTATATACATTGATTAGTTCATATTATTGCACGATTAAAGTATAATTAATCTATACTATATGAAAGAACTTATTTGAGGCTCCTGAGGCCAGCCACATCAGCAAGAAAAAATCACTCTAAAATTGTGCCACGTCAGCACTACAAACAAGTCAAAACGATACCCAGCTTTCTGTTGTTTTTCCGAAATCAAAATAAAACCTCACACATGTTGGGTTCTTCATCTTAACCTAAAGATGACGTCATATCCTCTTTGAGCATTTCGTCTTCCCCATCGTAGGCAAACCGCCCTTCTCTTCAACTTCCACTCTCTGTATTTCTACGACATCAACATATCGATTCCCTTTCGCTTTCTTCTAATAAATTCTGCAAAATCTTTCCACATCTTTATTCAGAGAAGATTCACTTCGACTATGTGTGTTTCATTTAGTCAGAGCAGTGGAAGATAAGTCTTCTTAGAAGCCAGCCCCGCCATGTAGCTCGACCTTGAAGAGATTCCGGTGAGAGGCGGTTCCCAATTCTTCATCCAAAAGATGACTCAAGACGTGGAGATGAAAGATAATCAGACCCCAACTCTCCGCAGTCTCTTCTACGACCTCCAGCGTAAATCTCAATCTTGTGCTTCAGATTCGCTTAATTTCACAATCCTAGGGTTGTTTGGTGTTCCAAATTTGATTTTATCGCTCATCGTTTCACACATTGGAATGCTTTTTTCCCAGATTTGAAGGAGTTTGCAGTTCTGATCGATATTGGGTCGTATAAGGAAGCATGTCGTATTGCTGGTGTTGTGTGTCTCACCATGACGCTTAGACGGAAGCTCACCGGTTCCATGATCTCGCTTTGGTTCATGGATCCGTGTGATTAAACTTTTATAGCTTATATTTAATAATCATGATTATATAGAATGGGTTAACTTTGGTTGTGACACACCAGACATTTGAAGCTTATGGAGTCAAATCTAATAGCCATCACCCAATGTCTCATAATGTATATTACTTTTTCTGCGATTTGATTACAGTTGATGATCCGTAAAACTGTCCATATTAAACTGATGCAAAGATGAATGTTTTAAGTTGAGTTTTCTGTTGCATAATGGGGAGAAGATAATGATGCAGAAGGCGTAAACGATCATCTCCAGCAATCCCGTTGCTGTTTAGGTCCTTCTCTGACTTTTTTTTTTCTTTTTTTTATTCGCCCCCAAAATTTGAGGTAATATCGAGGATGGTGTGTAAGTGATTCACCGATTTCCTTGGTACAGCTTTGAAAAATCATTGGGCCACATGTTTTCTTTTTAAGGATTGCAATTTTAAGCCTACATTGACCGCTTAGCTTCTTTTCTTACCTGCAAAGTTGCTTGGTACAGCTTTGAAAGTTGCTTATTTGGTTTGATCTACTATTTGTCGGCTTAAACTGCAAGAGCATTTATAACTTCTAACTATCACCATAAACTTTTCTTTTTTTTTGGATTGAAGGTTTTCTACTATGACCACAAGTTCTAGCAGATATTTGCCGTAGAACATGTAGTTTTCGTGCTTAGGAACCGCTGACAGTTCACTTATCGCAATGAAGCAAAAGAGAAAAGAAGTTATGACAAAAATATCTAAGCTAGCAAGGTATCTGAAAGAATATCAAAACGTTAAAGGTAGTTGGGCCTCTATCGCTTCCTCTCTTTTAGGCATATACATAAATTTATTTTTTGAAATGTCACTGCCATAATGATCGACATCAACGTAAGGCTAATGGCTTCCACTGCCCTGTAACAGTTTTCTTTGAGATTCTCTTGCGGTATTGTTCTAAAATAGTGTTATATGTGATCCCTATATTTAGAAGTTAACTATTTCAGCATCTTAGATATTTTATGATGCAGATTATTTATGGGAACCAAAGGCCAATTTGTCCAACACATTGCAACAAAAAAAACAAGGCATAAGAAGGAAAAAGACTAGAGCAAAAGATATTGAGTAAGACTTCCAACGGGGACAGCTCCAGGCTATGAGCATAGGAAACAAGAAACCATATATATGGCTGTGATACTAAGAGAGGAAATGACATCCTCTACTTTATTTAGTATAAAGACAATGTATTGCCAAATTTATACAGAGTCATACGTGATTATGCACAAAATAAGGACACAAGTTTAAATCCATAACAAGACCAGATAATTATACAGATCATAGAGCTAATCATCAAGATTATTAGAGTATTGGTGTGTCTACAATTATGAATATATGATTTCAGCTTAAAAGATTGGAAATTTGGTATATAAAGCTTAAAAGATTAGTTATATTTTGTTATGCATGAGAAGTATGAAAAAAAAAACATTACAAGGATAAGATCATAATAAAAAGAAACAAAATTAAAAAAGAACAATCATGTCTTTTAGTTGGTGTCATATGTTCGATAAGAGATTTCATTTGGTATATACATTTAAAATTGTTTTCCACTAAAAATAATTTGCCAAAAATTTTTTTTTTTTTTTTGTTGGCTAGATCAAATGGCTTCTTAAACTTTCAAATATTCCTCAAGTCACCGAAGTTCCAAGCTTTAGCAAAGAAGCTGAGATTTACTTGCAAGGCATAATAGATGGATTTAGCATGGTTGACGCTTTGGAAGTTAAGAAGATTGAGAAAGTAACAAATCACGATGTGAAAGCAGTGGAGTATTTTTTGAAACAAAAGTGTGAATCGCATCCTGAGATTGCTAATGTTAGAAATAAAAATGCACAACGCAGGTCCTACATATAAAAATTAAAAAAAAAAACAGATAGACCATCTAAGAAATAATCATAGAAAAAACAAAAAATCACAAACAAAATGGTGTAAAAATATAACATTTCACAAACGTCAAAATCTGACAATAAAAAAATAATTATAAAACCAAATATTAGTAAACAGACAAAATATTATAAACTTTTTTCTCAAACAGTGGTATAAAAAATTATATATATAATATTTTTTTATGGACACACCCCGCGCGTAGCGCGGGATAACCCCTAGTTAATAATGAAAGTTTCGGATAAGAAGAGTGTTTCCTAATCCTAGTATCTCTTTTTTTTTTTTGTTAAAGGGTTTTCTTGAATATAATTGAAAAAAAAAGTTACAAACAGCAAATGGAACCACATAAAAAAAAAGAGCAAGAGGGGATCCCAGCAAAGGATTTTGTTGGGTACGAAGGAGGGATCAAATACAACAATCTCCCAAAAGGGTGAAAGCAATCTAGTAATAAAGAAGAAAGGCTGAGTCCTTTGGCTCACTAGGAAGACCAGAGATCCGAGAGAGATGCACCAAAAGCCGATCTAATTTGTTGCAAAGCTTGACATTTGTTTTTTATTGTTGTAATGAGAGTTTTTGCTATGAAGGCCGAGGGAAGAGTAATGCTTTGATGCGATCTTCTATTCCTCTCCTGCCAAATTACATTTATGATCTCTTGCCAAGCTGAAACCAAATCTCTTTTGAAAAGGAGCATTCAAAAAATAAATAATCTCTAGATTCATTTGCAGTGCCACAAAGCAGACAGGTTAGATCAACATCCGTCCCCCAAACCGCCAACCTATCAAAAGTTGGGTTGCGATTCCACATGAATAGCCAAGAAGAGAAAGCGTGACGTGGAATTGCTGCTTTATGCCATACCAAGGGAGCCCAAACCACCGGATGTCTGGACTGTCTTATACTGTTCCAAACTAACTTTGAAGAGAGAGACTTTTGGGGACAGTTTTCAATAGACCAAATCGGGGAATCGGAAGAAGATGACAGAGTGATGGATGAGATGTATGAAAGAAGCAGAACCTGTTTTTCTGTTCTCGCCATAGGAAGAGACCAACCAGTTTCTGTTCTGAGTTCCCGAACCGTTGAGAAAACCAGAATCCCAAGACGACTTGGTCCATAAGAACCAAAGAAATAGTAAAAGGGACCATAAGGGGTCCAAGGATCCCACCAGAAGAAAGTACTGTCACCATTGCCTATCTGAATCCGCAAGAACTTTAAAGCTTTTTCTCGAAGTTTAAGAAGCTTTCTAAACATCCAAGAGAAAGAGTAGTTCTTCTCATTTAAAGCCCAAAAAGAAGACGATGACAAATATTTTCTCCTCATCCAAGCAACCCAAATTGATCCAGCTCGAAAATACAACATCCATATCAGCTTCATCGCACAAGTCTCGTTCCAACACTCCAAATTCCTTAACCCCAGACCACCTTCCTCCTTGGGATAAGTTATTTCCGACCACGCAATTTTTGCTCCTTTTGCATTGTCGGCCTTACCGCTCCAAAGAAAGGAGCTTGATAATGAATTTATCTTCTTTAGGATCCTCTTCGGGAGGATAAATGCTTGGGTCCAGAAACCTACTATACCCGCTATGACAGAGGATATAAAGGTTAGTCTTCCTGCTTGACTCTGAAAACGGTTTGTCCATCCATTCAACTTCTTTCGTATCTGACATAACAATGGATCACAATCGGCAATAGAGAGCTTCTTGCTGTGAAGAGGAAGGCCCAGGTATCTAATTGGTAATAACCCAGCTTCCAATTTGAATCTCTGCTTAATTCTCTGAACCTCAGCCTCATCAAGACCGGATTGGAACAAGGAAGTTTTTGATATATTTATTCCCAATCCTGACATTTTTTCGAAGGAAGATAGAATATGTAGTACCCCCTCAAGAGATGTTTCAGAACCTTCTAAAAATATCAGTAAGTCATCCGCGAATGCCAGATGTGTGAGCTTTAGATCTACACATTCTGGGTGGTAGTTGAATATTCCATCCTCTGCACCTTTATTCAGCATTTGAGATAAAACATTCATGATCATGACGAAAAGGATTGGAGAGAGAGGATCCCCTTGTCTGAGCCCAGTTTTTCCTTTAAAATAACCTGAGGAGACGCCGTTTATGCTAACCGAGAAGGCTGCTGAACACACACATGCTCTGACCCAATTAATGAACACTTCTGGGATTTGGTAGGCTTGGAGAGAGCTTAGAAGGAAATCCCATCTGACTGAATCAAAAGCTTTTGAAATATCAACTTTTAGGGTGATTCTCTTCGGCCATTTTGCTTTGTGATATCCCTGCACAACCTCAGAAGCAAGCAAGACGTTTTCTAAAAGCAGTCTATCTATAATGAAAGCCGTTTGGTTAGGGGCAATCAAAGAGGGAATGATTCTCTTAAGCCGATCTGAAAGAATACCCGATGTAAGCTTGTACACAGTGTTACAGCATGAGATTGGCCTATAATCCTTTAGTTCCTCAGATCATATCCTCTTTGGCACAAGAACTAGAGAGGTAGCATTAAGAGATGTTGGTATGAATCCTTCCCTAAAGAACCCACTCACAGCATAAACCAAATCCGCACCCAAAATTTCCCAACTAGCTTTGAAGAATTCGACAGTCATACCGTCAGGACCAGGCGTTTTCCTCAGAGGCATGTGGAAGAGAGCATCTTTAATGGATTCAGGAGAAACATGGACACATATAATGACTTTCTGTAGATCTGAGCAGTGGACCTTAATTATTTCCTCTAAGAACTGTGGAAGTTCAGGGATGAAATTACCTCTTACGGTACCAAGAATGCCAGCAAAATAGTTAATAGCGAGCTCATGGACTTCTTGTAACGAGGTTGTATTTGTTCCATCAGGTTTAAGAAGAGACTTGATGGAATTAGAAGCATTACGTGCTTTTGTAACCATATGGTAGAATGTGGTATTCTGGTCACCCTCTGCCATCCACTTTATCCTCGATTTATGGTGGAAAAAACTCTCCTCAGCTAAAAGTAAGTAAGACCAAGATTCTCTGGCTGAGTTCATATTCTGGTTATTCGTAGTATAAGGAACATCAAGAGCACGCAGTTGAATTGTTGTGAGGATTTGATGAGCCTCTGCCACTCTTTTCTGAATCTCATTAAAAAATTTCCTTCATAAGCGTTTTCATCGGTCTTTACAGGAATTTGAGCTTGTAACAAAAATCCTTGAGAGTGTAGACTATTTGACCCGCCTCTGACCATACCTTTTGGATGGTAGGGATAAAGTGAGGGTGCTTTGTCAAGAAATTGAAAACCTTGAAAGGTCTCGTTCCAAAACTTGGAGGAGTGAACATTCTGATATGACCCGGCGAGTGATCTGAGAATTCTGGAGCTCCAAACTGACAATGACTGGTGGGGAACTCTGTCAGCCAATTTCCATTTACCAAACAGCGGTCAAGCTTCTTACCCAGCGGATCCACTGGATTGTTATTTGACCATGTAAAATGTGGTCTTTGGAAAGGAAGATCAAAAAGCCCCAAGTCAGATAGACACTCGCCAAAAGTCCTCATAGACAGATTAGTTCTGATTATTGATGGGTTTGAGGTTTCATCAGGGTGAATAATCTCATTAAAATCCCCGTTGACTAACCAAGCTTTGTTTGATAGGTTGAAAGAAGCTTCAGTGTCCCTGAGGGAAATCCTGAGTTGTTTTAGATCAACCTCATCATTAGAAGCGTATATTGCTGTGTAGATGAAACATTTGACATCCTCAAGAGTGACCTCCACGGTGATTGATTGGAGATCAGCAAAAAGTATCTTTATTTTTGTAGGAGCCTTATAAATGATCCATATTTTACCCAAATCAGAATGCTGATAGTTTGAGATAACTGTCCAATCCGGGCTTATTAACGATAAAATGTGGTTCTTATTAGATGCCGCAACGTGCATTTCCACAAGCGCCCCAAAAGTGGCTGGTCTAGACTTGATCCAGTTTGACAAAGGCTGATGCTTGGTAAGGTCGTTGATTCCTCGCACATTCCAAAAAAATGTATCCGACATATATAAGTTTTTAGAGTTGGTGATGGACCCCTTTGACAAGAGGATACTCATCGCCCTTTTCAGGGGAAAATTTCTCATTTAACTTCCGCTTCTTCTTCGTCGTTTGCTTGGAGGCTGATGACGAAGGAGAAAAACGAGACTGTTCTGGAGAATAAGGAACAATTTCCATATTAATATCCTTTAGGTCCTCTGCCAAATGCAGGAGTTCAAAACGGTTTGGGGATGTTATTTTTGGAGGAGGGATGATATGTGTTTGGAGATTTTTTGGAGTGTGGTTATTTTTGGAGGTGACAAAGGTGTATGGATTTTGGTTGTTTTTGGTAGGGGTAGAATGATTGGGATTTTTCTTTGATATTTGAGAGGTGGAGGGAGAGGGATTATGAGATTTTGGGGGCAGGGGGGGAGGAAGAAGGGGTAACAGATACCGGAACATATATACCTTTTGAGACCCATTTGAGAGAGCTCGTATTGGTAATACCCTTTGCAGGAGGATGGTACTTACTTTTATCCTCAGGAACATTTGGAGCTGGACCTTTCTCAGTTTCAAATGTCGCCTCCTTTTCCTTTCCCTTGCTAGATGGAGGAGGGACTTTATGCTTTTCATTTCCTTTAGTCTTCTCGTTTACTTTGCCAGAGGGACAGAGCAAAGTTTTATGACCAATCTCATTGCAAATTGGACATAACGGAGGTAACCAGGGATATTTGACTTGGAGAATAACAATTTGTCCGTCCTCGCGTTCAACTTCCAGCTCATTCGGAAGACGCTTTGTCAGGTTTACGACCACTTTTACCTCAGCAGAACTGATACTGGTTAAAGGCTTTACGTCAACTGCTTTGCCCAGCGGCTTGACAATAAAGCTTAGACCTTCGTTAGTTATCAAGTCGAAAGGAATATTCTCGATTAGAGCCCATACCGGAGCTTTATCCAAAGAAGCAGGGTTAAAACTAAACTCAGCTTTCCAAGGGGTGACAAAGAAAGGTGAGTCGCCGACTCTCCAAAGCTCGTGTTGCAGCACTTTTTTCCTCAAAGCCGGTTTGGGATATAGAACAGGAAAGCATTTTTTGTGATCTTTTGAATGGTTACTCTTCTATCTTTCCCCAGAGGAAATTTAAAACCGCCCAAATTTTCCCATATGCAGGTGGGTTTCCATAGAAAATTTCCACAATGTAGTCAGAGTGAAGTTTCGCCCCTCTCTCAAAAACTGAGTTTGGGATTTTCACCCGAGGCCTACCCTCGGGAGAGATAGTAACTGGTACACTTGATTGGGCAATTTTGCAAGTAGATGTAAATCTTGTTGCCCAGTTGAAATCAGTATCCACGGGAGGAGACGGATGGAACCGTTCTTTCGACCTCTTGGAAACTGAAGCAGTGGGAGATGACGGCCCATAGCTACTAGCAGCCGGAGATAACAAAGTCTTAGGAACAACTTGTTTAGGAGCCGAACCTAATAAACCTGATTCGAAACTTGGAGAGAGAGGAAACGATTCAGGGGCTGAACCCTCAGGGTGAGGAGGAGAAGCCTGAGAGTCCGTCATAGGAGAATCTGAGGGTGAAGGAGGGAGGATTGCGGGAGGCTGAGAAGAGACATTGCACGCATCCAAAGGGGCTTTGGGTTTGACGGATCTGGGGGGATTGGAGGAACCGGAGGAATCGGAACTGTCATGAGGTCACGATATAGTGAGAGGAAGAGGGGAACAAAGGATTTCTCGCCGGCGAGCGAGAGACTCACCAACGGCGGCTAGGGTTTACTTCAACCTTATCGCCTTCGAGATACCCTCTTGAAGCACATACTTTCTCTATCCGGCGGCTAGGGTTTAATCCTAGTATCTCGAGTTGCTTTCTCCTATTTTGTAACCAAGAGGCGCAATAGTACCGATACGTCTCTATCCGTCCGTATTCATAAAATAAAATTATAGGCATCGTCAGAAATATATCATTGGCACTTTTGAACCTAACTGCTGCCAAACATGTGATCTCATTCTAGACAAATCTCTTGTTTAATCAATCAAATACGAGGCTGTCCCTTTGTAATTATGTGGTTATAAATTTCCTTAGGCCGGTAAGAATCCATCTCCGCCACAAGAAAATTGGATATATGCCTATTTTTTTATTATTTATCTTTGCGTTTAAAAGTAAACTTAATCTGATTCGCATTCCCCAAATTCACGTCTCTCTGTTATAGTAACAGTAATGATTCCATTTATATATTTTATAAGTAGCATAAAGCCAAAACTATGTATCTCTAGTTAAAAGGATGAAAAAATGCGATGTTTTTTCCATTGACATGTTAATAACAGATAAAAATTAGTTAGTTGTTCACTTACATTTATCTGACTACATATAACATGTGTATTCATTTAGAGACATAAAATGAATTTTACTGTCATCTTAATATATGCACTAAACTAATTATATGCATAGTCCATCCAATGGATTCATTTATTATTGTTGACTCTACATGGTTAATTCACACTAAAGAGATAATAGATTCTTACATGTTTAGTCACTTTTTAAAATTTTATTTAGTATTCTAACATTTTATGAAAAGTTGTTCAAAAGTAACACTTTATGTACTATATACGCATTGACTTTCTAATCTTACACATGTACAGTTTTGCGCGCATTAACAGTGTACAATACACATACCAATAAGAAACATGGGCAAAATCGTCATTTTGCACAGAAGAAAAAAACAGAAAGTGTTAGAATTGTAAGAAAAGTTCAACTAAGTGACTATGGATGTAAATATCTCAAGAGATAATATGTTATATTTATTTTTTGGTGTTTTGCAAAATTTGGCACATTAATTAAGTTTTATTAGTTTTTAACACTTTACCAAAGAACTATTAGAAAGTAGCACCACTTTCTGTATTGTACATGACAATTTAGCTCATGTACAATACGACGTATACGCTTGTGGACGGTACACAAAAAAAACATAGAAGGTATTTTTGTGATTTGTCTGTTAAAATACAAAAAAGAAACCGTATAAAAACCTAAAGTGATAGAAACTAATAAAACTTCAATAAAGTGCATGTTTTTGCAAATATGTCTTTATTTATTTATTAATAGTTTTAACTAGATGAAATCTTCAAAGATGAAGAAAACTATATCTCTGGGCGAATTTTAACCGCATATAGTGAAGAAAATATATACTTTATTCATTTGTAATTTTTGAGTTACAATATTTTGAACTACAATAAATTGAAAGCTTCTAACTTTAAGAGATTTGGGTGTTGGTAGTTGAAGATACTGACTTTGAGAAGGCTTGATCGTTATGAGATCGCTTTAAATTGTTATGAGGTCGCTATGAAAACAAATGCCATAACTTATTTGCCAGTATATTTCAGTAGCGATCGACAAGTCACAAGGTTTTATGATTTTAGGTTTTTTTTTTGCCAATTTGCTTGTCATTTCTCTTTTCCAGTACGCCACCTTTAAACGCTAATCTGAGACTTTAATTTTGTAACGACTACTATTGTGAGAGCTTTCAAAAGTTTACGGAAGATTCTAATAGGCGTTGGGTGTTTCAAAACCCTAATCTGTGCAGCTGTGTATTATCCCTTTAGATGTTCACATGTTAAACCGTTTTAGTAACGAATGTTGTTGAACTTATTTCACACCCAACCATATAAATGAAACAGAACTTGATCCTAATCTATTTATAAGAAAAACAATTTAGGCCTATAAGCTACTCCCTCCGTTTCATATTAGTTGTCGTTCTAAATTGTTTTACGTAGATTAAGAAAACAATTCAATTTTATGTTTTATCCCTCATTAATGTATTATATATTACAATTACACTAATTAATAAGCTAAAGAAGTAGGGATAAAATTGGAAATATTATCAAATATTTGTATTAAAATTCTAAAACGACAATTAATATGAAACAAAATTTAAACTCTAAAACGACAACTAATATGAAACGGAGGGAGTATTTAATTTGAATTAAATTAATTTTTGTAAATCATTTGATTTTCTTTTTACTAAAACAGATTTTGAATAACATATGTTTTAATATCATTGGTTACAAAATTTGGAAGAAAATTTGTTTTGATATAATTTGGAAGAAAATTTTGTTTTTATTTATTTAATTTTGTTGTTGGTCCCTTCATATTTCTACAAATGAGATCACATTACTCCAAATGCTTGTAATTAATTAGTTAAAACGAAATGCATTAACTAATTAATTTAACTAGTAAAGAAAATTGCATTACTTAAAATACATGAAATCAAACTTTCAGAAACAAAAATAAAATCCAGAAAATCAAACTTCTAGAATCAGAGAAGTATATCCGTTATCATTAATGGTGAACTTAATTCATTAGATCCCTATAAATACTTTTTTTTTTATTTTTTGCTAAGAAGATCCCTATAAATACTACAAATAACAAACCCTAGAAAAAAATAGACTTGGTCTGAATATTTATTTTCATCCAAATTGGTTCTTTCCTATACCTTGAAAAATATGGCAAAAATTTCTCGCATGGTTATTTTTTTGGTCGTCGCTCTTGTTATTGCACTTCGTAAGTATAATATATATGTAATTGTTTTAACTGCAAATGAGCCTAATTAATTACAATATCTTATGTTTTGTCAATACAGATGTCTCTATATCAGATTCAAGGGAGATGAAGATGCAAGAGAAAAAATATCAGAGTGATCCAAAAAAAGACTCTGCTTTCAAAGCTGATATTAACCAGTTTGGAAGGTGCGAGAAAGATTCTGATTGCGACAAAAAATGTTTTGCGTCGTGCGAATTCAGAAAATGTTCAATCAGGCACACATGTGAGTGTACTTTATGTGCACACATGTGAGTTCACTAAATGTAAAGATTAAAAATATCGTGGAAGCTATATGGATCTAAAATAAACGTTAAAGGTTTTGTTTTCTATTACACTATGTTGGTTAACAAAATTCGAATGAGTTTGGCTGGTATAATCTGAAAAAAATATCTGGTTTTCGCCATCTATGCGAGCTAAATAATATATTTTATTATTATTATTATTAAGGAAAATCATCTATCAACATCTTTATAATTATTTCTTATAATTATTTCTTATAATTATTTTCTATAATTTTTTTCTACGATTCTCTCATTTATTATATGATTCTATAGTTCTATTATATATAACTCTGTAATTCTCATCATATAAAATAATATAATACAATTTTTTTTATATTCAATATGGTATCAGAGCGGATTTTGATTCCGAATTTTGATCTAACAATCAAACTCATTTTTATTTCTAAATCCTATGCATTCTTTAAAAACAAAAATGAATATTTCCACTATATGTCGCCCATCTTAAAATGATATGCGGTCAAGTCGGTTATGACTTCATCAAGCTATGCTTCCACACGATCAATGTCATCCAAGTTGTTCATTTGTTTAAATCGATAATAATTTTTCCTAAGCAATATGCTTCCTTGAGCCTCCGCATACATGTTCTTTGAGGTGTTCCAATCACGGTAAATCCGTCCAACTGCATGGTTCAAGCGCAATATGATTCTTCTTCCTTCCCATCAAATTTGTCTAAAATTCAATCTCAAGCCATTATTTCCGTCTTCACTTCATCTCTGACTTGAATTTTTTTTTGTTTTTTTGATTAGACTCAGAAGTAATCTCAGGCCCTTAACGGGCCCAGACTAATTTCCCGAGCGAGAGTGACACAATCCACTTATGATGCCCCACTTGGCCAAGAATTAGTGTGATAATTCTGCATCTGAGGGGATTCGATCTCCGGCCTGGACCAACATGACCGAAACTCATCCCAAATGGGAACCACCCCACTACAATCTCTCTAACTTGAATTTGAAAGGGTGTATTAAGGATAATCATTTATGAAGATCCTTATAATTACTTCATACAATTATTCTCTATAATTATTCTCTATAATTTTCTCATTTATTGTATGATTTTGTAGTTTTATTATATAGAGCTATGTAATTGTCATTATATAAAATAATACAGTACAATATTCTTATATTCAATAATTATTACTGGCCATTGCGACAAATTCAATTCCAATCAAATCACATGATGAGTTGGTGAAAAAGGTTAAGAAGATGATAAGTGTTGATTTGTTCTCAGGCAGTTATAGTCGGCGTTTGATAATAATTACGAAAATCATTTTCTATTGATTTATGTCGTTTTGTAATGGTTGGAACCGCTCTAAATCAAAAACTTATTCTTCTAAGTGTTTGTGGTGGGATGTTTAAAAAAAAACATTTTTTTAAGGGTGGATTACTATAGTAACTTTTATTTCTAATGTTATTATTAGTTTGACATACATTTATTTTTATTACTAGACTAACCTAATTTTTTCCATATTACCCAGCGTGCCCTTATGGCTTTTGTTGAAAAAAAAATAATTACAAAACTGCCATTACTATTCATTTGCCACGTAGGCAGAAGTTGATTGAACAAGTCTACCGTTCTTTGACGGTAGACTTGTTTGATGTTGGTCAACTCAAATTTTGGTCCGTAGATTTGTTTGATGGATGGTAGATTTGTTTGAAAGTTGGTAGATTTATAAAATTTTGGTAGACTTATTTTGGTAGATTTATTTTTACGACGCGGTAGATATATTTATTTTTGGTAGATATATTGTCAATGATGGTAGATTTGTTTATGAGTTGGTAGACTTTACGACAAATCCATTGACTTTTGACTTTTTTGGTAGATTTATCAACAATGGTGGTAGATTAATATTACAAAACGGTAGACTTATTTATTGTGGTGGTAGATTTAATCAAAGTGGATTATTTTTTCGTTACGGTAGATTTGTTGCTTTGACGGTAGATTTGTATTG